>BSBK01003481.1:452500-1006577 GCA_027943335.1 Chamaecyparis obtusa
TTATTTATTGTAAACTAATTTTATTAAAGATCGAGAGTTCAGAAAAAAGATTACATCCAAAGAGGGGAGGCTAGGCCTCAACCTACCAATCGAAGAGTATCAGCTAGTAAAAAAAAAAACCACTAAACAAGTGTTTAATGCATAATTACATGTAATGGCATGAGGGATCATCCAAAAAAGAAGACAACGCTCTAGTGAAGGACATCATCAAGATTTTCAATCCATGTGGTCCAGGCAAGAAAACCTTCCATCCAAACCACTTTCTTCCGCTCCAAAATCTGAGAGAACATATCCAACTTATCAAATCTAGGACCATTATTGTCCCTAATGTCCTGTATCAGCTTCCCAAGCACAACATCAAAGGCCATCTAATTGTCCACAATGGTAGCCCACTCGAAACCATCCTTCATCTCATAGATGAACATAGACACGTGTCCATCATGGAGAAACCTCAAAAAATTCTTACGCTCTAGATTCAAGACGCAACAGACCTGCGAAGCAATTTTGTAACAGGTGAGTTTTCTAAAAAACCCAATAAGAGTCCTATCAGTGCCTTGGAATTTAGGTTCATTTCTCAATTTCTAAATATACCAAAGGATGAAAGATGAAAGAATTTTTGAAAACAAGTTAGCATCTTTGTGGAGCCCATCAATAAAACCAGTAATGATATCAAGAGTGTAAACATGCTTAGTAATAGAAAAACCAAACATAAGCCAAATCTCTCTAGAAAAACTATAGTCAAAGAAAATGTGCCTCATAGTCTCGAGCATTCTGAAAATAGGACAAGTACCAAGGGCAGCTTGGTGATTCCTAATAGGCAATCTATCAAGGAGGAGCTGCCACTTGAAACATTTAATCTTAGGTGGGATGGGAGACTTCCATAGGTTATCAAAGATTTTCTGCCAATCAAGAGAGTTGGTGGAACTATACCACACTGTGTTGATATGATCAGTCATAGAGGTATCATGGTTAAGAAATCTATAGATATCTTTAGCTTTAACATTGGTAAGGAGGGAACCATCTTTCCATCTAAAGGTGAGGTAATGATGGGAATCAACGTCAGTATCCCTAGGGAGTTTAAGGGTAGCATAGGCCATTTTAATCAGATTGTAAGTTCTTTTGTGAGAAGCAAGGAGATCATAGTCCCAGGATAGATTTTCCCAACTGATAAGTTTGTTATATTCCATACCATCCATGATGCATTTAATGCCTTTGTTAGCCTAGAGTCTAGTAGAGCACCCTTTTGTAAGGGCGAGGGGCTTATCCAAGTGGAGAAGATTCCACCAAATAGAACGTTCTCCATGTAATCACACCTAATAGAACGTTCTCCACCAAATAGAATGTTCTCCATGTAAGGTGTGATTATAATCAAAACTGGAATTGGTAATGAAACCATGCACATTTTCCCAAGCCTTCCAAATGGATCTAAAAACCCAAGAGCCTTGAACAAACACTGGAAACCTACCAGCAACCAAGTCACAAAAGGGGAGGCCTTTCCATGACTTGGAAACTTTAGGAACACCATTTTGAATATTGTTTCTGATAAGAACCTTCCAGGGCTCATCACCTTCAAGAGCTTGGAAGATCCATTTGGAGGCAAGGGACATTCCCTGAAGTCTAAGATCTTTTAGCCCAAGGCCACCAAGTTTTTTCTCTAAGTGACACCAATCCCACTTAACCGCATGGGTTTTTTTATTTCCTTTACCATCTGACCATAGGAAATGATAGATGGCCTTTTGAATTTCAAAAATTTTATAGTTGCTAAACATCCAAGAAAAGGAGTAGTAAATGTTGTAGGAAGACAAGATTTTCTGACAAACCTAGAATCTTCCCGCAAGGGAAAGAAATCTGTTGTTCCATTTGTTAAGCTTTTTGACAATCTTTTCCTTGACCCAAAGCCACATATCCTTAAGAGAAGGGGCCATAGAAAAAGGTATACCAAGGTATCTAACAATCTTACTAGCCCCCCCTAGGTATACCCAAAATAACCAAGCCAATCAGGAGGTTTCTCGTTCCATCCCAACATAATAGATTTGGAGATGGAGATTCGAGCCCCTGAAGCTTTTCCAAAGAGCTCAAGCTTCTAATTGAGACACTAAATATTATGCTGTGAGAGATCCAAAAAAAGGGAGGTATGATTGGCAAACTGTATGTTAAGAAGCTCAAAATCATCAAGCAAAGTAATGCCCCAGATTCTAGGAGAAATGGTATCATCTCTAAGGAGATAAAATAAAGCATCTGAAGCAATGACAAAGAGGGTAGGAGAAAGTGGAAAACCCTATCTATTCAATCGAGATAAAAGGATGGGTTGGGAAAGAGGCCCATTGACATCAACCAAGGTAGAGGCATCTTTGAGAAGGATTTGGACATATTTGCAAAATAAGTCAGGAAAGCCAAAAGCCTTAAGCATCATAAGGATAAAGTCCCATTCAACCCTATCATACACCTTCTCAAAATCAAGAAGAAGCAAGGCAACGTCCTATTTAGAGGTGTTAGCCCATTCCATGGCCTCCCAACTAGTAACAAGGTTCTCAAGAATATACCTGCCTTTAATAAATCCGGTCTGGGTAGCATAAATGAACTTGGGGAGAATTTTTTCTAGGCGAGAAGCCAAGACCTTAGCAAGGATTTTGTAAGAAATGTTGAGAAGAGTAATAGGGCGCTAATTTTTGACAAGAGCTCTATCACCATCTTTAGGTATAAGTTTGATAATGCCAATGTTAATAGAGCTCCCCTAAGTACCATTAGTGAAGGCTTCCGTGTAAAGATCATGAAGATCATTAGTAATCCAGTCAATGTTAGTTTTATAAAATTTAGCAGGGAGCCCATCTGGGCCAGGGGCTTTATTGTCCTTGAGCTTCCAAATGGCATCAGAGATTTCTTGAGGGGAAACCATATTCTGGAGGACAAGGGAATCACTGTCAATTACCATCTTGGGGATGAGATCAATGCATCTATTTCTAGTATCTTTCGAGGTCTCAGTATCTTCAGTGGTAAACAGGGTCCTGTAGAACATCTTGAAGGCATTGGTAATGTCATGCAGGGTGAGGAGTTTCTTATCATCCATAACAATTTTGCCAATTCTTTCTTTGCTTTGTTTATGATTAAGGAGGTTGAAAAAAAGTTTTGAACCTTTATCACCATACTGAAGCCAATGATTGCGGGCCCTAATAAAGGCACCTCTAATTTTAATTTGCTGATGTTTCCTAAGGGAGTCCCTAGCCAGAGAAACCTATTCAGCAAGGACGAGGGAGTGGGGCTGAGACTGGATACTAGTTTCAAGCAAGTGGAGATGGTAAAAAAGAAGGTTCTCCACACGCCTATAGTCTTTGGCTTTCTTTTGACCAAAAGTTTTAAAAAATTTCTACCAAGAGGAAAAATTAAGAATCCATCTACTAGTCTGAGAGAGGGTCTTGTTCTGCAGGTTTAGCAGTCTAACCATCTTAATGGCAATAAGAACATCTTGATCACCGAGAAGGGAAGTATTAAGAATAAATTTTTGACTAGACTGGGAGGTGGCCAAAATCAAGTTTCTAATATTCACAATAGCTAAAATGGGGTAGTGATCTAAGAGAGTAACAAGGATAGTAGCAACAGAGATATTATACGAGTTAGGGGAGAAAGAGAAAAAACCATTGTTAGCATAAAATCTGTCAAGTCTAGAGTAGATACGATTAGGTCCTTGCTTGAAATTGCACCAAGTATACCACAAGGCCGTAGTTTCAGATTTGAAACCTCCAAGAGGGTCAAATAACTAGAATTGTTGCTTAAAGTTATCCCAATGAGCTTTCTCAGAGCCTTTCCATTCAAAGGGATAACCTCCAATTTTATCATCAGAATGCTCAATCATATTGAAATCTCCACCAACAAGCCACAAAATATTGGGCAGGGTAGTCATCCAATCCCATAGGAGAATTCTTTCATTATAATCATTAGGGGCATAAAGAGAGCAGATACCAAAGGGGGACCCATTAACAATTAGAGTGGCCCAAGCCACCCTATTATAGGGCGAGACACCTGAAGCAATAATGTAACTAGTCCATTTAGGGCTAATAAGGAGGGAAACTCCACCTTTCCCTTTAGGATGCAAAGTAACAATTTTAAAAGAATCTTTCCAAATACAATTAAGGGCATTATCAAGAGTGAAACCAACTGCTTTAATTTTTGCAACATCATAAAATCAATATTAGAATGACAATTCATAAACCTCTTAACAATAAACTTGCGATCTGGAGACTCGAGGCCTCTCACATTCAAATATATAAACTTCATGGAGAAATATGGTTAAGGGAGCTAGTAGGGAGACCAGAGAGATCTCCATTCTTCTTTTTGTTCTTAGAACCAAGGGGTCTTCCTTTCTTCTTAGAAGCAGAAAATTTTTTCATAAAATATTCCTCATCACTACCACTAGCAAGGTCAATAATCATGGGAACAGAGCCAGACGCTGGATTAGGGTTAGCATAAATAACTTCAATGACCAAACTATCCTCAATTTCATTGAGTGAGGAGGAGTGGGGATTAGGAGGTAGTTCCTCCAAAGGAGCCCTCGGAGAAGGAGTGGGGTCAAGATTCATAATTGGACCACACATATCCCTGTTGTTGTCATTCATGGTAATGTCAGTGTCCTTATTAAGTTCAACTTTATTAGGGTTATTTTCCAGAGGACCAGCTTCAATCATGAGCGGGCTAGTATTAAGAATCTCAAAATGATTGGATTTGGGGTTGCGAATTTGTTCCAAAGCAAGTTGTTGAGAATTTTTTTGACGATGCTTCTTGTGCGAAACCGTTTTGAAGTCATCAGAGGTTGGTGATTTGAGAGCTGAAAAATCAAAAGGGTTTGAAACTTTTTCAAGGACTTTAGGTGGACAAATGTCGATGGAGTGCGTAGTCTGTCTTGAGTTACAGCCAAAGGCCGAGGAAACGGTGGGATTGCTACTGTTGTCCTTAGGACCAACTAATTCTGAAGACAATTTGAGGTTATCATTAGAGGTAGTAGGTTGTGTCTTAGTCAAAAAAGGTTCGGCATTGGTAGGGTTTCCTAGGGTCTCAGTTGATCTAGGTTTCCTGCGATTGGCAATTATCGGGTAGTTCTTTCGAAGATGACCTTCTCTCTTGCAGAGAAAACAAACATTTAGACCACCTAGGATCTCGACCAAGCAGATATAGACTTCTCCATAAATATTAAGATTTAGGCTTGGGGGGATATCAATGCTAGGTTTAATGGAGATCAAAACCCTAGCATCAAGGTCAGGAACCAGACGCGTAGTCTCATCTATCCGAATAATTTTCCCATATTCATCTAGCAATTGTGGTAAAAATTTCCAGAGAAAGGGGAGGACATCCGTAATTATGATCCACCTAGGGGAAGAGAGAGCAAGAAGTTCATCGTTAACCGCTTCTTGCAACCATGCAATCAATTAATTATATAAAAATAATATTAATAGACAATCAATTATAATAAAAAAATTATTTGTAAATTGTGATAAAAATAATATAAATATATAATAAATAATACAAAATATGTATAATACATAATAATATTGTTTATTAGTAAAACAAGTTTCTAAAATTCATATATATTATCTTATTCTAAATTAATATTAATATATAAAAATAAAATAGAAACATAATATTTTATTTTAATTTTTTTAAAATTAATATTAGTATATATTAATAAAATAGAAACATATATATTATAAAATATCTTATATTTACCATACATATTAAATTGAAAGGAAAGAAACAGTCGAAAAGATCAATCGAAGTTCAGTAAGAAAAGGGGAGTTAAAATACCTAACACCTCATCTGCGTTCAATCGTCTGTGGACGTCTCTGCAGAGCATCCGGCGGATTAAATCCTTTGCAGAATGTGAAATTGTGAGCCATGGCTCGTTTGGAAAGCGAAGTCTCTCACGCAGAACTGCCTCAAATATCTGCTGTGGCGTATCTCCATTAAATGGTGGAATTCCACTGAGCATTACATAGAGAATAACCCCTGCGCTCCAGATATCCACTTTTTCATTGTAATCTTTCCCTTCCAGCACTTCTGCCGCCACGTAATACGGAGTCCCTACTATTCCACTCATCCTTTCACCTGCGTTTCATTTCCACTCCATTAATCTTAGAATTAGGTTCAACGAAAGAACGTTAAAGATTTGGAAATGCAAAACCCGGAGAGAAAGAAATGAAGAAAAAGCTAAAGATTTACAAATTAGATTAAAGAAAAGGCGGCTTGTGCTTGCCGATCAAAATTGAAATAAAGAAGAACTTTAAAGATTTGCAAATGCTAAAGAAAAGGCGGCTTGCGCTTGCCCATCAAAATTGAAGCAAAGAAGAACGTTAAAGATTTGTTATTATATATTAATGAAGTTTAAAATTTATATTTATATGTATAAAAATTTAAAAATTTAGTTTCATTAAAATATTTTCTAAAAAGGTTGAAGTAAAATTATTAAAAATTTACAATATTAAAAGAATGCTTCAAATTATTTATAAAGATTAAGTTCTGGAATAAGATTTTAATATAAAATAAATTTTAATTATTTTAAAATATTTTTATTTTATTGGAACAAAGTTGAAAGTACTAATTTAAGAAAAAAATTATATGAAAAATATATCAATAATTTAAAAAAAAACATTTTATAAGAAGATGATAATAAGTGTCATGAATGCATTATCTTATAATAGAAACCATAATTTTAGCAAAATCTTAACTCTAAGTATAGTATTTTCATAATTAAAAAATATAATCTTTGAAAATATTAAAAAATGAAAATTTTAAAAATGAAAAAAAGATAAAGTTTTTGAAGAAAGTAAATAAATCAATAATATTAAGTTTTGAAGTTGATATTTTAATTTATAATAGAAAAAATCATATCATAAAATAAATTAAAGGTTTATAAGAAAAACATTTTTTAAGAAATTAGAAAGTGTATATTTTAGTAACTAATTTAAGATTAAATATTTGAAGAAAGTAAATAATTCAAAAATAATATTAAAATTCAAAATTAGAATGTATTAATTTTAATAACCAATCTAAGATAAAATATTTAAATTAAACTATTTAATAAATATTTGAAGTAAATATATCAATAAATAACTTTAAACTTTCGAGTAAAATCTTTTTTAAATTTATAATAAAGAAATATCTTCACAAAAGAAGTCCCATTTTCAAAAACCTTAATTTTTTAAAGATTTATAATAAAAAAATTATTTTAAAATTATAAAATATTGTTATAAGAAACTCATTTGAGATGAAATACTTCAAGAAAGTAAATAAATCAACAAATAATTTTAAATTTTAAAGTTGATTTTTATTTTATTTTTATAAAATAAATATATCTTACAATAAAAGCCTAACATTAATGCTAACCTAACTTTAACCCTGACATTCATCTATGAGTAATTAATCCAACAACTAACCTAATGCTAAAATTAACCCTAACCATAATTAAACATGATTCCTAATCCTATGTAAGGAAACTCCTAAAGCCTAAATTTAACCCTATACCAAAACCTGAACCCAATCCTAACCCTAACCATTGCATAAGGCTAAACCCTCTTTTGAACCCTAATACTAAATCCTAAACTTAATTAAAATATCTAATCCTAAAGCTAACCATAATCATAACCAAAATTATAATCCTCAATCATAAACCCTAACCTTAACCCTAACCTCTAATCTTAAACCTAAAGTGTAACGCTAACCCTGTCAGTAATATTAACCATAATGTAAACACTGACCCTATCAGTAATATTAACCATAATGTAAACACTGACCCTATCAGTAATATTAACCATAATGTAAACACTAACCCTAACCATAATCCTGATCCTAATTCTAAATATTAAACCCAATCCCAATCCCTAACCCTAACAATAATACTAACCATATAAACTATTAACTTAATTATAATCATATCCTAAACTCTAAATCCAAAGCCTCACCATAACCCTAATCAAAAACCCAAAAATAACCATAATACTAACAATGATATAAACCCCAATCCTAATAATAATAATAATAATCATAATTCTAATCATAAATCCTAATCCCTAATCACAAATCTAATTCTAAACCATAACTCAAACATTAAACCCTAACCCTAACCATAATCCTAATTGTAAAAAGATCATAATCCAAACTCTAAACCCAACTCTAATACTAACCATGGTGTAAAGCTAAACCCTTTTCCTCACCCTATCCCTAATCAAAACCATAATAAAAACCCTAAACCTAACCATAACCTAAATTTTTGGATCCTAACCCTAAACCCTAAACCTTGATACTGATCCTCAATCCTAACCCTCACAATAATACTAAGTGTGATGTAGATCCTAAGCCTAACTATAATCTTAATAGTAAATACTAAATGCTAATACTAACATAAATCCAAAACCCTAATACTAATAAAAACACTGACTATAACCATAATGTAAACCCTAGCACTAATCTAATATTAAAAATAAAACTATAATCGTAATCCTAACCCTAACCATCATACTAACCATGATGTAAACTCTAATAACAACCATAATCCTATTCACAAACAAGAGCATAAACCACATGCTAAATCCAATCCAAACCCTAACTTGACATAAAGCTAAACTCTTTTCCTAACCCTCATCTTAAACCTTAACTATTACATTCATTCAAACCATGACATAAACCCTAAACCTAACCATAAACCTAATCCTAAACTCTAAACCCATATCCTAATCTTAAACCTTAGTCCTAATCCTAAATTTGGATCCTAACCCTTCAACCTAACCCTATTAATAATATTAACTATGATGTAAACATTAATGATTTAACCCTAGCCCTAACTAAAATCTTAATCCTAAAATCCAAACTCTAAACCCTAATCCCTAATCCCTAATCTTAACCCTAAACTCTAATCCTAATAATAATATTGACCATGGTGAAACCATAACCCTAATCATAATCCTAACCCTAAACCCTCAACACAAATCCTAACTCTAACCCTAATCAAAACCTAAATCTTAATTCTAACCATTATCATAATCATAAACCCTAGTCCCTAATCCTAACTCTAAACCTAAACCCTAACCTAAGCATTAAATCTCAACCCTAACCACAATCCTGATCCTAAAGAAGATCATAACCCAAACCCTGAACCCATCTTTAATTTTTAATTATGGCATAAAGATAAATTCTTTTCCTAATCCTAATCAAAACCCTAACCCTGATGAAAATCCTAATCCTAACTCTAATATTAAATCCTAACACTAACCATACTTTTAAGCATGAAGTAAACTGTTACCCTCACCATGATTCTTTTTATTATTCTAATTCTAATCCCAATCATAACCATAATCTTAAATATTTATAAAATCCCTAACCCTAACAATAGTACTAACCATGATGTAAACCCTAACAATAATCCTAACTATAAATCCTAAACCCCAATCCTAGCCCTAATCTAAATCATATCCCTAACCATAATTCTAATCCTAATCCTAAATGCTAACCCTAAACCCCAATCCTAATCAAAACCCTAATCTATGTATAATCCTAATACAATATAATTATATCTTATAATCTATTTAATATTTTCCATGTTACATCATAAGTGCTACTAGCTTATATATATTTTATAATATATATAAAATCCACCAAGAGATATCCTTTCGAAGGCACTTATTTTCATCAATTCCTAAGGTGCATGAAGAAGGATATCTCTCTGCAGATTTTATATATATTGTGAAATATATATAAGCTATTTTGTAAGCTTCTTTTCTAAGATTAATGGAGTGGAAATGAAACAAAGGGGTCAAGATGAAATCTGAAATTTTAAAAGCTAATTCATGGAATTGAAAATGAGATCAATCTAACACATAAACTGGCATATGCCTTAGACAACAACAGAGTATACATGATATTGTCATTGTGACTTTTCTTTAAATTGATGAGACAACTCTTTTTAAAATAATAGCATGTTAGTTCATCCACTACGAGCAAACTGATTGGTTACATCCACCATGTCTACAGTTATAGTTTTCCTACCAAGCTATGTGTTAATTTTACATTTGTTATTTTAATTTTATATAATTGTGAGAGTTGTGTTCGTTATATTATTATTTTGATTATATTATTAATTATAGTCAGCTACTTTTATCCACCATTTCTATTATTTTTCCAATTATATTTGTAAGACATTTGAATGACCATCAAATTTATTTAGAAAGCCAAATGTTTACCAATATTTTTGCTGCCTAAGATAGCTTAATTAGGTTGAAGGAAAGACAATTTGTGTTTGTAATGAAAAATGAAAGAAATAGTAAAAAGTTAAAGATTTGCAAATGCAATATGTAGAGAGAAATAATAGAAGAAAAAGTTAAAGATTTACAAATGTTGCTTACAAATTAGGTCGCACACGTGTATGAGAATGGCGATCTCATTGAGCAGGCTCTCTTTGTCCAAAGAGTCTCATAGATCAGCTTTGCGTATGATTTTATAAACCAAAACTATCGACCCAGGTCATAATTGAAAAGTATCGACGCCTACTGGGTAAAAATTATATTCTCCTTTAAAAATTATATTACTAAGTAGAGCCATATTTTATTCAATTCTAGTAACAAATTTTTGATATTTGAAGGTGATATAATATGAAGACGGTGGCATACTATTCCACTTTGACTGCCTTGTTTTCTGGTTAGGAAATATTTCACTGAGCACTGCCAGCGTAAATGTCTCTTATAAACATTTAAGACTAAATCATTCTCATAATATTTAATATGTAATAGATTCACATATTCAACGAGGTTGACCAAATAAATGGAGGCCTACCAATTTGATTCAACAAACTGTAAAAAAAAGAGAATTTTGATTGATTTTGATTCTTAATTGACCATTTTGAAAATGGTTTATTCTTACAATTACGTGAATATTGTATTGGTTCTATGGATTATGGTTTCATTGAATTCGACAACATTCATGATATCAATTATACTTGTAGCAACACGGTCAAAATATATCTTGAGGGCTGCTCATATGTCACAAGATCATAAATATACATAATTATACAATATAATAAAAAAAGATAATATACAGAATATCTATTGCGTCTGGTAGTTATATATATATTTATAATAAAAGTTTAAACATCTAAGTACGACATAAATACAAGAGTTATTTTGATTTTATTCAGTTTCTACAATTCAATGTATTACGCTAGATTTGATTGTCTAAGATTTTTTGAACATCAATATCTTAGATCATACTCTATTGGATTAGTTGGGAAGGCAATAAGTGGACTATAAAACAACATCATTATGAACATCCACTTCTAATGTGAAAACATACTTATGAATTAAAATCTCAAAATTTTGCAAGAATAGAATTTGGGTAATTGTGTGACAACTTACTCTCTTGTTTATAGTATTTTAATGAAAAAATTTCATATCTGACAAGTGTTCAAATTCCTTATAATTCTTTCATATGTGTGGGCATGCCACTTCAAGTTATCCCTTCTTCATACACATGTGACCATGATATTTTCACACATCTCTAGTCAACCTACATTTTATAATTGTCCTAACTTAACCACACTACCTCTTCACATGTCATATACTTATACATCATCCTCATAAATAAATATGTATACAAGTTAAAATTTGCAAACTATAAAAAATAAATTTAAGAAAAAATAAAAATTTATAAAACACATTTATTTATTTTTATTTCAATTATAATTTATAATAAAAATAATAATTCAAAAATGCAAATTAAATATCATTAAGAAAAATTTAGAATAATAATTTAAAAATTTAAAACATATTTAAATTTCATTCTTCCTTTCAGCAAAAATATATAAATAGAATGTCATTTTCTTCATTCAGCAACATAATATCCTTATGTCAAATTTCAGACTCATTGGACGAATATCAAAACATTCTTGGTAGGCTTTAAAATGCTAATAAAAAATGCAATGCTTTCAAATTCATTGAAAAGAGAGAGGCATTGTATGCAATGATGCTTTTGGAAAGGCTGTATAAAATTTCAAAATCTCAATAGTAAATCTCGTTGAGTCCTAAAACCCACATTCCTACTAAAACCAATAAATACAAGCATACCATGTGCAAGGAGGTACAACAAAGAGCCAACTCAACTCCTCCAAAAATAAAGCACCAATTTTATTTTTATTTTTTTATTTTTTTATCGGTAAAAGGCCGAAGCCCTAGACATTTTTATTAATATAAATAATTATATTACAATGTGACCCCGCTCACTGCAGGCGCTGGTAGGAAAGAGCAGGGCTGAGAAAACCTCCAGCCTTGCTCGGGACCATAGGTCCTGACCTTATACAAAAATTTACATGGGCATACCGACAACTTGACAATTGTCGAGATTTGTTAAAATACATATTTTCCATAGGCATACCCACGGCTCGATACCTATCAAGATTTGTACATATTTTACGTAGGCATACCTACGTCCCAAAAAAACTCTAGATTGCTTTTTTAAAATCATGAATTATACACAGAATGGCGATTAGACAAGGATTACATCATTTGTACAATTGAAGCAAAGTTTCTGATCCTCCTACTATGTCAAGTATATGTGTTGAACATCCGAATGATAGTCCTTCTTGAAAAAAAAAACAAAAAAACAAGACAAAATTCCTCTGAGACCAAGGTTAACCTGCATCAAGATAAAAATTCTACATCTCAGCTACATAACCTATCTAAGAATATTTGATATTGACTATGAAGCCTGTAGTTAAATACTTTTATTATTGACAATATAATACTAGAAAGAAATACTCTTGTGATTAAAAATCCTTACCGCTAAAGATTAACAATTCCTGCCATGAGAGTCTTAACATTTTAGGCATATTTACATCAAAACTAAATATACTCCTCAGTACTATACTAGTGCTCTGACTAATTTCAAGTCATACCTGGCTAACTATCGGAAAGAAGATAATAGCAGAGTTCATTATGGGCCTCTAATATTTACATCATTCAGAAAAAGCTACAAAGATTTCCAAGCTCCTCAAATTGAAGGAAAAAAATAATTAGTTTGAACATATGGTTATATATATATGTAGATTATATATATATATATATATAACCATGTGTTCATACCCTTACCGGATCTGTGAGATCTTCCGAGGCTAATCCAATATATAAATATATATTTGCAAAGCTCTATATATTAATATATGTATACTGTCATCAGTATACCTATATTTATGACTCTTATATATAAAAGTAACAGGAAAGAGAAGAACGTCCAGTACCTTAAGCCAAACATACTTTGAAGCCCTGTTAGTTATTATATATAAGCCATTTTGAAATACTCATAGGAGGAAGCTAGAATTTATATATAAATATATATATACAAACACCCATATATATATATTTATATATACCATAAACTACTTTGACACTTGGCCAACTTCTTCCAGTAGCTCGATGATTCCTCTGTTTGCATACTCTTCACTTTGTCTTCATGCTAAGTTGAAGTATATAAAACATGTCATTCAATTTACAATAATCATCCATATGCTCATCATCTTAATAGAAATCAATCCATTTTTTGGCCATTATAACTCATCATCGAGTCATTCATAACTTCACAACAATGTCCCTCAATCCCATTATAATTTGGTATAGACTCCTTGTCATTCCTTATCTTCTCTCATCTACCTGGTTTATGTCGTCGCATGATCGCATGATATTGTTTTAATTCTTGCGATCATCCGACATATGCGGTAATACATCTGAGAGGATGCTATATTTAAGTTTGGCATCCGTTGAAAAATTCTCAAATTTGAACTTATGCCATTGATCTGGTAGCTTTTGAAATGAACGGCCATGATTATATCATCTCCGACAGTTCCTTTAAGACTCAGGTCCCACAGGCTATGTGTCAACATCCCGCTTAGATGAAAAGCATCTTCCTTCCCATAGCGACTAAGCGACTACCGTTGATTTGATATCGCATACAAACTCTTTCGGCCCCACCTGGACATGTGGAAGGATCCTGCTTAGTCGCTAAGCAACTTCCACACCATAGCAACTAAGTGACTACCATTGATTTGATATCGCATACAAACTCTTTCAGCCCCACCTGGACACGTGGAAGGATCCTGTTTAGTCACAAAGCATCTTCCACACCATAGCGACTAAGCGACTACCATTGATTTAGTATCTACAACTCTTTTGGTCCCACGACTACATGTCAATATCCGCTAAGCATCTCTCTTTCCATAATGGCAAAGTGGGAACCGTCAATCAAGAATCTTATGCAACCTCCTTCCGGACAACTTTTCTCGGCCCCACCTTTACACGTGGAAAGATGTCACAAGTTCACAAAAGTATTTGACAAGGATCGCGATTATGCGAGGGCCATTGGATCCTTTTCTTTGTTCCACCATAGGTAAGTCCCTTGACTCAGGTCCCACCTGGTCCTCCATTGTCGCATGATCGCAAGAGTGTTATTTTATTCATGCGATCATGCGACCGCTTTATCATTGGCGCATGAAATAATATTTAATACTATCCTCATCGGGCTCGGACTTATAACTTTTCATTATCACATCTACGCTGTTAGCATATGTGGGTCCCAGTAGAGCGCATTCACCTGACCGAACTCCATTGTCGCATGATCGCAAGGCATTATTTTATTCCATGCGATCATGCGACCGCTCTATGATTGGTGCACGTGGATTCCCAGCCTGGCTCATTTCAACATCAAATCGTACACCGTTTTCACTGTTAGGATCATGGAGACTTAAGGAATCAATTTATACATTCATTTCATGGAGAACATCAGTTTCTACTGTTACTTGAAAATACATTAGATCGATGAGTGTTCGGCTTTGCAACGTCAGTAGTTCGAACTTATTATTAAGTCCTTCATAACAGCATAACACTATTCTTAGATCCCAAGAGATTCCATAAAAACATATGTCCCTATCTCTTGATACTACATTCTTAATTAAGGAAAAGATTCAAGTGCAAGTTGCCCATTAAAGCAAGTAATAACTTTATTTGTTGCTCAATACATCCCCAGTTCTTATCATACATGTATCTAGTGCTGAATGTTTCAACTTAATTTTAAATTTCCTAGCTGAATTATTTCCTCTTTTAGATTGTTTTATGGAGGTGATCAAATGTATATAAATATAGATATACTGTTATCAACATATCTATATTTATATATATTAAACTATAAAAGGTAACAGGATTGAAGACTTCCTGATTCTGATCTTGCAAATCGTTATATCTTAGCTTTAGGCATCAGTATATATATCTATATACACTATTACTAGTATATATATATCTATATACCTAATATAAACTCTGACTTTAGGATCCTTTAACTTAATATAGGAATACCAATTGTGACTATGTTTCGTACTGTATTCTCAAATGCATTAACTGTGCCTCATCTTCTGTAACACAAAATGCTTCCCTGAGTAAAAACAATGCTTAGAAGACCTTGCTAGCTTAAAGTAAGATAAGATGGTATATACATACATTTATATATACATATATATAATGTGCATATATATAAGCATATGTACATACCATTATCCTGTCTGAGGACATTATTAATATAGCACTTAGCAAGGTTTGTTAAGAAGAATATGAATAAATGTATATACCTATACATATATTCATATACTCTTACCCATGTATAGCTGTGTAGCAAAATAGTAAAAGTATCCATTGACCCCCTTCCCAAGGGCATCGCCTCAGGGATTTTATTAACTCCTTACAGTAACATAATTAACATGACTTAGTCCATATAATGATAACAAATTAGCTATGAATACCTTCATGTCAAAGGGAATCTAATCATGATTATCAATTCCAAGTATTTGCTCTAAGAGTGTATAATAATGTCAACCATGTATTATGGAGACGCCCTTTAATCTGCTATTGTGAAAGTACTGTTGCCCAAAATTTCCTTCTCATACCCTTTTTGGCCGCATCCTATTTGTTCCAAGAAATGCTCAAGTGTCAAAACCCACTATGTTTTCTGCCTTTTGGCCCGAAAACCCAGTGTGTTTTCAACCTTCTCTCTGAAGGCTCAGGATGTTTTTGACTTTTGGTCCAAAAATTATCTATGTTTTTGACCTCCAGTCAGAAAACCTTCTGTGTTTTCGACCTTCAAGTGTGCAACTCCGACCAGGTGGGTCCTAGTTCCTCATAGCCATGCAAGTGCAGTGGAGATCCGACGGCTGTCGCATAATCTCATGGAATCTTTTGAGCCCATGAGATCATGCGATAATGGTCAAAATAGAATCTTAGTGGGTCCGTGCTTTTTGAGTGAGGTGGCATATTTCCTAAGCATGCTATTGCGACCAGGTGGGTCCTAGTTGCTAATGTCATTGCAGGGCCAGTCAGCAGTCAAGCAAACAGCAAGCCACCAGTGGTCAGTGGTTAACATCTTACGGTTGGTTACATGATCGCATGGGCTCTTTCGAGCCCATGTGACCATGCGACAAACCATCAGCGGTCATAGTAAAGGCATTTCACAATAGTTTCGGTGGTGCGGTTTCATGCTTGTCGCATGATCACATGCGGCTTCCCAAGCGCATGCGACCATGTGACAAGCCTTTAGCAGTTAGCAACGACTATGACTCTGGCGGTGGGTCCGTGGATGGTGATGTATCCATTTGGACTGAGGTAAATGCATAGGATTCAGCATTTGATTCCACCTTTCTGGATAAATGTAACCTCTAAAAGCCATTGCTCGGTCACTCTTAATGTAGTAGGTGCTGAGTCTAGTGTCCATGTTTCCTCTATGAAACTATAAACAATAAAACTTTTTATAAATAGCCGTTGTTCAGTTATTCTGGACTTTTCCAGAAGACTCCTTCCCTTGTTCGAGATCCTTCTGGACTTCACTCAAACAAGTGGGGTGGTATTTCTCTTTGCATAATACCCTTTTCCTTTGTTACCTGGAGCCTAGAGGCAACAAGCTAACATTTCACATTCCCTGAATAACTTGATGGTGTTCACACCCGTGAACTGTCATCAGTATTTATGAATCCAAAACTTACTCTTGAAATAATATCTTCTTGCCTAGACGGGTAAAAGCACAAAGCTGTGTCATGTTTTAGGACAACTTATCAGCACAGCTAAATTTGAGTATTTCTAACTAAAATTATTTTTTGTCAAACATATGGTCTATCTAGATTCATTCTAGCTAAGTTAGATAAGTTCTTCACCTTTTCCAATTGGAAATATCTATTAAATGCATGTTTTATAACAATTACTAAAGAAATAAAATTATTTCAGAAAAGTGATGTTTCAATAACTCTTACTATTTTTAATGATATTTTTTTACAAATATAAAAATACCCTTTTTTAGAGCACAGAGTCAAGATTATCATCATATAATTTTTATAGTATTTTAATTAGATCTAATATATTATAATTTCAAAATACTGCAAGTAGGTATTTTAACATTCAAGAACAAGATGCTTCAAAAATAGAAAAAAATAGTAAAGCTTATCAAAAAAATTGAAAATTTATATTTAACACTAGAGGAGAGAGTTATCTTCAAGAGTGTGTAATTTATTTTCTGAATGGTGTAGATTTGATAGGGGAAATTTGACGCGACATGAAAACTGTTGATTTCAGGTATGTTCGACTTTGACTAGTTATAACAGAGAAAATATACATTGAAAACTATTTTTTCTTCTTTTCTGCACTAGCTATACATTTTATCTATGACATATTTTGAAATCAAAGGAAAAAAAGATTATTTGCATATACTTTTTTGGTGCGAATAAGACCCTCATTTTTCAACAAGTAAAAAATGGACTTAAAAAATTTTAAAACTATGTAAATTCTTGTTCAAAAAAAGTTAAAAAAATTATAGGCATAAACTTCATCCACTTTTACACATTTCATTAGTTTACATCATCTCCAAATTTTAATCATAAATGCCATTTTTATGTCGTTAAAGTTAAAAAATTTGTGTGTTGTTGACCTTTTCCTTTATAAAAGTGTGACACAGCTTTGTACTTTTACCCAGACGCTATTTATCCCATTGGAAATTGCCTATTAGTGAGTCTTAATGAAATGATCTCTAAACAATGACCATACAAAGGTATATGAGCATCTGCTATTCATCATGAAGCTATATCTTCTAATATCTTCTAAATAGCCATGCAAGTGTAGTGGAAATCTGACAGCTGTCACATAATCTCATGGAATCTTTCGAGCCCATGAGATCATGCGACAATGGTCGGATTAGAATCTCAATGGGTCCACATTTTTTGAGTGAGGTGGCATAATTCCTAAGTGCGCTATCGCGACTAGGTGGGTCCCAATTTCTAACTTCACCGCGGGGCCAGTCAGCAGTCAAGCAAACAACAAACTGCCAGTGGTCAATGGTTAACATCTTATAGTTGGTCGCATGATCGCATGGGCTCTTCAGAGCCCATGCAACCATGCGAAAAATCGTCAATGGTCACAGTTAATGTAGTTCACAACAGTTTCTGTGGTGTGATTTCATGCTTGTCGCATGATCGCATGCGGCTTCCCAAGCGCATGCGACCATGCGACAAGCCTCTAGCGGTCAGCAGGGACTTTGACTCCAGTAGTGGGTTCGTAGATGGTGATGTATCCATTTGGACAAAGGTATCAAAGGTTCTAGTGGGCTCGGGTGGCTATGTGGCAGCAGGGTGAGATCTCAAAGGCTTGTCACATGATCGCATGAAGCGATCATGCAACTGTTGACTTTTTCAAATGCAGTACGGCCTATTTTTTGTGACTTCCAGGTAGGGTATTGTAAGGTTATGGTCTACAGAGTAAACCATCTTTTCCAGCCCTTCTAAGTGCTATCATTGGTAGAATCCTGCTAATGATGATAATGATAACTTCCCCAAGCAAACATACAAGTAATGCACTAAGCTTCTAGCTTCGGCTATTATTCCATAAGTAATCACTAGTTGAAATGATAACAAGGAGAAAAAGGATTAAATTCTGATTCCCTGCCGGTTCATGATGAGCTCATGAGTATAAGAGATGATGATCCAAATTTATGCCTTGCTGGTAGTTTCACCATGGAATGGGAAAACTGGGTGCATTTAATTATGATTTTATTTGCAAGTGCTCTGCTATTTATTATGCTACCTGTAAAAAAGGCTCTGCAAACACTCAATACCTGATGCAGACCTCTGAATAAAAAGGCATACTATGTATAGAATATAAACCAAGATTGTAGGTACCTACATCCCTTACTCTAATACCCTGGCCCATCCCTATCCTCCTATCTTAGCTGAGTTTTACAGGTAATAATTTTTAGTTGCTTGGGGATCTTCAAGCAAGGCCGCTAATACTAGTATCTACCTATAGCCAAATTTAATGTCTTTGGGCTAAATGACCTCCTATAACTTGTACTAATCCCCCTATAACTACTACAAACCTATTGTTTAGTAGAAATTCATATTAAGTGGAATGTTACTACATCTGTGTTAAAACCAAAAAGTTTGTTAGAATATAAGCCTATGTAGATTATTAGATATACCGATCCATAATTGTAACTCTATTGGCTCCTAGATTGGCTAGCTTATCTGCCTCTGAATTACCTTCTCTATATGTGTGTCTTATTTCATACTTCAGGATCCCCTTGATAACTTGGTTAATCTCTTCTATTTTCGAGTTAAGGGACCAATTGGGAGTTTTCTTGTTTTGAATGGCATTGATGATAATTTGTGAATATCCTTCAATAACTACTTTGGATAAGTTGATCTTCCTACGCAATTTTAAACCTTCTAAGGCCGCTACGCATTCTACCATGTTATTTGTGGAAGGATTTATGGGACTAGAGAACTTAGCGATGGCTTCTGACTTCCAATTGTGAATAATCCCCCCAATACCTACTACCCTGGGGTTACCTCTAGAAGCTCCGTCAAAGTTAAGTTTATACCATCCCTCTCTCGGAGGGATCCATTTGCAAGAAACTCGGTCAGCCTTCACTTTGGGTCCTCCTTTGCCATATAGGGAGGAATATCTAATTTTGGCCATTTTTCTCTAATTTTGTTATCCCAATTCTTGAATGTCTCTTCATAGCTTAGCTTGTTTCTGAGATTACTATTGAAATTTTCTACTATTGATGCTTCTATTTTATTTGTGATTGAACTCCATGATAATTTTTTACCTATGAAAATCCTCCTATTTCTTTCTTTCCATAATTCCTAGGCAACTATTGCTGGGGAGATGGTCCATATATCCTTATATAGATTATCTTTATAAAGTGATGGCCATGCTTTAAGGTTACTTAATAGATCAACGTGGAGAGCAGACTTCCAACCTAAACATTGATGAAGCCAATTCCAGCAGTTTTGGGCATATGGGCAGTTGAGGAGGATGTGATTAACATCCTCGGATTGACTCTCACACATGGGGCATCTAGATGGCCCTTCAAAACCCAATTTCTTAAATCTATCTGCTATCAGAATTTTATTTTGCAAGGCAGCCCATAGAAACATACCCACTTTTGGGAGGCCAAATTTATTCCAGCAAACGTTCAGAGGGATATCTATATCGTCCATCTTCTGTTCTCAAATAATGGTATTTTAGCCCTCCTTTACAGAATAGTTACCATTCTTTGATCCTGCCCAAATCAGTCTGTCTAATCTATTTTTAAGTACAACTTCTCTCTTTTCCATTATTGACCTAAATTTCTGCTTCTCCTGCCATACAGAGTCAATTTCTTCTAAATTGCTCCATTTATTACTCTCTTTCTTACATATATAATCCTTGAGAAAGACACCTTTGACTCTTTTACATTCTTCCATAAACTCCATGGAAAAACCCAAATTGCTAAGGGGAGTGAGACCTGCCCACAAATCCTCCCAAAAAAGAACTTGATCCCCTACACCTACATCCCACAATAAATAGTTATTAATAATTCCTCTGCGTTCTTTGATGAAATTCCATATCTTGGATCCTTTGACATGTGTGGAAGAACTGACGATGTTGATGGGATCCGCATCAAGAATGTATTTCTATAATAATATCGACACCCATTTACATCTAGGTTCCTTATACATTCTCCATATAAGTTTAGCTCCCAAGGCTTGGTTTTGCCATAGAAGGTTTTTAATGCCGAGGCCTCCCTTAGAAATAGGTTTACATAAGGTATCCCATTTTATTATGGCAAGTTTTTTGTCTTCTGATGGGCCTTGCCAATAAAATTCTCTAAACATTTTATCTAGGTTCTTTTTAATATTTATTGGTAAAGGGAGAATTGACATCTGGTACGTGGGTATGGTCGAAAGGACCGACTTGATCATAGTTGTCCTTCCTACCTTTGTTAGCCATCTTCCTTTCCATGAGCTCTTCTTATTTTGGACTTTGGTAATCACTTGTTGCCAGAGTTTGGAAGATAGGAGACCTTTATCCAGGTTAATGCCCAAATACTTACACAGAAACTTGCCAATTTTATAACCCATCAACTTACAAATCTCTCTTTCTACTCTTGGTGAGGTATTAATGAAGAAAATTTATGATTTAGTGGGGTTAACCCGTTGCCCTGAGGCTTTCATGTAAATAGTTAGGATATCTTTAAATGCTTTAGCTTCTTGACAGTTGGCTTGACTAGGTAGAATCGTATCATCTACAAACTGTTGGTGTGTGATATTTGAAATGTTTTTAGTGACCTGTAGACCTGAGATCGTTCCTTCCAAATGTCTCTTTGTTATAGATCTTCCCAAAGCTTCTGCCATGATTACATATAGAAAGGGGGACATTGGGTCCCCTTGCCTAATGCCTCTCGAGATACTAAAGAAGCCTTCTGAAGTGCCATTAATTAGAACCGATATCTTAGGGGTTGAAATATAATTAAAAATAAGATTGACCCATTGCTTAGAGAAACCGAAAGCTTCCATGCATTTGCAAAGGAATCTCCATTCTACTTTGTCATATGCTTTTTGAATGTCTATTTTCATAAACATACTTGGTACCTTTGTCATTTGAGTAGTATGGACTAATTCTTGTGCTATAATTATTCCATCTAGGATCGATCTATTTGCTACAAAACCTATCTATTCTTCAGAAATTATATTGGGCAACAGTGTTTTAAGTCTATTTGCTAAGCATTTAGAGAGGATCTTGTATATTGTGTTACAAAGGGATATTGGGCTGAAATCCCCAGGATCCACACATTCATTTTTCTTTGGGATTAAAGCAAAAAAGGTGTTATTGATTTCACTTAGCAGGGACCCTGTGTTCCTGGTAGCTTCCACTGCTTGCCATACCTCTTCCCCAATAAAATGCCAACACTTCTGGAAAAAACCTTCTTGAAAACCATCCAAACCTGGCACTTTATTCGGGTGAAGTTGGAATACTGCCACTCTAACTTCTTTGAGGGATAACTTATGATTTAACATTTTATTATCGAGCTTCATAATCAGTTTACAAATAGCTTTAAGCATTTCATTTTGTGCTGAAAGGTCAGATGCTTCTACACCATTGAGAAGGGTATGATAGAAGTTTGTAATCACACTTGATATCTACTTAGGGTCCTCATTTATAAGCCCATCACTAGACTTAATTTTAGCTATTCTGTTGATGCTTCTATTGCACTTAGTGGTGTTATGAAAAAATTTTGTATTGTTGTCTCCTTCTTTTAACCAAGACTCCCTAGATTTTTGTCTCCAAAATTTTTTTTCTTTAAGAAGAATATCATTGTACTTAGCCATTAATTCCTTTTCTCTATGATAGCTTAGTTCATCCATACCTTGTTCTATAACTAAATTGTTGAGGTCAGCTATTTCTTGCTCCAACTGATCCTTTTCTTCGAAGATATTATTAAAATTATTCTTATTCCATTGTAATGCTTTATGTTTAATAATTTTTAATTTTGTTGTTAAACAATACATTTTAGATCCTTTTATTGAAATTTGTTTCCACCATTCCTCCAAGAGATTTATAAACTCTGGGTTTTGGAACCACATAAACTCAAATTTGAAAGGACTTCTAGCTGGTTTGGAATCCTCTATAATAGTGAGCCTAACCAAAAAATGATCTGATCCTGCCTCTGGCAGAATCTCCACACTATATAATAAGTTACAGATTCTATCATTCATCTTAACGAAGAATCTATCTAATTTTTCTGCTATATGACTAAAACCTGCTCTTCTATTGTTCCAAGTGTAAATGCCATTATTTTTGTTTATGCTAATTAGATTATTGTCTGATGCCCATTTACTGAAATCCTTATGAGCTTGTGATATATATTGAGAACCCCCATATTTCTCTTCTGTATCTAAAATAGCATTGAAATCCCCTCCAATAAAGAAGAGGGATTCTGAATTTACGGATAAAAAGAGGTGGATTTCCTGCCAGACTCTCCTCTTATCCTCATTAGGTATGGGGCCATATACATTAATTAAGTTGAATTTTAAATTAGACTTTAGACTTTTAATTTCTAGAGCCAACCAGTTACTATTATGGGATAAAGGTGTGGCTACTAACTTCCTAGGATCCCATAATACTGCTAACCCTCCGGAAGTACCTATTGAGGTCGCGTACTCTACTTTCCATATGCCTAATTTTTTGCTGAACTTGGAGCTTCCTACTTTATTAAGTTTAGTTTCCTATAATAAAATAATTTCGGAGTCAAAATGTTTAAGGTATCTTTTAATTAATCTCTTCTTATTAGGGGCATTTAGTCCCCTAATATTCCATGTAGTGACTTTCATTGTTCTTGGGGAAGGCACTTCCCCTTCCCTATGTTCAGAATATCAGCTAATTTCTTTTGATTACCTGAATTTCCATCTATGGTTCTGAGTTCAACAGCTAATTTTCTCCCTCTTTTCTTTTTGATTCTATTAATATTTGGTGTACTAAGGCATCCTCTATTCATTGCTATTCCCAAATGTCTATTTTCATTAGTTATGCCAAAGAGGCCTTCTATGGAATCTTTAACCATTGACATGTTTCCCGCTATACTGATGATCTTGTCCTGCTGCCCTGCACTCACTTTTTCTGGTTCTGTTTGTATATTGATCTCATTGTTATCTATAATCTCTTTACCATAGATCTCAATTACCTCATCTGGATTCTTTGGTATTATCACATTAAGGGATTCTATTTCTATCGGGATTATTGTTTCTGGTTCCTTCCCCTTGTGCAGTGATTCGGTATCATTTATATTGCAACAGGGAACCTCTTTATTAGTTCCCTCATTTCTTGAGCCTTCATTTTGAATAGAAATAGGGTCCTTTTTTGGACTCTATCTGTCTTCACCTTTATCCTTTGCATTTATTTCATAGTCTCCTAGGAGCCTATCACCACTTTGATCAGGGGTTTTTAATGGTTGTATTGTTTCATTATTCTCCTTCTCTGCCTGAACTAAAGTTGCATTGCTGATATATCTAATTAATGTTTCTCTCTGGTAATTTAGTTCCTCTAGATCAAAAATTTCATCCATGAACATTTTCATAAGATCCTCTACAAGAGATTCTCCTAGGCACTTTATAATTTGGTCTACTTCCTCATTACATTTTTCTTCAAGATCCCTATCTACTATTGTGGATGAGCCCTCTAGGTACACCGATTGATCTGCTAATAAATTTGTATCATCTTTGACAGTCTTTCTTTCTCTCTCTATCTATTATGTATCCAAAAATAGAATACCCTCCACATTTGGGTTGGGCATACTGTTATCAGCTAAGTCCCCCATTTCCAAATTAAGAACTAGATTTCTATTGTCCTCCTTCTGCATTGCTTTATGAAGAGAGGGGGAAACTATTTCCTTTTCCTCTCCTTCTAAGGGGCAAATTCCTGTATCCTTAATCTCCTATGGAAGGTTGTTTATCAACTTGCCCTGATCTTCCCCTAAAGTTCTAGGCTCAAATTGAGATATAGGTCTATCTGCATTATATTCTTTAGGTCCCTTTATATTGAAACCTCCTTTGCCCTTACAGGAGTGGATTTCATAATCATTGCTAAACCGATTTAATGGATTAGTGCTTGCTTGTTCTATATTGGTGGCTTTGTTAATTTCCATATAATCTTCTAAGATAATTGGTTTAACAATAATAGAGTTAGAATTGAAACTTAATTGTATAGGAGAGATATATTTTTGGTGGTAATCCAATTCTACAATGATTATCTGATCTACATGCATGTTTGTTGTTTCAACCATTCTAATAAAACTACCAATCTTATTTCCTATATTGCAGAAAATATCCTAACTAGACAATTCCAATGGTACATTCTTAATGGTTGCAGCTTTTTCAACTTTAAAATTCTTAAAATACATGGGATTAAATAGAGGGATCCAATCAAACAAAGCTAAAGGAATAATTCTAAATTTAAGACACTTTTTTCCTTTAATGCTATTTTTAATATCTATATTCTTGCAATCAATATACATGAAATTTTCCATGAGTCAAGAAATACTTACCTCTCCGGGAAGTAGTGATGTCAGCTCTGTGACTAGACATTGTTAAGAACCCCTATACCTTTCCATATGCAGATTAAGCCTATATCTGCAAGGTATTTCTACTTTTGGACAACAACATCACTATCTAGGATGAGATTATCATAGTGCATACCAACCTTTGAGATGCCTTTATTCAGATCCTTACTGCGCCTATGGGGAGGCGTATATGTGAGATTCTGGTGATTATTATTTTGCAGAACAGAGTATTGCCCATGTTGCTTACAATTAGACAGAGCAGGCCTTGCTAATCTTTTGTGATGCAGAGGGCTAGAGATTTTGGTAGTTGCAATGTTCCTCCAATCCCCCGCAGAGAAGGAAGGATTTTTGGCTATAATAGGGTAGGGTTTCCTTTGCTTAGGCTATGCTAACACATCTTTCTTACTCTGATGTGCTGGCACCCTATTAATTTCCTTACCTATCATAACTCCTTTCCTTTTATGCGGGGGCGAGTAAATGCCAGGTAATTTTTCCTTCTTACTTAGTAAATCAAATGCATTCCTTAATGGTAAACTATTATCAATGTGAGCCGAAGCAGAAATCCTAACCTTATTCTTCCTTTTAACCAAATGCCATGCCCAATTTTGATCTATGAAGCGCCCTGAGGTAGCCTGTGTTGTAACTTTTCCTTCCCCCGAACCTGACTGGGGTATATTGGCATTATGATCTGAATTAATTCTAGATTCATGAATACTAGCGTACCTGCTGCTAAGCTTGGCCCTTAACACATACTTGGTTTTTGCAAACATATCAAGCTGCCTATCTAGAGATTGAACTGTAAAAATGTTAAATGTAGTTTCATTGTTCTGCCCTAATTTCTTAAAGCCAATCGAAGCCTCTGCTAAGGAACTAAAGTTCTTTTCTTCAATCCCTCTGTCTTTAAGAGAAGATTCAGCCATGCTTTTCTCCTTCTGCTTAGCAATGAAACCCTTTAAGTGTTCATAATCTGATCGATACGATCTTTGGTCTGGTTCCCTACATTCCAACATTTTGTGCCCATATAACAAACAATTGAAACAATAACCAATAAAAACCTTGGCATCTCTATGTTTTGAGCTAGTGTTCGCATGAAAGCTATCCTCAGGGGAAGAAGATGGAAGAAAAATGCCCTGCTTCCTTGCCTCCTCTTTCTGATGGAAAAGGAGCCTTTTTATAATCTATCACTGCTACAGAAAAGACTTTTGCTGAATTCATATTTTCTTCATAGTTTAGAATCCAATAGGTAACAAAGCACCAATTTTTAGTATCCACTATATACCCAAATTCACGATTCATGAAATCCGACATATTACAAAAGCCCAGCTCAATATTGAACATAATATTATTTACATCCATCATAGATTCCACTAATTCTAATATTGATTAAATACACCTATAATGGAGGGGGCTATGGGGCCTTCATTGCAACATGTTGCAAGTTAATATTAAATAGAGAGAAATCCAAAACTTTGACAAAAAGAGGCACACTCAAATTGGAGGTATATAATAATTTTTTTGTACAGGGTTACATACCACATGATAACCTTGGCCACATCCACCCACGGACACTTGATAGAAGATATTTCATACCCACCATATATTTGTTAGGATTAACAGTCCACAATACAACTAAGACAGGGGGTGAATCAGTTGTATGACAGAATATTAAACTTTAAACTTTAAGCTTATCAATATCAGATCCAATGAACACAATGAATGCCAACATAATAACACAATATTTTGGTTACAGGGAAACCTTGTTAAAGGTAAAAACCTTGGAGGGAATTAGCACCCACTAATGATGTACTGAGAGTATAGTAATCCTTGTTAGAAGATATAGCCCTGTTAGGAGCTTATTGAAACATTATAGTACATAGTCCTTGTTAGAGGACAGACCCTGTTAGGAGTCAAGAACAAAAGAGGGCTCACTGCCCAAAGAAGGTTAAGCCCACCTTCTGAACTCACTAGTTTGCAACAAGTGTATATAAAGAAATACACAATCTTTTGAGCTGTTTGCTATAAATTGTCTTTGCTTGATCAGTTCTAATGAAATCCACCAATAATCCTCTGCTCTACATACAACAGACACAAATTCACAACCTCCTTATCTCACACTTATCACATCCATGTCTCTTCCAAAGAAAAGACCTTTTATTTATACCTTATTACATTTTACCAAAAATAGGTCAGCCAATAAGGCTTTCCTAATTACAAACAATTACATAGGTCCTTGCTAAGATACACATGGTATCATAAACAAGTTTACAATGATTACATTACAATAATTAAAGACTGACATCTTTGAATTATGCTTACCAAAAAAAAAACACGCTTCATTCCTTGAGTCAGCTTCTTGATAAGCCATTACCAGAGCACACACCACAAATGATGTCACCAATCATTCCATACCTTGCACTAACCAATGAACATCTATCAGTACCTATTCCATCATCCTTTAAGATTGCATACCTTGAATCCAATCCCTCTGAAATCTATACCAAAAACTCAAAGACTAACTCTGTCAATTCTCATTGTCACAATCCAGTGATCAGTCTTTACCAAAACTATTGTATCTTCCTTCAGAGGCATTCATTAATGATGCAATCTCAGATATAAGATCACAACACACATTTGAGCTCTAGCCTGACTTCGTAGCATCTGAAACATCTGTACACCTTCCATACATTGTGATTACCAACCTGGTTCCTTCATAAGAACATACGTTGACATCAGTGACAAAACATAAATGACAACAGTGAGTACCCATTTAGTAACGTAGTGATTAAACATATTAGCTATCTCAATCACCACCCATGCATTAGCAATATCTAACAATCTCCCCCTTTGGCATTCATGTCAACATATGTGAAAATCTTATCCCAAAGTTGTATCAACCCAAAAGTCCTTCCACAGATCAATTTCCCCAAACAGTGAGGATTTTCTCATAACAACACTCCCCCTTTGATAAAAATGGCAAAGGGTTCCAACTTCCTTCATAGATAAAATTTCTTCCATGATCACTCCTCCTGAGGAGTAGATCCCTACATTCAGCCCAGAAAATGATGAGGCTCTGAGCAGTTCTGGACTGATGCATCTCTACATCATTTAATTCTGACTAGGAGGGGCCTAAACCCCTAACATACCTCTGAGATATTCAAAGGTATCTTTTGGTAGTGGCTTAGTAAAGATGTTTACAATCTACTCTTTTGTACTGATATATTCAAGCTTGATTTCTTTTGCTACCACCTTGTCTCTTAAGAAGTGATATTTGATAGAAATGTGTTTAGTTTTAGAGTGCATCACCAGATTCTTTAACATGTTTACTATGCTGGTGTTATCACAATGGATGACCACATGCTCATTAAAAGTTACTCCAATGTCTGTCAGGATTTGTTTCATCCATACAATTTGAGTGCAATTTATAGCTCAACAACAACATATTCTGGTTCAGTAGTAGATTGTGCTATACAGTCTTGTTTCTTAGCCAAGAAACCAACTTTTTCCCAAGGAAAAGTGCACCACCACTTGTACTTTTTCTTTCATCAATATTTCCTGCCCAATCAACATCAGTATAAGCATGAAGTTCAAAGCTATCATTCCTATCATACCATAAACAATAGTCTATGGTTCCTCTGAGATACCTCAGTATCCTTTTAACAACAACTAGATTCTCGTTGGGTTCTGCCTGATATCTAGCCACAATTCCAACAACATTAGCAATATCTGGTCTGGTGTGAGTCGGATATTGTAACCCTCCAACCATTGATCTATACAAAGTCTAAAAAACACATTTTGATTCATCATCAATTGTTTTCTTGTTTCCAGTCACCATAGGTGTTCCTACTAGTTTGCAATCTTTCAAACTGAATTTCTTAAGCAATTCTTTGAGATACTTGGTTTGAGAAATGAAAATACCATTCTCATTTTGAGTTATTTGCAGTCCAAGAAAGAATTTCATTTCACCTATCATGGACATCTCAAATTCACTTTCCATTTCTTTAGAAAACTTCTTACACAAATCATCATTACCTTCAAAGATAATGTCATCCACAAAGACCTCTACTATCAGGATTCCATCTTCAGTAGTTCTTCAGTACAGATTACTGTCGGCATTAACTTGTCTGAATCCAAGTCCAAGTAGATACTTGTCCAACCTTGCATACCAAGCTTTAGGAGCTTGCTTCAACCCATATAGTGCTTTCTTTAACTTGCACACCATGTCTTTGTCTTCACATAGAGGAAATCCATCTATTTGTTCTATGTATACCTCTTCTTCAAGGTCTCCATTCAGAAATGCAGATTTAACATCCATCTGATACACTTTGAAGTTTTTGTGTGTAGCATAAGATAGAAATAATCTTACTACCTCTATTCTAGCAATAGGAGAAAATGTTTCTTCAAAGTCTATCCCTGCTTGCTATGAGTATCCCTTACACACTAGTCTTTCTTTGTTCCTTACAACTGTTCCTTCTTCATCCATTTTGTTTCTAAAGACCCATTTTGTTCTGATAACATTTTTATTTTTAGGTCTTGGCACCGAGTCCCAAGTATTATTTTTCTTTATCTGATCTAATTATTCTTTCATGGAATTTATCCAAGATTCATCTTTAAAGGCTTCATCTGTAGTCTTTGGCTCAACTTGGTAAATTAAACAAATTTCTTCTCTAACTTTAGATCTAGTTAGCTCTCCCTGACTGATATTGCCAATAATTTGATTTTTAGGATGGTTATTTTTTACATACCTTGGATTTTTAGGATTTTCAGTGGTTTTTCTTGTGTCATCACAAGCCTCTTTTTTGCTTCCTTCCTCAACAATTTCTTCTTCTTTGGTAGCAACAGTTGCTTCTTTTACTTTTGATATCTAACTGTTGTCATGCATTCTTTATTTTATCTAAAATTTCTCATATATTCTTACATTGTTACTTTCAATCATCTTCCTTAATCTCATATTGAAACATTTGTATGCTTTACTCTTAACAGAGTAACCAAGGAAGATACCTTCATCACTTCTAGCATCAAATTTTCCTATCTCATCATCCCTCTTGATATAACATTTGCTACCAAAAATTTTGAAATATTTTACAGTAGGAGTATGATCAAACCATAGTTCATAGGGAGTCTTATTTGTACCATCTTTGATTTGAATTCTATTTAATGTGTATACTGTTGTTCCAATAGCCTCTCTCCAATGTACATGAGATACATTCCCTTCAATGAGCATTGTTTTGACAGCATCAAGTATAGTTCTATTTCTTCGATCTACTATCTCATTCTATTGTGGAGTTCTAGGAGTAGATGTTTGTCTTTTTATCCCATGCTCTTCACAGTATGAATTGAATAAATATGATGTAAACTCTCCACCTCTGTCTAATCTTAAACATTTTATTTTCAGTCCTGATTCATTCTCTACCTTTTCTTTAAAAAACTTGAATTTGTCAAATGCTTCTGATTTCTCTCTCAAATAGGTCACCCACATCATTCTAGAAAAATCATCAACAAAGAGTATAAAATACCTTTCACCATAGTATGACTTTGCTCTTATAGGCCCACATAGATCTGTATGTACCAGATCCAACTTTCCTTTTGATGTAAATGTTTTGCTTTTATGACTATTTTTAGTTCTCTTTCCCATAACACATTCTCTACATACAGTGTTAGAAGGTTTCACAATCTTCGGTAGATCTCTTACTGCATTAGCCATACTTGCTTTCACAATGTTATCAAAGTTAACATGACAGAATCTTCTATGCCATAACCAACTATCATCTACCTTCACAAAAAAACAAGAGGCTCCAAATGTGTTTAGATCAAATACATTACCTCTAGATCTTGAACTGGTGGCAATCAATTTTCCTTCCTTTCTTCTGATAAAGCACTTACCATTAACAAAACTTAACTGAAAGTTTTTATCTATTAACTGTCCAACACTCAACAAGTTATGTTTCAGTCCTTCAACAAGTAGTACATTGTCCATATTAGTCTTTCCATCCAAAGTGATGGATCCTACACCTATGATGGATTTTGGGAGATTACCCCAAATCTTACAACACCTCCATCATAATTTACTAATTTAACAAATTTGTTCTTATCACCAGTCATGTGATGAGAACATCCACTATCAATTATCCATTCAATCTTCTTGTCAACATGAGATACTAAGGCATTTTCTTCATGAATTGGTTCATCTTTAATAGAAACAAATCCAATCTCTCCATTGTCTAAATCATCATCATCATCAAAGATTCCTTCAATAGCATAATAACATTCTTTATCTCTTCTAATCTTTACATAATCAGGTTTGTATTTAGGAACTCTTTTAGGACATCTAGATGCAAAATGGCCTACCTTAGTGCAACAAGTTCTTCCATCTTCTTTTCTTCTTCCATTATCTTCTCCCATTCCTCAACATATTCACCAAGTTCTCTCAGGTTTTCTTTTCTTGTACTCGAAAGTGCAAATACTTTCTTGTGTGTGGATACCCTAAATGCATATTCAACTTTAGGAGTAGCTTCTCCTAATTTCGCATCTTCAAAGGTGGTTAACTTTGCAATCAACATCTCTCTGCTAAAGTTTGGAGTCAGGGGTATAGTTTCTTGAGTTGACATTGCCTTGAATTAGTAAGTAGGGGTTAGAGATCTTAGAATCTTTGCAATGACTTCATCTTCATCATGAGTACCTCCACAATTTCTGATTCTAATCACAACTTTTGTAACCCTTTGAACATAGGCTCTAATGCTTTTGTCTTCATTCATTTGTAGCTTCTCCATTTTTGTCTTCCAATTCTACAATTTTTCTTGTTTGGTATATTTGTCTCCTTCATAGAGTGCCTCTAGTCTATTCCAAATATCACCTACCAAATCCAGATCTTTAATTTTAGTAAACTCACCTTCAGATAGTGCACTGATCAATGCTTCTCTTGCAACCATGTTGCATGAAAATAGTTTCTTTTCATCATCGGTGGCTGACCCTATGTCATTCTTAGCTTTCAAGGTTTCCTTCTTCTTTGCAATCATCCAATAGTCTATGCCCAAGCATAGAAAATGTGTTCGCATCTTATTTTTCCAACTGTCAAAGTTTTTAGGATCAAACTTAGGACTATCCTTCCTATAGTATGCCATTTTCCAAGATCACCTCAAGTTGTTAAGCTTTCTCTCTAAGGACCACAAGCTCTGATACCAATTGTTAGGATTAACAGTCCACAATACAACTGAGAGGGGGGGGTGAATCAGTTGTATGACAGAATATTAAACTTTAAAATTTAAGCTTATCAATATCAAATCCAATGAACACAATGAATGCCAACACAATAACACAATATTTTGGTTATGGGGAAACCCTGTTAAAGGTAAAAACCCCAGTGGGAATTAGCACCCACTAATGATGTACTGAGAGTATAGTAATCCTTGTTAGAAGATATAGCCTTGTTAGGAGATTATTGAAACATTATAGTACATAGTCCTTGTTAGAGGTCAGACCTTGTTAGGAGTCAAGAACAAAAGAGGGCTCACTGCCCAAAGAAGGTTAAGCCCACCTTCTGAACTCACTAGTTCGCAACAAGTGTATATGAAGAAATACACAATCTTTTGAACTGTTTGCCAGCAATTGTCTTTGGTTGATCAGTTCCAATGAAGTCCACCAATAATCCTCTACTCTACATACATCAGACACAAATTCCCAACCTCCTTATATCACACTTATCACATCCATGTCTCTTCCAAAGAAAAGACCTTTTATTTATACCTTATTACATTTTACCAACAATAGGTCAGCCCATAAGGCTTTCCTAATTACAAACAATTACATAGGTCCTTCCTAAGATACACATAGTTTCATAAACAAGTTTACAATGATTAAATTACAACAATTAAAGACTGACATCTTTGAATTATGCTTTCCAAACAAAACACACACTTCATTCCCCGAGTCAGCTTCCTGATAAGCTGTTGCTAGCACACATGCCACAGATGATCTCACCAATAATTTTGTACCTTATGTTGACCAATGAACATCTGTCAGTACCTCTTCCATCATCCTTCAAGATCGCATACCTTGAATCCAATCCCTCTAAAATCTATACCAAAAACTCAGAGACTAAGTCTATCAATTCTCACTGTCATAGTCCATTGACCAGTCTTTACCAAAACAACTGTATCTTCCTTAATAGGCATTCATTAATGATGCAATCTCAAATATAAGATCACAACACACATCTAAGCTCTAGTCTGACTTCATAGCATTTGAAATATCTGTACACCTTTTGTATACTATGATTACCAACTTGGTTCCTTCATAAGAACATATGTTAGCATCAGTGACAAAACACAAATGACAACAGTGAGTGCTCATTCAGTAACGTAGTGATTAAACATATTGAATGTCTCAATCACCACCCACGCATGAGCAATATCCAACAATATCATTCTTTTAACTTTATTTCTCTCTCCAAGTAGGAATAAAATTCCAAGAACTTCATTTTAACACTTTTTCCCCATAAAATTTTATTCGCTTTACCAAGGTATTGGTGACTTTAGAAATTAACTCCTTTTTGATTTTGAGATCCATAAAATCTACCTTTGAAAAACCCTCATTCCACATTTCCAAAAACACATCTACTATTTGAGGATATGAACCATGCAATCTCTCCATGTAAGGTGAGAGTCAACTCATAGGAAGCTCACTCTAGACCCTGTGATTCTCTTTCCATTTGTAATATACAATAGAATCAATTCATTTCTTTTCATCTCCCATGATCCTAAAACCACCAAAAAAAGAAAGATATGGATAACCAATACACTAGATGCAGAAAACCAAGTTTGTAACAATGGGGATAGAAGGACATGAAATAATAAAGAAGAGACATATCAAAAAATAATTTTGCACACTCGAGATCATCATTCCATATAGGGAATTCAATTTAGAAGTCCTTATAATCATTACAAATAATAATTTTGATGTCTTCTAGGATTTTTTCATTAATCAGGCCCAACTTTCCATATTTTTGTAATCAACCCCTAGATTGTCAATCTATTAGCAACATAGTTTCCCTCTCAAAAGATACGAGTAACCTTATATTCATTAAATGAATGAAGCATATTAATACTATCAAGGATTAATGTTTTGATCATCCAACTAGGGGTAATATTTCCTCAATAATTAATTGTGTTTAGAGAATAACTCTCCAACCATACCTTAGAAAACCCCTTGGACATTGTCATATTGAGAGCAATGTAGGCTGCAATAAGCCTTGATGAAATGGTTTTTTTGGGAACCCAAAGAGAGGGCCACTAGTGAGACAAACCTACCATTATGTTCATGAGTCGTTCCTCCATAACCAATAGGTCCAAAAAGGCATATAAGACTGAAGTGGTCTACTCAAGTTGGATGAGATTATTTTGATTTGTAACTTTGGGTTTAGCTATAATATTTGTGCTTGACATGAAGGTAAAATATGATGAGGATCAAGATGTATTTACAAGTAAAATTATGTGGTTGGATTACTAGAGAGATAATCATATTATATTTGTGTACTTTCTTGCTTGAAGATAAATATATAAAATTGGGTGTTATTTGTGGTAGATTATTTTTCCATAAAATTTTTTCCACATATAACCTATGTTATAGCAAAGTGATGCAGCTTGCATTATTAATACTTGTTGTTTAGGCAATATATTCCATTCACTTTAGTTTTTATTCACTATTAATCCTTTGACTTTCTACTAATAAAAAATAGTTATTTATTTTAGTTGAAATAAAAAAATTAGTTAAGATGTAAAACCTTTTATTTTATAAATTCTAAAATCATATTTCTAAAATTTTATTAGTTTAAAATATTTTGTGTTATAGAGACGAATTTTTAGGCAATTTTCTTGTTGTAATTTTTATAACTTCAAAAAACTACTATTTTAAAAGTTTTGTGTTTCCTTTTGATCTATTTTTTTCTAATTTAAAAGGAATTAACTGCTAATTACAAAGCCACTCCTCATTCCCTATGCATTTTATGATATTTTCTTATTTTCTATACATTATTTTATCAATTTGATAAATTGTGCTTATATTAGTAGAATATAGAATGTATATTATGTTTATACATTAAATATTATATGATATGTTTATTATTATCCTATAGACTTTATATTGTGGACTTTAGTGTCCACAATTGTCGACTAAACTTGTCTCACATTTAAAAACCACCTTAGTCTCCCATTAAACCATTTTCAAATCAACTTTCTAGTTGAAAATCTCCCAAACAAGTTTTATTGATTAAAAAGTAATTATAATGATTTTGAATTGCTTAAAATTTTAAAAAACATGCATATTTAAATATTATTACTATGAAAAAGAAAGTGCATAAAAGGAAAAATCTATATTTTATTATTTCTTCTTTTCTTAAGAATATATTTTAATATTATCTTCTTTTATTAGGATATTATATCTTTTTTAATGTTTTAGAAAATAAAATTTATTTAAAAAGAAGATAAATACTAAAAAGAAATTGATCAAAAACCTCTTTTGAGTGCTCGTAGATAAGATAGTAATGATTTTGTATTGCTTAAAAATTTGAAAAACATATTTATTAAAATATTATTACTAAGAAAAAGGATCTAAATATAAATTTTATTATTACCTTCTTTTTATCAGATTATCTTTGAATACAGTAATAAAATATATTAGAATTAATTATCTATGTTATTGAATAAGAAATGAACAAAATTAAAAAATACTCATCGTATCTTTTTTCTTGTAAAACAATAATTTAAGATGCGCATAAACATACACTAATCATATTTTTTTTCTTTTAATATAGCAATTTGAGATTCACATACACTCCATCAACAAGGCATTTTCACTTCTAAATCTTCAATCCTATCAATTATGTAGTTTACACATTTTATTTTATTAATTTTTAAACAAAAACTTTTCCATTTTCACAAATATCAGTTTCTATTGAAATACCATAGGGATAAACAAGAGTCTAAGTATTCAATATCACTTAAGTGGATCAAACACGCATTAGGAAACTACAAATTTGATTAGGTATCTATAGCCATATTTATTTCTTTATTTCAATACATTACACAATGTGCAACTATTTTGGTAAAATTTTTGATCAAACATGTATGTATACCTTTATTGATGATTTTCCACAATTTTAAAGACCATTCATTTTGATTTATTGAAATATTGGATGAATAGCAAAGCAAATTGTTGTAGATGACTTGCATTTATTTATTGGAACATAAACAAAGACAACCATTGAACTAGCCTTACTCTCTCTGCAATCTCCAAACTTTAAGGAATGAAATTAACCCTTGTGTGTGATGATCGATTAGAGGGAACACATGATCTTAAAATTATCCACTCCTGATCCACATACCATCGTTTTGAAAGCTTAATTTTATTCCTCCTTTTTTTTTCAAGTTTATACATATTTCATTTTCTTGAATGTGTCTAATTCGAGTTGAGGTTCTGTAAAATCCTTTCTAATAAATTACACATATTTTACCATCAAATCATTGTATTCCATAAAATAAAATTATATCATATTATTTGTGCACCATATTTGATGTGTGTACATTTTGATTTTGAATGCATGTCTATTGAATATTTATAGTTTCAATATCTAAAACCCATCAAACCTTCTCTATCTTGACAAATTCTTATGCTTTGAATCTTCCTACTCAAGTTTGTCACAATAGTTGAGGACATTTGATTTACTTTTGTTTCATTAAACCTATTTTGTGCATGACCTCTAAGTATTTTTATGAAATGGTAAATATTAATAAAATATATTATAATTAATTTAATTATAAATTATTTTATTAATATTTTAACCAATATAGAAAATTTATATTCTTACATAAATATCTAAATTTTTATTTTTCACATTTAAATTCTATCTATAATATCCTATTGGCTTATATGTTGAACCTCCTTAGGTGCAAGTGCTAGTTTAGTAAATCAATTAAATTTTAGTATATATTATTATATATTTAGTCTATTTTAATATATCAATATATAATAAATTATAATATTATATATAATTATAATACTAATTTAAGTACAAAAATAAAATTTAATTAATACACTATAAATATTAATATAATTTAATAAATAGTTTTCATATAATATAAATAATATATAAAAATTTGAATCTATAGATAATTAAGGTTTGAAAATAATGATTGTAATTTATGTAAAATTAATTAGAATTAATTAATATTATAAATTAAATTATATCATATCATTCTAAAATATTTTTTTATATTACATCACTATATTATAATGGAAGATTTTCTAATACCACATTATAATATACTAGCATACTTATATTTTAAAAAACCTACGCAAACTACTATGCTAAAAATATTAAATTTTAAATATATTATTAATAGAATTATATTAAATTATTTAATAATAAACTTAAAAGTGTTTATGTATTAATAATTATAGAGTTAGAACACTCAATAGAGGAACTTCAGTCCATCTTGAGGAATTTCTTGTGGGTAGACAATGGATCTAAGGAAACTAAGCTACCCCTCCTTGTCTGAAGAAACATTTGTTCTCCTAAAGATAGTCAAGGTGTAGGTATCAGAGATCTGTCTTTACAAAATAAGGCATTGGGTACTAAATTGCTTTGGAAATTGTACCAAAATTTGAATTCCAAATGGGCCAGACTTATGAAACTAAAATATCCTGATTCTGACGAAAGGGAAAGAATCTTTACAATGTTAGTTTTACCTCAGGGCTTTGCCATGTGGAATTTTATGGTGTCCTATCAGGATCTCATCTTACCTTCCCTTTCTTGGCTAATACACGGTTCAAAAACATAGTTTTGGGAAGACTCGTGGAATGGTCATACTCCCTTGTCCCATATACGAGATTGGCACCCTTTCCAGATTCATCATAAATAAATATGGGGGGGTCATGTTTCCCATTACTTTGTTATTCATGATGGAATCGCAGTTTGGAAAGATCTTTCTAGGCTAAGTGGTTTTTTCTAATTTGGTAGTAGAACTTTGTATACTACTCACCTCTAGAGGTATCCTCTTATCTCCCCTTGAAGATGACCTCATTTGGCTAGGTTCTCCTTCTGGTCAATATACGGTCAAGGTTGGCTATAACTCATAGTTCCTTTGTAAATCCTCTAATTCTTGGCCTATAAATTTGCTATGCGGCCTTGCTTGCCTTCCCAAGGCAAATGACTTTGCTTGCCTTCCCCATACGATAGATAAAAACCAAGGACAAGACAAAGAAAAGTTCCAGTCCTAGATGACACAAGGAAACATAAAGAGAGATGGATGAAAGGAGATAAGAGCTTAGCCGCACATTGATAGATGGAGCATTGATTTCCAGGGTTTCACCACTTGGGACAATTTTTTTCTTTTTCAATTTTTTTGGATTTTTTCAGGATACTTTACAATTTTTAGGATTTTTTCAAGACTTTATATTCTTTTTAGAGATTTTTTTTAGGATCATAGATTGTTTTACAGGAGGAAAATCTTAGTTGCAGAACTAGTGTAGAGGAATAGCATTGAGAGGCTCTTTGAGAACACTGCCATTTGTAGTAGTAACCAGTTGAGAAGTTTTGAAAGTAGAACTAGATGGTGTAGTAGTGATAAGAGGATCCAACTAGTATTGTCCAACCATCAGGAGGTCAATAGTCAAGGAAAGATCATTTAAGTGAGACCCACCAATATCCTCATGGATGTGTCTATACCCTTTGTTATATTTCCCATGTTCTAAATGCTTAGGGAGAGTATGTTCCAAATTTCTCTTAGTTATGTCATTAAAAATGTAGAGATACCAATATGCACTTTTGGGAAAGGCAAGGTAGATTGAAGAGTGTAAAGTATGAGAGGCAAGGATGGTGGAACAAAGTGTGTTATGATAATTTTGAATCTTGAATGGAAACTTTGATTTTTCTTTTATATCCAAGTCTTTTTGCTTGGGAATCCACATAGCTTTTGATTTTTCTTTTCTTTGAGATGCTTTTGATTGCAATTTTTTAATGATGGATTTCAAGATCCATTTTTTCTTTGATTTTCCTTTTCTCTTTGTGGACCTTTGTGGTCTTTTGAATATTGATTTTCACTTTGTAGTCGCATGTTGATTAGATGGGACATGGTGACTTTTAGATATGAGTGGATTTTTATTTTTGAGTTGCACATCCAAGTTACTTCTAGAAGACTCAGGAATTATGGATGAGTGAGGTTGATGACTGGTTTAGATGGGGAGGTGGATGAGAAGTGGGTAAGCAACTTAATTTAAGAAGGAAGGGAGATGAGGGGTCAATGGGCTCAAGTGAAAATATACTGGTATCATTCTCATAATTCATGAATGAATCAAATAGATCAAGAAAGTTATCTTCTATAGAATGTTATTGATCACGAGTTGTCCTAGAAGAGTTAGATGAGTTTAGAGGAGTATTATGTGAGTCTAACTGAGATGGTCAATTCTGAGAGATAGGATCTTCCTCAAGTTGTAAGAGTGCATGAATGGGAACCAACCATTTCAATCCAAGATTTTCCTATATTCCATGAAGCTGTGACATGATGGGGTCTATATATCCATGATATTCTGGAGCAGTTGAAGTGTTGTTTGAAGTAGATGGCCTAGGATCCATAGGGATGAATTCCATAGAAGGATGGAAAGGATCATCATCAATTTTTAGATCTTTAGATTTAGAAATTTATCCTCTTTCAAATTTGGTAGGAGGAGCATATCTATGTAAAATTAACTGGCATCTCTATAGTAGTGTCAGATAAGGAATCCCACTCATATTCATTTGATTCTGTCTCATCATTGTGATACTATTTGATATAGTTAGTTAAAGACATTGTGGGAGGTAGATTTTATTCATCACTTCCATCTATCCCAGGAAGTGTATTATCAGTTTAACTAGTTTTAAAGTACAGATGTTCAAACCCACACCTCCATCTATCAAAACACGCTTGGCTCTAAATTTTTTAATGGAGACTTCAATGTGGAGGGATTGATTATGAGGGTGACTAGCAGAGATTTCATATTTTTCCAAAAAAGTGAGAGAAGGAGGTGAAGTGAGGTGTTCAACCATGGAATGGAACTTGTCAACATCTAGGTACCTAGGAACATTTTCTGTAAGAAGGGCTTGATTAAGAATCTTCTTGTGAGAAGGAGAGATATCAAGTAGCTCAAGCATTGTGATATGAGCTATAGTGTGCTGAAGTTGGTTAACTAGATTAAGATCCTGTGTAGTTGATATAGGGTAGCAGGTTGAACTATTGAAGTCTTTTTAGGAGAAGAGGAGGAAGATGATTCTTCTCCCGATGAAGCTTGAGAGCTGGTTGTCATGTTAGGTGATTCAATTTTAGCTTTAACTTTAGCATGATTAGAAGATTCAAGCATGTTGATCATATTTTCATCATTAACATAAGTGTAGGAAACTTTATTATCCTTTTCCTTCAAAGATTCTCCCTTTTCAAACTTAGGAAAAGGCTCCTTGAAAGCCTTATGATAATTATTTTCTTGTTGGAAGTCAACCACAATAGTCTCATTGTAAATTAGATCCTAAATGATTATTTTGAGTTTCATTCATTTATTGGTTTTATGGCCTTTGTTGCAATGATAATCACAATAGTGCCTATCATTCCACCATTTAGGCTTGACTTCAAAATCGTAAGGTTTTGAATTATCAGGCAAAGTAATGATCTTGTTAGTAAGAAGAGTATTTAAAGCACTCTCAAGTGATTCTCCAAGAGGAGTGAAATTTATTTTAGGCTTGGGAGCCCAAGGTGTATCAGTTTTAGCCTTTATAACAATAGATAGATTGAATGTTGGCTCTTTGGTAGTGGTAGATTCTTAAGTTAAAGCCATGATTCCATCATTGATGACATCCTTAGTTTTGTTCTAGAATTTTCTTTTGTCTTTGTTAGAATTTTTTTTAGAAGAGAACTTGGATTGAAGAGTGATATAACCCTTACGAACAAGGAAATTCTCTATGTGAATAGATGTTTCAACCAACTTATCGAATGAAGCATGCGTTTGCATCTATAAGGCATAATTAATTTTAGGAATTAAAGAGTTGATAAATATTTCTATCTTTTCGGTATCAGGAATCTATTGAGGATAGTGTGAGTATAGATTTTCCATCATGGAAGAAAGACCACAAAGGATTCCCCTTGACATTGTTTTATGTTGCAAAGATCAAGCATGGTGAATGTTATAGGAATATTGTTGGATAAATCATTGCACTAGCTGCTCAAAAGATTTGAGAGGGGGAGATAGTTTGGTGAACCACTCCATAGCTTGACCACTAAGACTCCTAGGAAAGAGACTCAGTAGATAAGTTGGTTCGTGTAATCTAACTCCATGCTATGTGTGCAAAATTCCCTAATGTGATCATGAAGATCTTTCCTACCATCATATTTTTCATATTTGTGAAACTCAACCTTTCTAGGAAAAGGTGGCATGTGTAGATCTTTGTCAAAAGGAAATTAGCATATAGCATCAAGTGAGAAAGACATGCTTGGTTTTTCTTTCTCTTTTTCCAAGTGTTCCATATGTTTCATCATGTCTTCCATATGCTTCCTCAAGATTTCCATTTCAGATGGTTCTTTTTTTATTAGGTTATCAATGTCAAAGTTGTGGAGTAGTTTAATTCCTTGAGATGCCAATTGAAAGAATTATTGGTCTTTGTTTTAACTTAGAGTCAACTTCATGAGTCTTTGTAAGCACTCATCTTGCTGAAACTACAAGATATGTTCTTCATTTATTTTGTTGTATGAATCACCACCTTGTTAGCCATGTGATCCATGTCTAGTGTGTTGGTAGCCTTGTTGAGAGTCATGTATAGAGTTAGGAAATTCTTGATTTTCTTGTCCAAAGTGTTTATCACCAAGTTCTTTTAGGAATTCTCCAATCCTTTTACTTTGTTCATCCATGGTTGGAGTGTAAGAATGTTCACAATGTGCCAACTTAGGAGAGGATAGAGTAGATTCTCTAGAGATGTTAGCAAAAGGTTTGAAACCCCAAGGTAGATGACCTTCTTTAGTTGAGTTGTCAAAGATAGCTTTGTGGTTTTTTCCCTCACGGATCTAAAATCTAGTTACGATTGACATGAAAGAAATTTGTCAAAAGCCAAATAAGATGTCTTATGATGACTTGATGATCAAGCTAGGTAAGTAAAGATGTTTACTTGTCCAAAGTGTAATAGTGTAAGAGAGATAGAGAAAGGATGACTTTCCACAAAGTGTCCAAGCCATGGGGAGATCCCTATGTATGACACTTGTGAACAAGCGAGAGGTTGATTAGAGAATCCAATAGAGTTGATCAAAGAGATGGTGGACAAGTGAGCATTCTACTAGCCAAGTATGTAATCAAGAGACCAAAGTAATCTTTTCTAGCTAAGGAAAATTCCTAACATGATGGAATGTACCAAATAACAAGATAAGTTAAGGGTAGCAATGGAGAAGCAATGTTGACAAAGTTTAAGCTTAGTCCAAATTTCAAGTTCAATGAGTTGCAAGGTGATTGAAACATTTATTAGACAAGGTTTGTTTTAAAAGAATGTAGTGAGAAAACAATAGTCTTAAGATAATCCAAAAAGGGACAAAGAAACCTTGTGGATACAAGAATATGTGAAGTCTTAGTAAGGTGCCAAATATACCAAGTGTATCATGTGTATGTTCAAAAAATGTTTCCACAAGTCTTAGCACAAGAAGACACATCAAGCAAGCTACCTAAGGTCAAGCAGGTAGTGTTTCAATCCTTTCCCACAACTTGGTACCCCTTTGCCTCATACAAAGTGATGTTGGCTTTGTTGTGGATTTTCATCCAAGGGAATACATATGATGAGTGTCTTTGGGTGATCCAAGTAATCCACTTGGATCAATCCTTGCACAAAGGAAATAAGATGGAAAAAAAAAGATAGCATCTAAGTCCTAAAGCTTTTAGTAAGGGCCTCCATTCATGATCTCCCTTGTAGTTCTGTAAGAAAAATTTAGACCTTTAGCCCTAAAAGAAAGAAAACATATCTTCTCTCTCTTTAGATTAAAAGAATATTTTAATTATAGTGGGGTGGAGTAGCTGGATTTTCTTGTTCCCCACTTGGGTCATTCCCAAAAGATTTCTCTTTTGGTAGGCCCTCTAAAGGTAAATGTAAGAAAGTAAAGATGGATAGCTAGTGGAGGTCTAGATTTATGATTTTCTGAAAGGGAAAAGAGAATAGTCAACTACTCCATAGTTTCTCTCAAACACATCAATCACATGTTCATTTACCCAAGAACAATTTCAAGTGATTAGCCAAGTAGGTCTAGATTTCTGATTGTCCAAGAGGAAAAGAGCATAGTTTCCTACTACTTAACCAATCACAAAATAATAAGCCTTCTAGTTAAGCTAGGTGCCTAGAAATCAAATGTAAGAAAACACAGAGTTTATTTGTATCTCCAAGGCAACTTACAAGATAAAGCATTAGTAGTTTCAAATTGGAGTCTTTGACAAGCGGATCCTACATCAAAAATGTTAGTAGGCATGAAGATATTGAGCTCTTTTGATAAGAAATACCGTACAAAACCATAAGTTAGACCATAAAAGCATGCAAAATGAAGCAATAGCCCTATAAGATCATTGATTAGTCACTGTTAGAAGACCAGAAAACTTAAAAAAACAAGGAAAATCAAGCAATCTCAACCAAAAGTTGGATAGTGATAGAGATAAATTATGGGTGACAGTTAATCAGGTTGTCAGTAAATTGTATGATATACCTCACAAAAGCAGGATGATATTCCAAACTGGTGTGATATACCTTATAAAGGTAGTGTGCCACTTCTCAGTATGGTCATGCGACACTTCTCTATATGGCGGAATGAAACTTCATAGAATGCAGAGTGTCACATAGTAGTATGATGAAATATCACCTAGGTATTATGAGAAATGTCATACAATATTTGAGCTTGCAAATTATAAAATTTATGAACCTACGACAATAAGAAACTGAAAGCACAAGAAATGGAGCCAAATATGAATGCTCAACCCCACAGTGGGCACCAAAGATGTGTGATCAAAAGTATGACACACTTCTATGAATCATTACTCTTGAGAGAAATCCATGGAAGAGGATATCCCAAGAAGCGGCTCATAGCTTCCCAATTGAAGTGAGTTTAATCCTTCTCATGATGCTCATCAATCTAGCATGAAGGATTAGTGACTTGACTACTTCAAAATTGAAGATTCAAAGTGCAAGAATGAAGCTAAGAATGGATGAATGCAAGCTAAGATGAGAGATTAAGCTAAGAATGTATGCAATCAATTAGTAATCTAAGAATGAGATGCAAGAACAATGCAAGAGAGAGGCTAGATTAGCAATGCAATATTAAGCTAGAAATGAAGCTAAACTAAGAATTCAGAGAAACAAAGAGTTAAGAATTCAAATTAACAAGATTATTAAAATTATAATGCTAGGATGTGAGAGAGCTAAAAATGATAAAAATTAAGGACTAGAATGCAAGAGAATGTACCCTTGAGCCAAGGAAGAGCTTCCTTTTAAAGGTTACCTCAAGGATGAAGGGTGGAGATTAAGAGGCAAAAGAATGAGTGGATGAGATTAAGAGGAAAAAGGAGATGCAAGGTTAGGTAGAGATGAGTGGCAAGGATTACAAGGAAAAAATGAAATGTTAGGTAGAATAAGACAAAATAGCATTTGAAAGAACAAATCTATTTTAATTTCTAATTAATCAAGATTAAGTGGGTGTACACATCTGAATATGTTCTTTTAGTAAAAGTGTGGGAACTTTATATTAAAAGTAATGTTTTAGCTATTAAATAAATATGTAGCCTTTAGAAATTAGACCATAGTATAAGCTTGATATAAGATTTTTTGATTTTAGATTTAATTATGCAAAGAGGATTTTTGAGGTGACTCTACATAATGATGCTTAGCAAAGTAGGAATTTGATTGAGAGGGGGCTCAAGTTGTAGCAGACCAATTTTAGGTGATTACAGATATATTATTGATCAATTTATTTTAATTTTTTTAAGAATAAATAAATATTGTTTATAATTTTTTAATATTTACTTTAAACTTATTTTATTTTAATTTCAAATCATTAAAAAATATTTTTATTTTACTTATAAATTATTTGAAAATTATTTTTTAATTTATTTTATTTAATAAAGAGTTATTTTAAGTAAATAAAACTAATTTATTTTAAAATATACTTTTTCACCTCTCAAAAAATTGTCACACAAGTTTCAACCTTTAATCCATGGTGTTCCAGGGTTCTAGTTTTGTTACTTAAAAACAATTTGTTCAACTATTTTAATATTTTTTACATTTGAAAAAGGAATTTAGATTATTCTAGTGCAGCAATGAGATATTAATTTGATCTATATCTTTAAGAAAAAAATCACTAGGAAATACCATAATTTTATGTCCATCTAGTGGGCTACCTCACCACAATAAATTTCATTAGCTTAAATTATGCTTTGAGAAGATAGGCATTATAGTACCACATCTCATCAATGGTTAAACTTTGTAGAAACCTTTTCCAAAAATTTTAGTTGTTGATGACTAGGAAAGATATATTGATGTTGTGCAATTTTGTGCTTGGTTGATTGTCCTCTACAGTCCTAATAATCATGCATTCTATAGTAGACGAGATATCATATTTATAAAACTAAAAAAATTTATTTTTATCCTTAGTGTTCTTAGTATAGACTAATAGAAAGACAAATAAATAATATTTTTACAATCATTTAAAAAGGAAAAATGAATATAACTATAGAAATGTTTTCAATTTTTTTAATTCTATGCAATGATTGGTTGAAATAATTAAAAAGTTGAATTGAATGAATGCATTGATATTCTCGCCTTAGCAGAAACTAATAAGATAGTGTGAAATCTAGTTGAGAGTCCCAAATTTTGCATCTCTTAAATTCTTACATGAACATATATCAAATCACTTTTAGTTTTTTGTAATAGTTTACTTGGCAAGTCATCTACTTATATTTAAGGTTATAGGCCACATTGTCAAATATGATGCCACATTACATGTTTTTTCTTAACATGTCTAAAAAGGCCTAATATCAAAAATTTAGATTGGTAGTAGCACATTATGTCATATTTTATTAGTCTGTAGATGTGATATGACATTATTTGTTGCTTTTTAGATTTGAAAAATATATTTTTTTTACTTATTACATGTACTTATCATTTGGAGTAGCTAAGATTCTACAATATTATTAATAGTGCACTATAAAAAATATAAAGTAATTTATAATTTTCATGTAATTGATAGTTTATATCAAATTATAACTTTTGAGGAAAAAAAATGAAGTCAATACATGTGTATTGAAATGCAAGAATTAAATAGAAAAATATTCAAATACTTAAAATATTTATGATATGCTTTATTATAAACCTAACACAAGCTAATATTTATAGGTTTTTATATAGGTTATACGACTATTTACAACTATAGGTAAACAAATAAAATCCTAGATGTAATAATAATGAGCATGTTTATCTTGGTGGACAAATTAGAAATGTATGATTCTAAACATGATCTGGTGGGGCTAGTGTAAATAGTTGGTTGGCATTGGTGATCTCTTTAGAATGGAATCTTAGATCTTCTCATGATGGTTAGTGGTTGATTTTTTTATTTTTAAGGGCCTATGTGTTGTTGGTTCATCCTATTGAATATCTCTTTCGGTTGGTTGTGGATAATTGGATTGTAATACACTTATAGAAAGTTCTATGGTAATTTCAAGATATGTAAGTTGGCCTCTATCTATCTCCTTCTTCTTACATGTAATTGAGCAAGGATTGACAATTTTCTTGTTGATTCTTTCCTCCTTGAGCTCTTAAACCAAGCTTCTTTTTAACGAATAAAGTATGGTGGCTTGCCACATTTTTAAATAATAATAATAATGAGCATGTTTATCTTGAATTGATGACCTGAAACAAGTAGACATATAAATCCAAAACTTAACCCTAGGAACATTTTAGAGTAAAAAATGGTTCAAATGAAGCTAATAAACTTGCATTAATGAAGCATGTCTTGAATCAGTAAGGATATAAATGAAAAACTTAAGGTGAGGAATATTTGAGAGGAAAAAATAGTAAATTTGAAGCTAAAAAAATTGGCATCAATGAAACCCTATGTAACAAAAGTATTGGATATATCTTTGAAATAAAAAATAGTGTACATATAGGGTTGGGTTTATAATATAGAACTTGTGTAATGCCCTGCAAGGGAACCCAGGAGATATTAACTTAAGACATGTAACTAAGTTTGTACAATATTTTTTTCTTAAATGTTTACAATCATGAATAAACAAGCAAGGGTGAAATATAAAGTCCATAAGTACACACAAACATAATCTCAAGGGTTCCTTGATGTAGAAACTATGCAAATACAATTACATCTATTAATTACAATAATCATCTAAATCATTTACATATTACATCATAAATACATCTGAATAATAAAGTATACATAATATCCAACATCCACTACACAAGTCACAAGGTATGTAATTACAATTAAACACAAGGTACAAAATAGAGAAAGTACAACAATAAGAATAAGTCTCCAAGACGATAGGATATGAAGCAACTACAACAAGGATCATAGTCTCAAATGGTAAAAGAATCACTACCTCCTGACCTCGTGGAAACTTGTGGTTCCACTCCCACCGTGCTGAGGAGATAACATCAAATCCACCAATATTTATTTTTAAAAAATACACCACTCTAGCTAGCATTTAATCTTATTAAAATGGTAGTAAGATTTTCAGTGGCATTATTATTTTGGTAATTTTATAAATGATTAAATTATGTTTGTTTTAATTTTAAATTGAATTAGGCTATTTAAGTGATTGTTTTAATTATTTACTTATGATGAAATTATATTATCTTTAGTAATTTTAATCCTAGGATCAATTTATTTTGATAATATAATAAATTAATTTATTATGTGATTAGAATTTAATTTGATATTTGTAATTATAGTTTGTTAGTGATTATTTAATAGATTAATTTTTGTAATGGAACTTTACAAGTTAGTTTATTTATTAAATTCTATTGCATGTTCTTATTTATTAAATTCTATTGCATGTTTATTTTATTCCTTCTGTGTTTGGGATTAGAAGAGAATATTTTACGTCAGCCTAATACGACTGTTACTAGAGGCAGAGTTAGGGTTGTTGTATTTTATTTTGTTTTCCTTGCATACTTTTGTGGTAGTTGATCTTTTTAAAACCCAACCTTATGAAATTAATTTTTATGATGGAAATTATTGTGTGGGTGTTCATGTTATACTTTGGAATCAGTTTTGGATATTATGGTTTATGATGACCTTGATTTATGATTTTTGAGATTATGAACCTAGGGTAGGCTATCTAGGTGTTAAAGGGGAAATGGCTTGCTTTGGAGGCGTTGAAGCCCAGAAGTGGCTACCTGGGTATCCTTAGTAGGTTACTTAATCAAGTGATAATATAAATTAAATGAGGTTAAAATGAATTAATACGATAATGGTTTCCTCACCCATGCCTTGAGTGCTAGTATAGGCTAAGGATGGGAGTGGGAGAAGATTCTTTCATGTCTAGTAGTGACGGTGAGTTTGGCATGATCAGTTATCCTTGTCTACATGAGAGGATTTCAGGTTCCACATATGATCATACTTGGGAGTTAGATTCCAGTGAGATCGTTCTAAGGGGTTGACATACATGATGACACTTCTGACCTGATTTTATCTTAGGTTTCCTACATGTGTTGGTTTCCTTTGGATTAGTATGTGTACCTTTGATTTTGAGATGTACCCTTCAGATAGGAGCTTCTAGGATCCTTGCTTAGTTTTACCTAATTAGTTTGTATTGTTATCCAAGTGGGATTTGATGTTATCTCCTCAACACGATGGGAGTGGAACCAAAGGTTTCCATGAGGTTGAGAGGTAGTGATTCTTTTACCATTTGAGACTCTGACATTCCTGTTCTAGTGTTGGATGATCCTTGTTGCAGTTGCTTCCTATCCTATCTTCTTGGAGACTTATTCTTATTATTGTACTTTCTCTATTTTGTACGTTGTGTTTAATTATAATTATATACCTTGTGAATTGTGCAATGGATGTTCAAGATTACCTATACTTCATTATTCAAATGTATTTATGATGTAATATGTAAATGATTTAGATGATTATTTTAATTAGTAGATGTAATTGTATTTGCATAGTTTCTATGTGAAGGAACCCTTGAGATTTATAATTTGAAATTGAGATTATGTTTATGTGTACTTATGGACTTTATGTTTTACTTCCTCTTGTTTATTCATTATTTTTGTAAATATTTAAGAAAGAAATTATTCTACAAACTTAGTAACATGTTTTATGTTAAAGGTTAATATATCTCGGGTTCCTTGGCAGGGCATTACACCTTGTTAGAACTAGTGGTTGTTGTTGCACCAAAAGATCAACCTATTAATGTCCAATACAACCACTAGACTTGTAGAAGACACATGAGGCTGTTAACCCATGCCATGAATCCCCGTGATGGATGTTGTTGCACTACCAACAATTCTACTCCCAACATTACTCATCATGGCCTGTGTGGATTCAAACATGTGACCAAGCTCTGATACCACTTCTTAGAACTAGTGGTTATCGTTGCACCAAAAGATCAACCTGTTAATGCTCGATACAACCACTAGACTTATAGAAGACACAAGAGGTTGTTAAACCATGTTGCAAATCCCTACAAGGGACGCTGGTGAATGCTAGCAACATACCTTCTTTGCATAAATTGTATGATAGATTTACAATTAGAACCTACATTTTATAGGTTAAGGGATACTTTCAAAGCATTAGAAAATATGTTTAAAAACAAGTTTAAAAGATAGCTTTTATAAATTCTTTGTTCACACTAGTATGTATGATAAATTATTTGTTGTTTTCGTACTTTTCTTGCTAGATTATAGCAATTAGGAAATTAAAAATTACATAATTTTTTACAGTGAACCTTTATCCTAAATTATAATGTTAAAGAGAATATATATTATAAGAATTACATATAAGTAAAACACAACATGGTATACATGTACACATCCAACATAAGTCTATGCACTAAATTACAAGCTTTCCAAGATCCATCGGATCATGAGAACCAAGAGAACGTATGCTAGGTAAATATTTTGCATATTAAAATAGTGTATATATATCTTTAATTAATTATATCTAGGAAAGGAGAAGAAAAACATAAAGATGCCTTCAACTTGTGTATAGATACAATTTGAATATATGTTTACAATCATAAAATTAAAGAGGACATTATCAAATGTAAAATTTATACATTTAAACATTACATACATGTATTCATGTGATGCTTCAATGACTATGTGAATTTTAGGACTAAAAAAAAAGCTAACATAATTTTACAAGGATGAATGTAAACTTCACAAATTCATAAAAAAGGAAAGGACTTTACTTTTCTTAGGTTCTCTTCCATCAACATTAAAAACATATAACTTAAATTATAACTCTTGATCTTGAATCATATTAATATTCAAATTTTGATGACATTTACTTAATATCAATGAACTAGACTAGAGGGAAACTTTTTCTTACTTTGTGATTCATAATTGAAACGAAATGACAAATACATTGTCCAGTTTTCAAGACTACCTGCAATTATTTTAAAATGCTATTAATGAATAAAAGTTATCTTGGTGCAAGTGCCACGATCACCTTGACAATGAGGTGTCAATATTGAAGGTCCACTAGCAAACTATTGAACATGAATAGTGAGTTATGAGACAACCATTCATATAATGTTCAACTACTCACATGCAATAATTGTATTTCTTTACTAGATACATACTTGTGAACTTGACATTGTAATAATTATATTTTTTTACTATATATATTTCTTTATTTATTTTGTGTCTTCCATGTTATATTGCGATTACTTCTAACTTATCAATATTTTACAATATATAAAATACACCGAAATATATCCTTCTTAAGATGCTATTACACCTTTCAAATTAAAAGAGAAGAGGAAGCACTCCATGTCCAGCGAGTTTCTCAGATTAGCTTTGCGTACGATCTTACAACCCAAATAAATGAAATAATGCAGTTGCACAGCGGGGAACAGGAGAGGTTTTATTGGCAGGTCGCAATTGAAAAGTATCGACGCGTGCTCGGTAAAACTATATTCTCAAAATAGTTGTCCCATTTTATTGGCCATTGAAAAGTATCGAATTCTTTTTCCCCCTAAATACTCACCATGCAGCCCGTCTATTGAATATTATTCTATTCTATTCTATTTTGAATTGTATAAGCAGCACGTAAACAATGACGATTTTGTGAATATACTGGCATGCTATTCAACTTTGACTGGCCATGTTTTGTGGTAAGGAAATATTTCTTTGAGCGTAAATGTCTCTTTAATCATCATCATTAAAGAAGAATTTAATGATTCTCATAGTATGACAATGGGATATGTAATAGATTCGCATATTTAATGATGATGATTAAAGAAATGGAAGTATTTTACGCTACAACGGCCAACTTTATTCTCAACATCCTCCCAATCTTCGGGTATATTTATGAGTTAAAAATAATAGAGATTTGGTGAATGTATGGCCACTTATTCTCTAGTTTACAGTCCTTAAATGTATTTATATTTGTCATTATGTGATATGTGATCACATTTCTTTTAATTCTCAGCCATGCCATTTCAACTCATCCCGTGTTCACACAATGATCTTCTCATTAGGCTCGAGTCACTTACTTTTATAGTTGTCTTAATCACCCCACTTCTTTACTTGTCATATATTGACAGCTGTGATCATAATGACAATGGCGATGTGATGAGAAATTGAATATTTATAAATTATTTTTAAGAAATCGATTTTATATACATATATATTATCTTCATTAATTAATATGTATACAAGTTAAAATTTGTGAAATATAATAAAACTAATTTAAGAAAAAAAATTATAAAACATATTTCTTTAATTTTTAATTTTAATTATAATTGATAAAAAATAAAAGTTAAAAATACAAAAATATCATTATAAAGGTTAATCTATTATTTAAAGTAATTTATATAGGAATAAATTGACGCTATTATAAATTGCATCTTACCTAAATTGGAATGCACAAAATGGGGATATTAATAATCTATAAATTAATGTCATGTTCAAATCTATATTATGTTGCATTGAAAGGATCATTAATAATCCTTGCCTTGTCAATTTTGAGGAAAAACTTAAAGAATTATAAGGTTTTTTCATTCACTCTTTTCAACAATGATTTGAAATGACAATCACGACTTCGAAATGACCATCTATGATGAGAAACATGTTTCCGTCATCAAGTTATAAAATGGAGGTTTCTTGTTGCATTTTTGGTAACACAAGTGATCACGCCTAGCTCTTACAGCCATGGACATATGTTATTCCCTTTCCTCCCACTTGTCAATTGTAACAATGCTACACAACTAGTCCATGCATCTCCTCCAATCAAATTCCATTTGTTCATCAATTTTACATCCTAGCCATCCCTTTCCTTCACTGAGCAAATATAAATTAGATGTTATTTTCTTTATTCAACAACAAATATCCTTATCTTAAATTCCAAATTCATTAGATGAATATCACAATATTCCAAGTAAGTTGGGAAGGCTATACAAACTTCTAGAATCTCAAAATTGAATCAAGTGGACTCCTTAAATCTACATTCCTACTAACACCAACTCAAGATCAATAAATATAAGTATACCAATCATAAGCAAGGTGATACAAGGAAGAGCCAACTCAACCACAGTTGAAACAGAACATAAATTTTTAGCATCCACCATATATCCAAATTCCTAGTTCTTGAAATCTACCACATTACAAAAGCCCAACTCAAAATTGATCATAATAGACACACCCAATTATACAATCAAAGTTTTATTGATGAAGGAGTTCTTGGTTGGGGTTGGCATTGGAAATTTGAAGTCCCCAAGGGTGGAAATTTTTTAGCATTATAGGGATAGTGGTGGGGGAGCATGTGTGATCTTTGAAGGCTCTAATAAGAAATTTAATCCTACTTCTAGGAATGCTTTAGATATAATCAAAGTCCTTGATGCCTCATTGTCTCCTCACGTGGTTGGTTCTAGAGATTCCGCACGATGGTCTCAATAACTCAAACTCATCACCAGTGGGTCTCAAATAGGTTGACCAGAACAAAAAATGTCAAAGCTTTTTGGATCCTTCCTTAAAGGTGAAAGTCCTACCCATGTTTCTCATATTCCAGATCTAGTGTTTGGTTCCTTTTTTATCTATGTTCCAAACTCTATTGTGGATAATGGAATTTCTTCTATGGAATGCTTTCTTATTAACAAGTTTATTGGGCCTCATTTATTCATCAAAATAGTCTATGATTGGGTGACCAAAAAGTGGAAGAATAAAGGCCAGGTTGATGAAGTGGCCATGGCTAAAGGGTTTTTATCTTTCAAACTTATCTGCGAAGAGTATTTGGCTACTATTCTATAAGGGGGTCCTTTGATGTTGGGGCATTTTTCACTTTCCCTTAAGAGATGGGAGCTAGGGTTTAACCCTAAGGTTTGGTCATGTGATTTGGCCCCTAATTAGGTTAGGCTTTTAGGTCTTCCCCAAGAATTTTAGACTGAAGAAATATTTTGGGGCTTGACTTCTTGTGTTGGGGAGGTTATTTCTTTGGATCCAATGACTACTTCATGGAGGAGATTATTTTATTCCTATATTTATTTCAATGTCAAGAAATCTACTAATTTTCCTATGGAATTATGTTTCAACTCTAAACTTGGAACTTTATCACTACAAGAAAGTGTGCCATTAGGCTAGAGATATCCTAGTTAATGCTTCAAAACCATCTAAGAAGGTTTGAAGGTTAAATCCTTTGGGGGCATCTGAATCTACCTAAATTGAGGAGCTTTAGGTGGTTGAACCTACTTCTCTTAGATCTAATGTTGGTTCTACTAAGGTGGATCCCTGTCCTTGCAAGGATATTCTATGAGATTCACTTGATACCTTAGTTAATATATAGTGGTGGACATTCCTAAATTTTTAGGGTAATATTTTCTTCCCAAGAGCCAAATATCTCCATTAGAGCTTGTTATTATAATGGGCATTCCTAAAGCCATGAGAGAAGATGGTTAGCTAGAATTTCTAAGGGAGATTCCTTATCATGTCTTAGAGGAGATGAACCATGCTCTTTCCAAAATCCCTTTGCAGGATGAGGTTCACTTTTCTATTTTTTATTTTGAAGGAAATAAAGTGTCAGTCTTGGATGGTTTCCCCATGTTTTTCTTATCAAATTTAATGGAGTGGAAATGAAACAAAGGGGAGATGATGAAATCTAAAATTTTAAAAGCTAATTCATAGAATTGAAAATGAGATCAATTTAACACATAAACTTACATATGCCTCAGACATCTAAGTATACATGATATTGTGATTGTGACTTCTTCAAACTAATTAGACAACTCTTTTTAAAATAATAGCATGCCACTTTATCCACTATGAGCAAATTGATTGGTTACATCCACCATATCTACAATTATAGTTTTCCTACCAACCTATGTGTTAATTTTACATTTGCTATTTTAATTTTATATAATTGTGAGTATTATGTGTTTGTTATATTATTATTTTAATTATATTATTAATTATAATCGGTTACTTTTAAAGACCATTTCTATTATTTTTCCAATTATGTTTGTAAGACATTTGAATGACCATCAAATTTACGTAGAAAGGCAAATATTTACTGCTAATTTTGTTGCTGCAACTATAAGAAGCCTAAGATAGCTTAATTAGGTTGTGAAGGATAGAGGATTTGTGTTTGTGATGAAAAAAGAGAACAAATAGTAAAAAGGTAATTAAATGCAATATCTAGAGAGAAATAATAGAAGAAAAAGTTAAAGATTTACAAATGTAGCTTACAAATTAGGTCGCACACATATTGTAGAAAAAGCTAATCAAATGCAGGCCAAAATCACACTTTGAGGACTGCTCATATTTCACAAGATCATAAATATACATAATTATAAAACATAATACAAAAAGATAATATACAATCTATATGTTAGGTCTGGTAGTTATACATATTTATAATAAAAGTTTAAACATCTAAGTAAGACATAAATAAAGGAATTATTTTGATTTCATGCAGTTTCCACAATTCATTATATTATGTTAGATTTGATTATATAAGCTTTTTCGAACATTAACATTTTAGATCATATTGTATTAGATTAGTTGGGAAGGCAATGAGTGGACTATGAGACAACATCAAATTACGAACATCCACTTCTAATGTTGAAATATACTTATGAATTAAAATCTCTAAATTTTGCAAGAATAGGATTTGGTAAATGTGTGATAGCTTCCTCTCTAGTTTATAGTATTTTAATGTATTTATCATATCTAAAAAGTTTTCAAATTCCTTTTAATTCATTCATATATGTGGGCATGCCACTTCAAATTATCCCTTCTTCATACACATGTGACCGTGATCTTTTCACACATCTCTAGTCACTCTACATTTTATAATTGTCCTAACTTAACCACACTGCCTCTTCACATGTCATATACTTATACATCATCCTCATAAATAAATATGTATACAAGTTAAAATTTGCAAAATATAAATAATAAATTTAAGAAAAAATAAAAATTATAAAACACATTTCTTTACTTTAATTTCAATTATAATTTATAATATGAATAATAATTCAAAAATACAAATTAAATATCATTAAGATAAATTTAAAATAATAATTTATAAATTTAAAATATATTTAAATTTCACTCTTCCTTTCACCAAAAATATATAAATAGAATGTCATTGTCTTCATTCAACAGCATAATATTCTTATGTCAAATTTCCTACTAAAACTAATAAATACAAGCATACCATGTGCAAGGAGGTACAACAAAGAGCCAACTCAACTACTGCAAAAACAAAGCACCAATTTTTAATATCTACTATATACCCAAATGCACAGTTCATGAAATCCACCATATTACAAAAGCCCAACTCAATATTGATCATAATATTATTTAAATCCATCATAGATTCCACTAATTCTAATATTGATTGAACACACCTGTAATGGAGGGGGCTATGGGGCCTTCATTTCCACATGTTGCAAGTCAATATTAAATAGCGAGGAATCCATGACTTTGACAAAAAGAGGCATGCTCAACTTGGAGGCATATAACAAACTTAAAAGTATCAAATTCTCGAGCCAAAGACAAGATGTTTGTGACATTTTAAACAAGATATAATGAATTGTTCAATTTGATTCCATAATTTACTTTGATTTGATTTAAAGATTGGATTGATAATGGTTTGAATACATTTCAACAAAGATATTTAGTTTCAATAAATTTTGATTTCTCTTTAATATAATCATTTGACTTGAGGATGTTTATGAAGAAAAATATTAGTTTCATGAAGTGAGATAGGTTTAGACTAGAACCCATACCTTCAATATATATCCCACGCAGAAATACTAATTTTGCCCTTTTAGATGTTCGACCTCAAAATGTAATAAATTATTATCAATAAATACTAAAATTGTATTCTTAAAAAGAGAGAAAGTTTTTTTGACCTCTAACTCTGCTTAATTAGTATGATGGAAACTATATAATATTCACAATACTATATGCCATGTGATGCCATTCAACTTTGACAACCAGGTTGTGTGATCAAGAAATATTCACGTCACAAATGTTTTCCATAAAAAAGTAAAGTAACATGCAAAGATAAGAAATATTCTATAAAGCCCATTTTGTCATAAAGTGCAAGATGGGAGAAATCAAAGAAATGGAAATATTTCATGCTTATTTGTGGAGTCCAAGTTGGTTGCGAAGGCAATGAGAGGTCGTTGAGAAAACATTATAGTAAACATCCTTTCTAAAATGTTTAAGACACATATGTGAGATTCATTATGATTTTTATTATTATTTATAATATTTTAATTTTGTTATAAATTTTTTTAAAATATTGATTTATTATTAATTCTTGATTTAGTAATTAAAATTAATTTTTTTAATACAATATTATTTTTGAATAGTCTTGTGATTAATAAATATCTTTGATCAATTTTATGAGTCATTAATTTCATAAGATATCTTTTATTGAGTCAAAATGTTCAATTTCATTACAAGATAAGAACATGGTATATTATTTTTATAGCTCAAGAAATTGGCCTTAAACTTACTTTCAAACTGTTTTGATATAAATTTTATACCATCACTAACATCTACATAAGCTTATATATGGAGTTGTGGGTTTTTTAATTATTTTAAATTTGAGGGTAAATCATTTTGCTAAAGCTATGAGGTGGTGATATCATAGCTGAGAGATCCCATTCACAACATGAATGCTCAACAATAATATCCTCTCAGCAAATCCATTCTATTGCGGGTTGTAAGGAACAATCCACTCTCTTCATTCCTTCCTATTATAGTACTCCTGGAATTCATTTCCTTTGTACTCGCCTCCATTGTCTGACCGAAGAACCTTTATCTTCCTTCTTGTCTAGTTCCCCATAAGATCCTTGAACTCTTGGAAGCGATTGAAAACCTCATCCTTGGTCTTCAAGAAGTATATCCGGGTCTTCTTGGAGAAATCATCAATAAAAGTAACATAGTACTCATATCCTTTGAGAGACTTCATTAACATTGGTCCAGCTACATCTAAATGTACTAGATCAAGAAAACCCTTAGATCTGGTGTCACTCCTTGAAAAATATTTTTTCACAAACTTCCCCAACACACATCCCTTACATACATCATCATGCTCTGTGCTCACCTCAGGAACACCTGCCATCATCTCACAAAGAAATTTAAGTGCTCCATGATGTATATGGCCCATCCTCCTATGCCATAGCTCTCCAAGATCTCTAGGATTACTAATGCTCATGAATGCCTTAGGAGTTTCAAACTACAACCTATAAAGGAGACTGCTCCTAACTCCAATAGATATAGGTGATTTCCAATCCTTGTGCTTGATCAAAACTTGCGTCCCTCTAAAAAGTACATTATACCCTTTATCCTGAAGAACATATACATAAATCAGACTCATACCTAAGCCTGACACATGCAACACATCATCAAGGGGAATAATCTTTCCATTCTCCCTCTGAAACTGAATAGTCCCTTTCCCAGCTGAGTTGAGTTTGGATAAGTTCCCCATAGAAATTTGGATACTGGTGTTCTCCTCCTTATAACTAGAGAAGTAATCGAGTTAACTCCTGTCATATCAAATGACGTCTCATTATTTATGTACCAAACACTCTGTGAGGTTGAGCTAACCATACAAGCTATGAGTGCAAACTCATCCTCCATTCTGCTAGAGAGCTCATATGCACTTGCTAAAGAGTGGTCCCACAATAGTGTGTCCCACTTTTTGGCCAACTTTGACATGGAGATCAACATTCTGAGAAAAAAACTTCACTTTCGAACACCTGTTGCCGCAAAACTATTAGAAATTTGAAGATGATGTAAATTAGAGTCTTTTAAAATTTTCTTTCTAGTTTCTAAATATTTTTTAAAAATTAAAAATTAAAACTCATTTAAATTCATTTTTCCTTCTCCTTCAAAAAGTGGTTTGCATGAAAAAACTATGTTTTTAAGGAGTTACTATCACTTGGATCAACATAACATTTTTTTAAAATATGATAACAATGCAATTCTTTCGAGATTATATTTGTAACTTCAATATCTAAAGGATCCAATTGGTTTTATTCATTTTTGGTCAATATTTCATAGTTTATTAAGTTCTAAAGTGTCAGTAACTGTAATTTAGACATAAGGTCACTTGGATTGCTCTAACTTGATTTGTGTATATCAAAATTCATTTTTCTTTTTTTTTTTCATAGAAAGGTAACACATACTCTTTTCCAACATATTTTTCATAATTTTTTTATAATTTACTATTTTTCTCGAAGTCTTGAAGAGATAGGTTGTTGAATGACCAAACAACCTATGTTTAGTTAAAGTAATATTTAAAAGTGATAATGAACTCAATATGTATTAAAATTATATTTATTAGAAAGCTTGTTCCGAATAGCATCATTTGACATTGTCTGTTTGAAAAAACCATCTTGTTTGGTCCTTGTCGCAGGCCTCGAAAGACCATTTTTTTGTAGTTCACTTTTTTTCTGAGGGAAAAATTTTAGTTAAGAGGTCTTCGCGCGAAGACCCCCTTCGCGTGAAGACATGTGAGTGGCTTCATGCGAAGGGTCTTTATGCAAAGACCCCAAAGTGAAAAGTTTAGCAAAGAAACACCTTGCCTGAATTTTCCCCAAGCTACTTTGAGTGAAGTCAGTCGGCTAGTGATGAATTTGTTTTGTAAAAAAAATTACAATGGTATAAAACTAAAACATTTTGTTTCTATTTTATACCGAATTGCAATAAATTAATCCTCTTTTTCTATTGTTTTTTCTATTATTAATCAATTTTTATAAAGGCATTTTTTGGAGGATTGCTATTTCTATTTTTTTCAAAGGCATAATTTTGGAGAGGAGAAATATTAGATCAAAGTATTTTTTGAAGAAGAGAATTTTTATTGGCGATCTTGTGGAAGACATTTTTTGGAGAGAAGAAATGGGGAACAAGAATGGAAGACAAAGTAAATCTGCTAGAAAAATGTTACCTAATACTAAACAAAGAAATTGTGAAGCTACATTGAAATATTATCATAAAACTAAAGAAGGTGTAAGACAAGCTAAAGTAGGAGGGTCAAGTCAAGTCAAAGAATTTCATATTGAAGAAGGGTCAAGATCACTCCCTACAGAAGCTCAAGCAATTGATGTTGGAGAAGGGTCAAGATCACGTGCTCCTACTAGCATGGATGAACTTTTAAATTTAGCTCAAATTGTAAAGAGAAATATTAATTATAGAAACGTAGATCATTTACTTAAACAATGTATGTGGAGAATTTGAGATCACTTGCTAATGTTCAACCCTTAAGTATTGCTAAGAAGATATCAATGAATATGATAGCAAGAGAAATATTGGCTAAATTTGATAATTTTGAAACACTTAAACAAGCCTAATTGCTTTTAGTTATACTTATAAGAAAAAAGTTGGAAGGGGAATTAAAATTATTGAGTATAGACACAACATCAAAGAAGAGAAAATTTGTTGACATACAAATTGATATGATTGAAAATATTAGGAAAGGTTTGAACTAGGTAGGGAAGTGATCTCAAACTAAAGGTAAGACCATTTCAAGAAAAGTTATGTTGACATCCATTGTATGTAACACTATGCTCCGAAAAAGATAGATATCTTCAGTTTCATCTTAGTTTGGTTTTAATAGGAAAAAAATTACAATATCATGATATGTTAATAGGAAAATACTTTTGGATGATTGCACCTTGGAAGGCAATTGGGAAATCATGTGTAGAGCTCCTCATTCTGATAGGATTAATGAAGGAATCAAGAATTTGGTCACATTATTTTGGAATGATAATACATGTCCTTCATCAAATAGTAGAGATGTTATCAGTCATAAAATTTCAGCTAATCAATATGAAAATCATACGAAACATTGGTTGGACACAACACAATATGAAATGTATGTGTCATTTTGTAGTTCAAATCCTAATATAAAGATTGGAAAAACATTGTTTGAAATATTGAAGCCATATTATATCAGGACAAACAAAGTGTTTGAAACTTGTTGTGATTATCATATTGAATTTGATCTCCACTATTAGGTTTTTTGAAAGTTTGTAGAAGAAACTTATGGTTTTGAAAATACTCTTCCTACTAGACGAAGTGAGTTCATCTCATCCATTTTATGTGATAAAAGAGATGATGTAGCTGGACAAATAAATTGCATAAAAGGAATATGTCAAATATGTGTTGATTTGTCTCTTTTTCCTTTGAAAAATGAAAATATTGATGTAACAAAGATGGTAAATTGCAAGAGTTACAAATATGTAAAGAATGAAATAAAATTTGGGAAAGAATCCAAAAGGTTAGAATATGTTGAAGAGGAGATAAATGTTGGAGTATTTATGGAAAAATTTAAAAAAATGATTTAACCCTACATTCATCATATTTTTTTTCCAAAGTGACAAGCATGACAATTCCAAACACTGAGAGACAATTTCCCACTTGGAACTATTGTATCAGTTGTTGATTTTGCAGAAAATTATTTCTTTGTTCATCAAAAGGTATTTCAATCGAAATACTATTTTTTAAAGAAAATTACTATTATGGTACATGTGTGTTATCGACACACACAATTAGATTTGGATGGTATTCAAAGAACATTTGAAGCACGGGTCATCAAGAAGAAATATCATTTTTATATAAGTGATGATAAAGAGCATGACATTCATTATGTAGAAGACTGCTTCAAGATGTTTTTTGCAAATTTGAAAGAAAGAGGTATACAAATTCATAAACATTATTTTTGGTCAGATGGATGTGTTGCACAATTCAAATCATCGAGACCATTTTATGCACTATGTAGATATCATCGTAATGAAAACATACTACATGTCTGGAGTTTCTTTGAGAGTGGACATGGAAATAGTCAACATGATGGTGTTGGATCTTGCATCAAACATGCTATACAAAAGTATCAAATAAATTATAAGGGAGTTCATATAAAAAATGCACATGATGTGGTTGAATGGTGCAAGACACATTTCACACCAAATGAGAATGACACGTCATCAGGATTGACTCAAGTGGTGCCACATAGAAAATTTTTAGAGATAAAAAGTATGCACACATTTTTAAATTATTTGAAAGTGGGTGAGCCCACAATAGTGGGTTACACTTTTTTCCCTGAACGGACACTGAACTCTACATTTTGAAAAAATCTTTCAGATTCAAATGCATATTGTCATTAAACCATTTGAAATCAGAAGATGAAGTAAATTAGAGTCTTTTAGAATTTTTTGTTTAGATTCTAAATATATTTTTTATTTTTATTTTTTAATTGATTTGAATATTTTTTCTTTCTCCCACGAAAACTGGTATGTTGTTGAAAACGTCATTTTCAAAAAGTTGCATTGTTTTCATAGAGCATAACTTTTTTTCTAAAATATATATCAATGGGATTCTTTCAAATTTAGTTTTGTAACATCCATGCACAGGGCATACAATTTTTTTGACAACATTAAAATGAATATTTCATATTTTATTAACGTTTGAAGTTGACTAAACTGTAATTTTGACATACCTTGACTACATAGCTTATAACTTGTTGTGTATTTGTCCAATTTCATTTTTACTTTTTTTTATAGAAAGATAAAATATATATATAGGGCATAGATATTTTTTAGAATTTGTTCTCTCTCATTTACTATTTTTCTATGATCATCAAACATAGAGATAGACATAGGGTGAAATATATATGTTTAGTAAAACTAAAAATACAAATTCATAATAAAATTAATATATATTAACATTATAATCATTGGAAAGATGTTTCTCAGTAGTACCTTACTACATAGATAGGTTTTTCAAATGGATTCATTTGATCTGCCAAAAGATAAAGTCGAAGTGATGTTTTGTTAGCATTTTAATACACGTGAAGGAGACTCCATTGTAGGTATGAATGAGTATAGATGTTATATCAATGTTTTTTAATCTCAGAGACTTTGAGATAACCATTTGTAATTTATTCCTTCAAATGGAACCTCTCAAGGCTTAAATCATCATATTTTATTAAAAAAGTGTAACCCACTACTATGGGGTCACCCAAGTGTTTAAATTTTTTATGTATTCTTAATTCAAATTTTATTTATAGAATGTATTATATATGCATTTGTTCAAGTGTGGATAGAAAAATTATGCATGGTTGCAATAGGATAGAAAAGATGTGATCTTTGCATTCAGTTATGAGTACGAATTATCGCAATTGGACGTTGAACACTAGGGACTACTCATGCTTTTGTTGTCACTACATTTGTGACAATTACGAGGAATGCATCAACCAAGATTGTGGATATGTAAGTGCATGGAATCTAGTGCCACTAGTTGTTACTGATACATTTGATAGAGATGAAGATGAAAACTTCAATGATGTCCATTTGATTTCTATTGATTACGATAATATCTTAGGATTGGTCAAAATTGGTAAGTATATATATTTCACATTATATGGTCCATTGAGCTACCTGTATAGATAGATAGATAGATAGATTTATAGATTGAACTAAGTAAATTTTAAGATCTCACACATGTATATATAAATTTACTGTGTAGGAGATGTCTTTGCAGTGATTGCTGAGCGTGGAAATGTAGAAGGAGTTGGTTATCACTTACTATGTTGTACTACAGAGAGGATGAAGTTACTTGAACACGAAAAAAGTGATGGAATGTTGTTCCCCATAGGTTTGTACATGCTTTACATCAATATATTGAGCTTAATTTGTAAATTTTAAATTTCAACCTTTTAACAAAGTTCAAATTTTATTTGTTTAAATTTATATTGTTAAAATTTATGACCTATAGGTTCAATTATTTTAGTGGGAACATATTTCAACAAAATAAAAGTAATTCAACATGGTATTCATTTTTTTGATTACCAAATAGATAATAAGGTGTTTCAATATAGTCACCTAGTAGTTTCCACATCCATTTGTCTCCATACAATTAAATCTCAACGTAGACGTCGTAAGTGAAGACTAGCTAGTGAGGATCATGAGAGAATTATACATGTTCTCCATGAAAGGTCTGAACCACTCGAGTTAGTCTAAAAAGTATAATATGTATACCTGTTTCATGTGTTGGGACCTACTTGATATCTCTGGATTAAATTGACTATACTTTTTTTATATATTTAAACATATGATGGACTATAATTTGTTGATATATGATGGACCTATTTGATGGTTCAATGGTTTTAATATATAGCATTTTATGTATGCTTATATATATATATATATGTGTGTGTGTGTGTGTGTGTGTGTGTGTGTGTGTGTGTGTGTATATATATATATATATATATGCTTGTATACATGTATGGTTTTATATGTATACTTTGATTATTCAAAGATTTTTATGATACTTATTGTCCATTAGTTACATGTATTAACTAGTTATTTTTTATGATATTAATACTAGATCCCCTTAAGATTTCTTATTAGTTAGAATAGTAATTTTCCATTAGTTACATGTATTAACTAGTTATTTTTTATGATTTTAATTCTAGATCCCCTTAAGACCTCCCCTTAAGATTGCTTATTAGTTAAATATCCCCTTAAGACACTAAAAATTGTAAAATTAGTTAGATTACTTATGACATGTGTTAGCTCTAGAATGAGTTAGAATAGTTATTGTCCATTAGTAATTTAGTTGCATGTATTAACTTATTATTTTTTATGATATTAATTCTAGATCCCCTTAATACCTCCCCTTAAGATTGCTTATTAGTTAGAATAGTTATTGTCCATTAGTTACATGTATTAACTAATTATTTTTTTATGATATTAATTATAGATACCCTTAAGACCTCCCCTTAATATTGCTTATTAGTTAAAGATCCCCTTAAGACAGGGTAAAAGCACAATAAGATGTCACCCTTTTACAAAGGAAAAGGCTAACAAAATCAAAGTTGTTCAACTTCAATAGTATAAAATTGATATTTATGTTTGGAATTTGAAGATGATGTAAAATAATTAAATGTGATAAAATGGATAAATTTTATGATTAATATTTTTAATATTTTTTTTGAATAAGAATTGATATTTTTTTTTAATTTGTAAAGACGATTTTTCTCTTGCTGAAAATTAGGTGTCTAGTTCCCACCAAAAAATTATATGTAAATAAATAATTTTTCCCCTAATTTCAAAATATGTCATAGATGACATATATAGCTAATGCATGAAGAAATATAAATTTGTTTGCAACCTATATTTTCTCTTTTATAACAATTCAAATTCCAACTCACTAAAATCGATATTTTTCATCTCGCAACATATTTTTCATAACAAATATATCCCAATCAAAAAAATAAATATATATTTTCGAAGATGACTCTCTCCTCTAGTGCAACATATATTTTTCAAATTTATTTAATATGATTTACTATTTTTCTCTTTCTCCGAATCAAAATCTCCTTGACTGTTAAAATACCTACTTGCAATATTTTTTAATGACAATAAAATATGTCTAATTAAAATACTATAAAATGTATATGAGGATATTCTTGACTCTGATCTCTAAAAACTGGTATTTTTAAATTTTTTTTAAAATATCATTAAAAAGATTAGGAGTTATTAAAATGCCACTTTTTTAAAATAATTTTATTTTTATGGTAATTAGACCCAAAGTGGTATAAAACATGCATTTAATAGATATTTCCAATTGGAAAAGTTAAAGCACATATCTAACTTAGCTAGAATGAATCTAGCTAGACCATATGTTTGACCAAAATTAATTTTTAGTTAGAAATACTAAAATTTAGCTATGCTAATAAGTTAGCCTAAAAGGTGACACCTGATTTATGATATTAATTCTACATACCCTCAAGACCTCCCCTTAAGATTGCTTATTAGTTAAAGATCCCCTTAAGACACTAAAAAATGATGAAATTAGTTAGATTACTTATGAGATGTGTTAGTTCTAGAATGAGTTAGAATAGTTATTGTCCATTACTTACATGTATTAACTTGTTAATTTTTCTGATATTAATTCTAGATCCCCTTAACAGCCCCCCTTAAGATTTCTTATTAGTTAGAATAGTTATTTTCCATTAGTTACATGTATTAACTAGTTATTTTTTATGATATTAATTCTAGATCCCCTTAAGACCTCCCCTTAAGATTTCTTATTAGTTAAAGATCCCCTTAAGACACTAGAAAAGGATGAAATTAGTTAGATTACTTATGACATGTGTTAGCTCTAGAATGAGTTAGAATAGTTATTTTCCATTAGTTACATGTATTAACTTGTTATTTTTTATGATATTAATTCTACATCCATCTAATAAAATCTAATCAAATGAAACTATCTAATCTAATCAAATGAAACAATATAATCAAATTATATCATCTAATCAATTAAAACCATCTAATCAAATCATATATCATCTAATCAAATGAAATCATCTAATCAAATCATATCATCTAATCAAATGAAACCATCTAATCAAATCATATTATCATCTAATCATATCATATCATCTAATCAAATGAAACCATCATAATTCTATATAATGTCAAATCATAAATCATCTATGTCTAGAGGTGTAGATAGCATATAAATATATATCTTGAATCATAAACTGAAAATATCAAACATATAATAATGACATATATAATGAGTCTCAAATCAAAGATTTGTGCAACATGTCCTAAACTAGGGAGTCATCTAGGTGCATGCGAATAGAGCAACCCTTTGACCGACTGCCACAAGCATCCTTTGGCTATGAGGCAACAATTGATCCCTACAAATATAAATGCATGTATATAATAATAATAATGTAAAATACTTAAAATATTATAAATGCATGTTTAAACTTACATATTTTTAAAACTTACCTGACTACTACTAGGTTTCACATCTACTGAATATATCCTATGAAGACCATCCTCTAATTTTGAATCAACATTTGACCCCTGCAAATTTAGTACAATAGTTGGTTATATACATGTGCATAATATATATTATGTAAAGTACTCAAAATACATAAATACATGTGTACAAGTATACACATGAATGATTAAACCTACATATATCTAAAACTTACCTAACCACTAGTAGGTGTCACATCTACTAGATCTCTCATATCAAGATGCTTTGAGCCCACACTAGAGGTAACATGCTCTGGTAACTATGCCTGCAAAATATTATACATTGAACAAACATAAATACACACATCTACAATTAATTGTTCACTAAAACTCCTAAGAACTTGGGAGAAAAGAAAACTTTATATACCTAGGTCTCAAGAGTAGGAGGATATTCAGCACACTGCACCATCATATCATAAATTGAAACTACATCACCCACACCACCTTCAGTCCTGAACCTCTCTAGTAATGAAGAGTGCAGGGGTGACACTAGCTGGGAGGGGAGTGATGTAGAGCCTAAACCATCAAGATGCAATAACATATCTATAAATGATCCAACATTAGTGTCAACATCCACCTAACCCAACCCGTGCAAATGTGTCTAGGCCCTTAGTGGTGATGTGTACATCTCCAACCTATATACCTGGCTCTGCAGCTATAGACTAATTTGTGGGTGCAAAGCGCTTTGTACTATGTTGTGCCTAACTAGATGGTGTGTCCTGTATTGATGGAACTATAGGACCTCGTGCAAGTTTGATGACATCCCTAACTAAATATACTAGGATCCTCTGCATGTCAACAATATAAGAATAGGATTGCAGGAGATCCTCCAAAAATTAAAGTGTCACATCTAAATGACTATGATGACTTGAAAGTGCTCGTATCTCTCTAGATGTAGGAAGACCTGCAACTCTATATACCTCATCACTGACACCTGCAACAGTACTAGATGAAGCCTCAAAAGATGATTTGGCTCTACTTGGTCTAGTCAAAATGTATATGCCCATTGAATATGAAGTGATGGAGGTGGTTGCAGAAGAAATCTTCCCTGTCCTATCCACTACTCCCCTCTGAGAAGCAATGACCACTCTATCTACAGTAGTAGCCATCGTCAATGCCACTGCTAGAGTCCTCTTCCCAACCAGCTATCTATGAGGATGCACAACTCAGTCCGCCCTATGATACTGATAATGGTCTACAATCCTACCATGCCCCTAACCATAATATCTAGGAAGATCTAAATAGTTGACCCTGAGTCCCAAAAAGAACTCAGCGTACAATTGTTGTGTAAAATATAAAGGAATCTGGTCATTATTAGGATAATGACCATGTGCTACAAGAAATCAAGGGTATATCATGCATTCAATCTGAGGAATTGCACACCATGTGACCTGATATGCCCTCACCTTGGGCTTCCCCTCATAAAATGGGAAACCTCTCATTTGATGATTTCCTTGGGGAAACAACTTTGAACCGTCTCAAAGGAAACATCACCCAAGACCTCAGCTCTCAACTCTCAAAAAAATAGTATCAACTACTTGAGGCATGAAGGAGGAGTGGGATCTCAATCTAGCAGCCATCTCCTCTAAACTGGTCAATACACTGACACAAGTATCTCTGTATATGCTATTTGCTAAAGATGTACAAATGGACTCTCTAAGTCGAGCCATCTCTATGTCAGCAGTATGAAAAATGGTCGCTATATCAGGAGTCCAAGGTGCATCCTTAGTGGCCATCTAGATACATAACATGTGAAAGATAAGAGTTAACAATTAAGTACTTGATTACATGTTATAACTGCATGTTACAAAATGGAAACAAATATCCGAATATATAAAATTATACTTAAATTTATGATACTAAAGTGTACTAATAGTCATGAAGAGTCCTTGAATGTACTAATTGGTATTAAAATAGGTCCTATTATGTCAAGTAAGTGGACTTATTATTTCTTAAGGGTCCTAAGATGTAATAATTGATTTTAATAGGTCATATTAGTCCTATTTGGTCTTAAGTCCAGTCTTATTAAGTCTTAAGGGGTCCTATTATGTCTTAAGTGGTCCCATTCTAACTCTTAAGGGTTCTTAAAGAGCTTTATGTCACAATAGGGGTCCTAAAGAACCTAGACTGTACTAATAGTCCTAAAGGGTCCTTGGATGTACTAATTGATATTAATAGGTCCTATTAGGTCAAGTAAGTGGTCTTATTAGGTCTTAAGGGTCCTAGGATGTGCTGATTTATTTTAATAGGTCATATTAGTCCTATTAGGTCTTAAGTCCAATCTTATTAACTCTTAAGGGGTCCTATTAGGTCTTAAGGGGTCCTATTATAGGTCCTAAGGATCTTAAGGGTTCTTAAAAAGCTTTATGTCACAATAGGGGTCCTAAAGGGACCTAGACTCTACTAATAGTCCTAAAGGGTCCTTGTATGTATTAATTGGTATGAATAGGTCCTATTAGGTCAAGTAAGTGATCTTATTAGGTCTTAAGGGTCCTAGGATGTACTAATTGGTCCTATTAGGTCAAGTAAGTGGTCTTATTAGGTGTTAAGGGTCCTAGGATGTGCTAATTAATTTTAATAGGTCATATTAGTCCTATTAGGTCTTAAGTCCATTATTATTAAGTCTTAACGGGTCCTATTAGATCTTAAGGGGTCCTATTATAGGTCTTAAGGATCCTAAGGGTTCTTAAAGAGTTTTATGTCACAATAGGGGTCCTAAAGGAACCTAGACCGTACTAATAGTCCTAAAGGGTCTTTGGATGTAGTAATTGGTATTAATAGGTCCTATTAGGTCAAGTAAGTAGTCTTATTGGTTCTTAAGGGTCCTAGGATGTACTAATTGGTATTAATATGTTCTATTAGGTCAGGTAATTGATCTTATTAGGTGTTAAGGGTCCTAGGATGTATTAATTGATTTTAATAGGTCATATTAGTCTTATTAAGTCTTAATTATAGTTTTATTAAGTCTTAACGGGTCCTATTAGGTCTTAAGGGGTCTTATTATAGGTCCTAAGGATCCTAAGTGTTCTTAAAGAGTTTTATGTCACAATAGGGGTCCTAAAGGAACCTAGAGTGTACTAATAGTCCTAAAGGGTCCTTGGATGTACTAAAATTGATATTAATAGGTCCTATTAGGTCAAGCAAGTGGTCTTATTAGGTCTTAAGGGTCCTAGGATGTACTAATTGATTTTAATAGTTCATATTAATCCTATTAGGTCTTAAGTCCAGTCTTATTAAGTCTTAAGGGGTCTTATTAGGTCTTAAGGGGTCCTATTATAGGTCCTAAGGATCCTAAGGGTTCTTAAAGAGTTTAATGTCTACGTGAATAATATTTATACATGTAACTCCAAAACATATGTAAATAATTTAGAGAGAGAGAGAGAGATTTACTAACTTTAAAAGAAATTTAAAAAAAAATATTTAAATTAATAATTTCTATAAGATCAGTGGAACCTAAGATACATGAATGGGTCCTATGACATACTAAGATACATTAATGGGTCTTTGGGGTCCTATGTGTCTTAAGACATCGTAAGAGATGGATAAGTTTCCTATAATGTATTAAGGGGTCAAATGTGTTGTAAGTGGTCCTAAGGGATCCTAGGTTATATTAATTGATTCTAGTATGTATTAAGGGTTGTTTAGGGTGATAATGGGTCCTCATATCAATTAATAGAACCTAAGATACATGAATGGGTCCTAGGGAATCCTAAGATACATTAATTGGTCTTGGAGGTCTAAAGGGGTCATATGTGTCTTTAGATGTCATAAGGTATGGATAAGGTTCCTAGAATGTCTTAAGGCTTCGTAGGTGTCATAAATTCTTCTAAGGGATTACAGGTTAAATTAATTGACCCTAATATATCTTAAGGGTCTTGGAGGCAAAAAAATGGGTCCTCTTATGTATTAATGGAATGTAAGATACATGAATGGGTCCCAGGACATTCTAATATACATTAATGTATCTTGGGGGTTCTAATGCTTCCTAGGTATCTTAAGATGTTGTAAGGGATGGATAAAGGTCTTAGAATGTCTTAAGGGGTCGTATGTGTCATAAGAGGTCCTTAAGGATCCTAGTATTTTTTAAGGTTTATTTAGGGTGAAAATGGGTCCTTGTATGTACTAATGGAACATAAGATACATCAATGGGTCCTAGTACATCCTAAGATTCTTTAATGGGCCTTGGGGGTCCTAAGATTTCATATTTGTTTTAAGATTTCATAAGCGATCTAGATAAGGGTCCTAGAATGTTAATGGGTTGTAGGTGCAATAAGTGGTCCTAAGGGATCCTACATTACATTAATTGATCCTAGTATGTCTTAAGGTTTCTTGAGGGAAAAAAGGGGTTCTATGTGTCTTAAGATAGTGCAAGGGATGGATAAGGGTCCTAGAGTGTCTTAAGGGGTTGTGGGTAAAATAAGAGGTCCTACGGGGTCCTAGGTTACATTAGTGGATCCTCATATGTATGAATTGAATATAAGATACATAAATATGTCCTAGGACAACCTAAGATATTTTAATGGGTCTTGAGGATCTGAAGGGGTCATATGTGTCTTAAAATGTCGTAAGGGATGTATAATGGTCCAATAATGTTAATGGGTCATAGGTGTGATAAGTGGTCTAAGGGATCTTAGGTTACATTAATTGATACAAGTATGTCTTAAGGGTTCTTGTGGGCAACGATGGGTTCGCATATGTATTAACAGAAGCTAAGATAGATGAATGGGTCCTAGGACATTTTAAGATATAATAATGGGTCATATGGGTCCTAAGGGGTCCTATGTGTCTTAAGATGTCATAAGCAATTCTTAAGGGTCCTAGAATGTCTTAAGGGGTTGTAGGTGTCATAACAGGTCCTAAGGGATCATAGGTTACATTAATTCATCCTAATATGTCTTAAGAAGCCTTGAAAGAAACAATGAGTCCTTGTATGTATTAATGGAACCTAACATGTACATCAATGGGTCCTAGGATATCCTAATATGTATTATAAGGTCTTAAGATTCCTATGGGATCCTATGTGTCTTAATATGTCGCAAGGGAGGGATAACGGTAATAGAAACTTATTACTACAATTTTCTAACATATTCTAACATACTACTAGATCATTTTCTAAAATTTAACTACAATTTTCTAAGATTTCTACAAACTAAAAATTATTTAAAATAAATAACTAACTAATATTTACTAACTTTACTAAAAATGCGTGTACCTGAGAGAGAGATAGAGATTCCTAATATTTACTAACTTTAAAAGAAATTTAAAAAATAATATTTTTAATAATTTCTATAAGGGCTTAATGGGTGGTCCCACAATAGTGTGTCCCACTTTTTGGCCAACTTTGACACAGAGATCAACATTCTGAGAAAAAAATTCACTTTCAAACTGGTACCCTAACTTTCCTATGCATGCAAATTTGGCTGATATCTATCCCAGGATCTCTATTTTTACCCTGCCAACATCCCTGAAATTTTCATGAAATTATGATTTGTCTTCTGGCCTCTACAAATTTTTTCTAATCCTCTAGTCTGCAAGTAAAAAAATTCATAAAACTAGTTGTTACCCTACAAACCCTAAGCCCCTCATTCTATTTTCATGTTACTTTTTCGGCAACTTAAAGTCCCAATTTCCCATGTGCATAATTCTTCCTTCGGTCCCCAGTTCTCTTATTCTTCCAGCGGTTACCTTTTCCTTTCGGCGAACTGGCGACTGCAGTGTTTTTGTTAGTCGTGAGATAAAATGGTGAAGCTTCTAAACATTCAATGACTTTGTGGATTGCCTTCAGTCGGGCATTTGCTAACTGAAACCCCAGGTTGGACTTTTGGTTTAGCGATTCTACGAATGCCTTGTTCGCGTATTCTTCAGACTTAACCAAGGTTAAGAATTATATTCAGCGACTGACAAAATTTCCTTTGGGCATGCATTCGCTAAGACTTATGGGGTTAAGTGATTTAGGTGGGGTCCCAGTTGATGAGATCAACGATTGTCGTAAGATATCATAGGGTTTGTCAAAGGCTTGCAATCTTAGGACAACCATCGATCTTCCCTTTTCTCAGCGCTTCAAGCTTTTGTGGGTCCACTACCACGGTGTCCTACTTGGAGGCTTTTTATTGGTTGAGGGATGATGACTTGTAATTTTGTCAACGGGCCCAGGGATGTCAAAGGATTGGTAATCTATGACCGGCGTGTGTTCTCATGAAATGTGTCAGAGGTATGCGATTATAAGACAACTGTTGATTCTCCTTGGTGACATAACTCTTCATGCCTAGTGGGTCCACTGCTATGTGTACACAAATGATGGCTTCTCATTGGTCTACATGGTAATGATTTAGCAATGTGTCAGTGGGACTAGGTTTCTAGCATTTCAAAAGGCTCTGACGTCTGCAGGAAATCTGTGATTGGCGTATGTCTGCAAGGAGCTTTTCTAACACATGCGATCATGTGACTGACCGTTGATTTTACTTTATTTCAGGGTACCTATGCTAGGTGGGTCCTCTGATAAGTGATGCTAACATGCTTAAATTTGATTGGTTGTTGTGTGCTGACAAAGATTTTCAGGTGGGTCTATTTGTCAGAAGGGGTTCTGGTTTAAACAGATCAGCAGCTAGCACATGATTTGAAGGAATATTCAGGAGCCATGAGATTATGTGCCTACCATTGGATCAGAATCTTGTCTTTAGTGGGACTAATGTTAGGGGTTGTCGAGGTGTATGCCTACAGAGCAGTCAAGGGTGAATAAAAGGATGACATGTGGCAGTTTTGGGCCTAGGGTTAAGAGTATTCCATGAATCTGTGACTAAAGAGCTTTTTCATGTTCACCAGACTTAACCGGGGTCAGCTAAAGTATTGAACGACTCTACAACTAAAGGAAAACTGGAACCCGAGGTAGACTTAAGGTTAGTTTTGCAGTCAAATGCTGAGCCTACATAAAAAGGAGGATCTGACAGTCACATTTTAAATTGAGATTGATTTTTTTTGAATGTCGATCGTCAATAGGGAATTTTAGAACCACCTGTGACCGTTTTATCATTTTTTAAATTCAAATATCTCAAAATATCAGATTTCAACAGTTATGGTGAGACTGAGTTGCAGGTAGGTAGATGGATCATGGCAGCTGGATTTTTGTAGGTATAAACATGAAATGGACACGCAAACATAGATATCTAAGAAGCTTGGATATTTTCATGTGCATTTATGGTTGAATTTGATAGAATTAGGGTTTGATTATTATATGAAAAATTATGTAACCCTAATTAGATTTTTTACTCCTACCTGTGTGCAAGAGGAGATGTATATAATGTTTTTTTGGAGCTTTTGAGCAGAGAGTTGAACAATTGTAGAAGAAAATCATCTTTTCTTAAGGGTCATCTATGGTATCATTTCTACCCTCTGGCTTATATAGTTGTAAAGTTCCCATTGATAATAAAAACATTGCAGATGTGTTTTGTGACAATCCTTCATGTCCCTATGCTTCCTTGTTTGTATTATCTCTTATTGGATTAAAGCATATGACATTTTCAGTGATATCTTAGGGTTCTTGATCCCTCTTACTTTTTTTAATTGTGTGTGTTATTGTGTTTGATCTAATTTAGATGTTTTTATGGGTATACTTCAGCCCCCTAATAGTCTTGTCTCAATCCTACATCGAGTTGCAGAAATGAATGTCTACTTGTAGGTCATAAATTATGTCTTATGTTCAGACCCTTCTATGAAATACTTATGCAAGCCTATTCAGTAAGTTGTGACCTACTAGACTTGAGCCTTTCATTGATTCCATTCATCTATACTAAGATCCAAACCCTAATTTTGATGTATCACCTAGTAGGTAGTTTTCTTTTAGTCATTTCCCTTTCAAGCATTCCTTCTATCCCTTTCCCTCAAAAGTTTTACTTTCAATATCTAGAAGAAAATTAGGGTGATTATCCAAGAGGAACTAGCCTAGAACCTAGAGGTCTCATCTCAGTTAGCATAGGTCCCACAACCTGGAGATGATTCCCATGTTATACTAGGTTATCAAGACTATGAGAGCTTGAGACAAAGGTGCAAACTTAGTGTATAACAATTCTGGCATGCCCGGTGGGACCAGTAAAGAGGTCCATCTTGAAAAGATATGTTATCTCTGATATGCTGATAACGTACTAAAAACCTATTATACACTAAGTTTGTTCCTTTGTCTCAAGCTCTCTTGGTCTTGATAACTCAATATAACATGCGAATCATCTCTAGGTTGTGGGACCTTTGCTAACTAAGATGAGACCTCTAGGTTCTAGGCTAGTTCCTCTTGGATAATCACCTTAATTTTTTTCTAGACATGAAAGTAAACTTTTGAGGGAAAGGGATAAAAGGAATGCTTGTAAGGGAAATGAATTGAAAGAAAACTACCTACTAGGTGATGCACCGAAATTATGGTTTGGATCTTAGTATAGAGGAATGAAACCAATGGAGGAATTAGGTCTAATAAGTCACAACTCACTCGATAGGCTTGCATAAATGTTTCATAGGAGGGTCTGTACAAAAGACACAACTTATGACCTGCAAGAAAACATCCTTTTCTGCAACTAGGTGTAGGAATGAGACAAGACTGCTAGGGGTTGTAGTATACCCACAAAACATCTAAATCAGATCAGACATAGTAACACACAAAGTCAGAGAAAGTGAGAGGGGAAAGGAACCCCAATTTCCATTAACAAAATTCATAAACTTTAATCCAATAAGAGATAATCAAGACACTAAACACAGAGATAGAACAAATATCACAAGTACCTCAAGAATGCCTTAATCATCAATGGGAGAATACAAAGAGTAGAAGACCAGAGGGTAGAACAAATACCACAAATGGCTTTTTGAGAAAAGATGACTTCCTTGCAAAAGTGGGCTTCTCTCCTTTACAAAATAAACCTCTGAGCACTAAGCCTCTACAAAAACAATATATACATACTCAGCTGTACATAGGCAAGAGTCAAAACTAACCTAACTAGGGTTACATATTTTACAATAAAATATCCAACCCTAATTCTATCATGTCTGGCCATAAATGCCTCTGAAAAATATCTTGGACCATCAAATTTCTACCTTTTCATATCCATTTCATGTTGTTACCTGCAAAAAATCTAGCCGCCATGATCCATCTACCCCCCTACAACTCGGGCTCACCATAAATGTGAAAATATAATCTCTTGGATATTTGAATTTAAATATTATAACGATTACTAGGTGGTGCCAAGATTTTCTTCTATCGATGGCTGGCATTCAAATTTAATCTTATTTTAAAATGCAACCACCAGATCCTTCCCCTTTACCCGGGCTAGGCACTTGACTGCAAAACTAACTTGATATTCACCCCAGGTTTCAATTTTCCCTTTGTCACTGAATTGCTTAACCTTTTAATTAACCCTGGCTCTTCCTGGTGATTACATGACTAAAACCACAAAACTAGGTCCACCTTGTCACCTGTCATCCTTTCATTCACCCTTGACTACTCTGTAAGCATACACTTCAGCAAGCTCTGACATGGTCCCACTACAACTTAGATTTTGATCCAACAGTGGTCACATGATTGCAAAGGCAAGGAATATCCCTCATGAATAATGGACCACCATAGATCTCTTTTCCTTTGGTACCCCACTGACATGTCGAAGAAATCTGGCCACACTAAAAAATAATCCAACTCAGCACATGTGGACCAATGAGAAACAAGCATGTCAGCGAATGAGGACCCACCTGATGAAGGTCTGATGGTGGAATAAAATCAATGGCGGGTGCATGATCGCAAAGGCAAGGAATATTCCTTGCGATCATGCGATAGTCATTAGATCTCTTGTTGGGAAGTCTACTGGGCCCGCTTTGATAGATTGGAACAAGTCATTACCTCTGGCCAATGAGAAACTTCCACATTAGAATACATGGCATTGGACCCACCAAAGCTATGAAGCACTGTAGAGAAGGAAAGATCAACAGTTGTCACGATTTCGCAAGGCTCTGACAGATCCTTTGTGAAATAATGACAACCGTCTGATCATCTCAAATGGGACCCCACTTACTGAGACCGCTAGAAGACATAGCGATTGCACGACTAAAGGAAAAGCTAACTATTCACTGAGTCACTAACTACTAAGAACTTAACTGCTGGGAATTGGAGATTACATGAACACTATTCACCCAATCGCTAAATGTTTTAGGACACCACCAATTTATTTCATGACTAGGAGAATGACTGCAGTCGCCAGTTCACTGAGAGAAAAGACAATCGCTGGAAAGAATAAGAGAACTAGTGACTGAAAGAAGAAAATACGCACATGGAAATTGGGACCTTTAAGTTGTCAATAAAGTAACATGAAAATAGAATGAGGATTAGGGTTTTGCAAGGGTATTTGGCTCAAACGGCTAGATTTTTTTCAAATTTTAGGACCTGCAGACCAGGGCCTTGAAATAATTATAGAGACCGAGAGACAAGACATGCCTTCATGAAATTTTTAGGGAGGCTCTGCAGGGTAAAAATAGAGGCCCTGGAAAGGATTTTAGCCAAATTTGAATGCTCATGAAAATTTGGGTAACATTTTGGTGACTTATGTTGGATGTCATCCTGCTAGACATAGGAAACCAGTGACCTTGACATATCCATTGGGCATGGGGTCATCAAAACTCAAAAATTCTCATAGGGAGACTGGACTGGAAATGTGCTTAGAGCACTTCTTGGAAAACATGGAACTAAGCTAGAAAATAGGGAAAAGGAAGCCAAAACATATATACAAGAATTTACAAAACTTACAGAGAGGGAATAATATCAAAACATGGCTTCAGATGGAAACCAGTCACTGATATAGGAAAGGGAACCCCTTCAAGATCTGATAGATGGAAAGCATTGGATCCCTTACACTCTGTAATAACAAAAGGTCCACCCTAGAATGAATCAAATTTTGTGTGCCTGCCAAATCTGGATTTGAATTCATCCCATTTAAGAACTATATCTCCAACCTTAAAATTCCTGGCCCTAGCTCTTTTGTCAAAACTTTTCTTTGTTTGATTCTGATGAAACTCCATATCTTGCATTGATTTGTCTCTGATCTCCTCTAGCTCCATCAATTGGGCATATCTAATTTGCAAGGGATCTCTTTCTTCAAACAAGGCATACTGAGTACCCAAGTCCAGAGCAGGCAATTCAACTAAGATAGACAACTTGGCCTCCTTACCATACACCAACGTGTATGGGGAATTACCAATAATCTTCTTTGGGGTAATTCTATCTAACCACAGGGCAGACCTGAGCTTAGTATGCCAATCCCTTTGGTTCTCTTGGAGAGTCTTCTTGATGATTCTGATCAAATTCTTATTTGTTGATTCAGCCAAGCCATTACCTTGGGGGTAATAATTTGAACTAGTATTCAGATAGATGCCATTCTTGACTGCCCACTCTGAGACCCTAAGGCCTGTGAATGCTAATGCATTGTCTGAAATGATGGAATCAGGAGTGCCAAATTTGTGAATTATGTCATCATAAAAGTTCAAAATAGAACTCTCATTAGCCTCCTTTAAAGCAATTGCTTATGTCCACCTAGTGAAGTAGTCAGTTGTAGTAATGATCCATTTATGACTTGCACTAGATGGAGGGTTAATCATACCAATGAAATCAATACCCCACTTCATGAAGGGTTGGTCTATTTTGATTGGTTGAAGGGGCAAGGCTACAAGCCTCTCCTTTCTTGCAAACATGGCAGACTTGATGCATTTCCTAACATAATCATGACTATCCTTAAAGATAGATGGCCAATAGTATCCAGCCCTCATGATCTTAAAAGCTGTAGCCCTAGGAGAAAAGTGACCTCCAGAAGGTCCATCATGAAACTCAAATAGGATGTCTACTACCTTTTCTAAATCTATGCATCTTAAAAGGACACCATTGTGATTTTTCCTAAAAAGAACATCATCAATCAGCACAAAAGGAATAGATTGCAATCTATAATACCTTCTTTTGGCTGAATCCAAACCTACAAGACATTGTCCTATTTTCAAATAGTTAATCATGTTAGGCAACTAGCTTGTTGCCTTAGTCTGCTCTTCAGTAGAATGCATAACCAGGGATGCATATACCTATTCTGATTGCTTTGAGGCTTCATCCTCTACCAAATGCTCCCAAAGACCTCTTCCTCTAACTAGCCTAGTAATTTGAATATCAATGTCATATTCCATCACCTTGGTGATCCAACCAGCTCTTTTTTCATTTAGATCCTTGGAGAGCAAAAATTCCTTGACACTAGGATGAGTAACTTTTAAATGTACCTTGCCATGAGTCAAAAAATGTCTAAATTTTTTGAGGCTCTTCACCATAGCAAGTACATGTTTCTCCACAAAGGAGTACCTCTGTTCATATGCTTCTAGGCCTTTGCTAAAGAAAGCAATAGGCTGCTCCAATCCATCTGAATTTTCTTGAGCTAACATTGCAGATATGGCATCATGTCCTCCATAAGCATAAAGGATAAAATCCTTACTAAAATTTGGGTTTAGCAGGGTAGGAGCTTCTGTCAAGGCCTCTTTGATAGCCTAGAAATTGGCTTTTCCTTCCTTAGTCCAACTAAAAGCTGAACTCTTCTTTAACATGGTTGTCAAAGGCTTGAGTAAATCTGCAATGTTAGGCAAGAACCTCCTAAAAAAGTTAATCTTTCCTATGAAAGATTGGAGACTCTTCTTGTGATGTGGTAGGGGTAGCTCTAAGATAGCTGCAATTCTCTTAGGATCCACTATAATTCCTTCTTTGGATACTACATATCCTAACAATTTTCCTTCATGAACTGCAAACACACATTTCTTGGGATTAAGAGATATCCCAAATTCTCTACACCTTTCAAAAATCTTCCTCAGATGTTTGATGTGGTCTACTACGTGCTTTGAATAGACAATTATGTCATCTAAGTAGACCAACACAAACTTTTACATTAGGCTCTTAAAGGCCATATCCATTGCCTTTTGAAATGTAGCTCCTGCATTTGACAAACCAAAGGGCATCTTCTGATAAGCCATGGTTCCCCACTTGGTTGTAAATGTAGTCTTATATTGATCCTCTTCACTAACTAAGATCTGATTATATTGTAAGATTTGTTCCATGGAGGGTAGTGGATGGTGGTCTCTTAATGAGGCCCTGTTAAGATCCCTGAAGTCAACACATAACCTCAACTCCCCATTCTTCTTCCTGATAAGAACAAGGTTGGAAACCCAGCTAGTATGCTTAATGGGGTAGATGATACCACTCTCTATCAATTTGAGCACTTCTTTATGCATAAGTGGCTCAAGCTTAGGATTAACAGGCCTTTGCTTTTTCCTCACTGGTTTGGCATTTGGTTCTAACTCAATAGTGTGCTGAGCAAGGGCAGAATCAAAACCTTTGAGATCTTCATATTGCCATGCAAAAACATCACTGAATTCTTTGAATAACTGAGTATAAGCTTGTTTCTCCAATTCAGTGTTTACCTTTCCAAATTGTAGGCTCTTACCTGGTTCCAACTCTAGTTCAACACAATGTTCTTGCTGGACTACTAGGCTAGCTTTTCTTTTCTTAACTTCATCATCCTTGTTGAAGACAGTCTCTAAGGTAACTAGACCTCTAGGCATCTTATTGGATTTCAACTATATCACTTGATCACCATAGTTTTGATATAGCCTATCCTGATTATGCTCTAAAAAAATATCTTCTTCAAACAAGAATTGCAAAATTTGTTCATCATTGTCAAACACTTGCCAATTAACATCATTATCAGGAATAGAAGGTCTGACAACCACTTTGATATGATGTTGATCCACTTCTTTTGAAATGTTATTTGGAATGTCATACTGAGATCCAATAGTAGCTAACCTATCTACATTTTGATTTAACTTTCTAGAGATAGCAACAATATTGAAAGAAAGGAAATCTTTGATTGCATCCAAAACTCTATGTTTGTATGCTTTCATGGTGTCATTCTTGGTTGCACTTATCCCTCTCACTTGGCTGACAACTAACTCACTGTCACCATAAAATTTTAAGGCCTTAAGCCCTCTTTTTCTAGCCCATTCTAGTCCATTGACTAGACTTTCATACTCTGCAGTATTGCTAGTGCAGGAGAAACTAAATCTAAAGGTAGTATAATACCTTTCTCTTTTTGGGGACACTAGCATAGCACCACCACCAGAGCCATGTCTACTTCTAGCTCTAAAAAATAGTTCCCAAACCTGATTGCTCTGATCTTCTGAATCAGTATCCTCTTTGAGAAGGCTTGGCTCTATAGCATTACTTTCTTGTATTAAATAACTTCCCAAACCAAAATCCCAAATAATATTTTCTTGGGCCTCTAAAGTTCTTTCATCTAGAAAAATATCAGGGATATTTTCTATCTTGGTGCTTGTTTCATTAATGATTTGGAAGTCACAGCTATCAAATATAGGGTAGTTCTCATTGATGGCATTGGATACATATGGCTCTATATGGTGTGTTGCTAATGGTTCTGACCTGATGGTGACCTTAGTCCCATACCTTGTATGAAATAGCATGTGAGACCAGTCAGAAGATAGGTAACCTCCTATCTTAGCTGTAAACTCCCTTGAAAGACATATAGCAAATAATGCAAGGAGATCTATAACATATATATCAAGGAGGATGGAGAAATTAGGACTATCATGTAGGATTAGACTGGTATCCTTAGCCACATCTATAGTATTGACTAAGGATCCATCAAGTTAGGTAACCTTCTTTTGAAAGGGTTCATACCTTAGTCCTAATTGGTCAACTACTTTCTTGGGCATCACAGTGCTAGTAGCTCCACTATCTACCATACAATTATGTACTAAAGATTTTCCAATGATTAAAGATACATAAAAGGGAGGTGGTTTCAAATTCCTACCTTGTGAGATATTTCCCTTGGAGTTGCTACTTGGAGCCTCATTTTCTTGATCAGTGTTAACCAACACTAGCTTTGTAGCTTCTTTTGCAGGCTGAGGAGTTGTTACCTCTGACATGGCCTTCTTCAAAATTTTAGGTTGTCCTGGAAGAGCCAAAGAGTCCCACATGGACATGGTGACATTCACCTTCTTCATGTTGTCTACAATATTATAAGGTGTCACAGTGTGTACTCTTTGTTGTATCTTTAGCATGATGGGCTCCACCTCTTTGGAATGTTGTCCTTCTTTGCTTGCAATGACAAGAGTCTCCTTAGGTGTGATGGGATTAGCTTGCTACAGTGGCTCTGCAGATGTAGTAGCTTTGGAGTCAGAATCCACTCTCTCCATGTCTTGAGCTCTTCTTTTTTCTCTTGTATAGGAAACAAAAGTGGCTTCATCATTGACTCCATTAAAGTCTAATTGCTCCCAATTAAAGAGAGCAGTCTCATTCTCTTGTGATTCTTGTTGAGGAACTGACCCACTGGATGAAACCTCTGATTGAGCTTGTGAGGCATTTTGAACCATTAGAGCCTGGTTCATCCATCCATTTGAACATGTAGCCTGATTATGAGGCTGATTACAAGGAAAACACCATTCATTATCCATAGCCATATTATTTTGACTAGGAACCATGTCCCTCATTGGGTTAGCAAAATTTAGAGGTGCAGGGTTATATGGTTGGAATGGTCTCTGATTAAAACTGTCTTTGTCCTTGATAGCCTCCTTGGTATGGTGGCCTATTTTGCTGATAAGGTTGTCCTTGATTTTGATATTGCTGATTAGGACCTTGGCCTTGTGTTTGAAATGGTGGTCTGATTCCTTGACCTTGCTTCTTTAGATTTGTGACCTCCTTATTCAAGGTCTACAACAAGTTAGTCATTTCTTGTTGACTTCTCTGTTGGCTATTCTTTATCTCTTATAACTCTTGAGAGAAACTAGTCCTTAGCTCTTGACCACTAGTACTAGCTTGGGGTGCCAATATGGTAGGAATAGGGGTAAATGGGGGTACTTGGGCAGGTGCAATGGGTTGAAGGCTAGGAAAAATGGGCATTGGAGGCCTTCTAGCAATCATGCCTACTTGGATTAAACAATTTTCAGCCCTGACAGCTATGTCAAAAGCCTGGGGTGAAGAAGTACCACCCATAGACTAGATCATGATAGAAATTTGACCATTCAGACTTTGTAAATAATAAAGGAAAGCATGGTCTGCTGATGGTCTTACTAAAACTAGAATTCTATTCTATGTTTTAAGGAATCTACTATTGTAATCTGTCATTTGTTCTTGAGGGTCTCTCTTAATAGTTGTTAACTGCTCAGCTAGAGACAAGTTATCTGATTTATCCTCAAAATGTTTACTTAATGCATCCCCCTAATCCATCCCATGAATTAATGGAACCAATAGTTAAAGTTATGAACCATTCAAGAGCCTTACCTTTCAGAGAGGCTGCTAATAATTTGGTGGCCACATCTTCTTGGGTTATGCTATGGATGCTACAGATGGTGGTCACATCTCTAATGTGCTCAAAAGCAGTTGTTTGCCCTTCACCTATAAAATTAGGTAAGCTCTTCAATGCCACCAAGGGCACATCATCATGTTGAGCAAAATTCAATGTGCTGCCCTAATTAAATGGTGCAAAAGAAAATGGTCTAGCCATTGTAGGAGTTGGAATCTGAAGGTTGACAACTATATGAGCTGTATCTACTGCTTGATTGGAATCTTTTTCTAGATCTCTAGTTAGAGATCTGCCTCTTCTTCTGGAATGAAAGGGAGAAGGTCTCCTTTCTAAAGTATCAAGAGGTGTGGATTGAACTCTCCTTACAGGGAATGTTCTTTGAGTTGTCCTACTTTTATGACTTCTCCTTGAGGGAAACTCTGAAAATCGGGTAGGCTTTGAGCTTCTAGTCTCAATCTTTCTCATAAAACTTTGAACAAGGTAGCCTCTAATCTTTGAACAATGGAGTCACTAGATATACTTGATAGAATGACTTTTAAAAGCCTGCACTATGCAATCTACATATCAAAGATAGCATATCTTTGAATTTGAATAACTTCTAGTGTAGTCCCACTGGGCATGCCAGAATTTTTATACACTAAGTCTGGGCCTTTGTCTCGAGCTCTCTTGGTCTTGATAACTCAGTATAACATGGGAATCATCTCTAGGTCGTGGGACCTTTTCTAACTGAGATGAGACCTCTAGGTTCTAGGCTAGTTCCTCTTGGATAATCACCTTAATTTGCTTCTAGACATGAAAGTAAACTTTTGAGGGAAAGGGATAGAAGGAATGCTTGTAAGGGAAATGACTTGAAAGAAAACTACCTACTAGGTGATGCACCAAAATTAGAGTTTGGATCTCATTATAAAGGAATGAAACCAATGGAGGAATTAGGTCTAATAAGTCACAACTCACTAGATAGGCTTGCATAAGTGTTTCATAGGAGGGTCTGAACAAAAGACACAACTTATGACCTGCAAGCAAACATCCTTTTCTGCAACTAGGTGTAGGAAAGAGACAAGACTGCTAGGGATTTTAGTATACCCACAAAACATCTAAATTAGATTAGACATAGTAAAACACAAAGTCACAGAAAGTGAGAGGGGCAAGGAACCCCAATTTCCATTAACAACATTCATAAACTTTAATCCAATAAGAGATAATCAAGACAATGAAGATAGAGATAGAACAAATATCACAAGTACCTCAAGAATGCCTTAATCATCAATGGGAGAATACAAAGAGTAGAAGACCAGAGGGTAGAACAAATACCACAGATGGCTTTCTGAGAAAAGATGACTTCCTTGCAAAAGTTGGCTTCTCTCCTTTACAAAATGAACCTTTGAGCACTAAGGCTCTACAAAAACAATATATACATACTCAGTTGCACGCAGGCAGGAGCCAAAACTAACCTAACTAGGGTTACAGATTTTACAATAAAATATCCAACCCTAATTCTATCATGTCTGGCCATAAATGCCTCTAAAAAATATCTCAAACAATCATATTTCTACCTTTTCATGTCCATTTCATGTTTGTACCTTCAAAAAATCTAGCCGCCATAATCCATCTACCCCCCTACAACTCGAGCTCGCCATACTGTGAAAATCTAATCTCTTGGATATTTGAATTTAAATATTATAACGATTACCAAGTGGCACCAAGCTTTTCCTCTATCGACAGTTGGCATTCAAATTTAATCTTATTTTAAAATGCAACCACCAAATCCTTCCCCTTTACCTAGGCTCGGCACTTGACTACAAAACTAACTCGGTATTCACCCCAGGTTTCAATTTTCCCTTTGTCGCTGAATCGCTTAACCTTTTAACTAACCCCAGCTCTTCCTGGCAATTACATGACTGAAACCACAAAACTGGGTCCATCTTGCCACCTATCATCCTTTCATTCACCCTTGACTGCTCTGTAAGCATACACTTCAGCAAGCTCTGACACGGTCCCACTGCAACTTAGATTCTGATCCAATGGTGGTTGCATGATCGAAAAGGCAAGGAATATCCCTCACGAACATGTGACCACCATAGATCTCTTTTCCTTTGGTATCCCACTGACACATCTAATAAATTCAGCCCAACTAAAAAATAATCCAACTCAGCACATGTGGACCAATGAGAAATGAGCATGTCAGTGAATGAGGACCCACCTGACGAAGGTCTGACAATGGAATAAAATCAACGGCAGATGCATGATCACAAAGGCAAGGAATATTCCTTGTGATCATGTGATAGCCGTTAGATCTCTTACTGGGAAGTCTGTTGGGCCTGCTCTGACAGATTGGAACAAGTCATTACCTCTAGCCAATGAGAAACTTCCACATTAGAATATGTGGCATTGGACCCACCAAAGCTTTGAAGCGCTGCAGAGAAGGAAAGATCAACGGTTGTCACAATTTCACAAGGCTCTGACAAATCCTTTGCAAAATAATGACAACCGTCTGATCATCTCAAATGGGACCCCACTTACTGAGACCGCCAGAAGACATAGTAGTTGCATGACTGAAGGAAAAGCTATCCATTTGCTAAGTCACTAACTACTAAGAACTTAACTGCTGGGAATTGGAGATTACGTGAACACTATTCGCCCAATCACTAAATGTTTTAGGAAACTGCCAATTTATTTCACAACCAAGATAATGACTGCAGTCACTAGTTCACCAAGAGAAAAGACAACCGCCAGAAAGAATAAGAGAACTAGCGACTGAAAGAAGAAAATACGCACATGGAAATTGGGACCTTTAAGTTGCTGATAAAGTAACATGAAAATAGAATGAGGCTTAGGGTTTTACAGGGGTATTTGGCTCAAACAACTAGATTTTTTTCAAATTTTAGGACCTGTAGACTAGGGACTTGAAATAATTGCAGAGGCTGGGAGACAAGACATGCCTTCATGAAATTTTCAGGGAGGCTCTGCAGGGTAAAAATAGAGGCCCTGGAAAGGATTTTAGCCAAATTTGAATGCTCATAAAAATTTGGGTAACAAGACCTAGAAGAGGTCATTTTGCTACATATCTGGGGACTCCAGAAAGTCTACTAGTTTCAAAGATCAAGTGCTAGTATGTTTCAAATCTTTCATATTCAGATTCTAGCTAGTTGCATGAGTAGACATGTCAAGTTATTATGGACAGTCAAGTTACTCACCATCCTGTTATGAGAATAATGCTCAATGGGCTGGTTATCAGCCTTATCAAAGCCACCTAAAGCCTCCTTTTACCCCAAGCTTTCATACTATACAAGGCCATCAATGTATCCAGCATGCCCCAAATGAATATGCCCTCATACAAGATTATGAGGGGGCCCTCCACCAAGAAGGATCATGGGCACAAATGGCACAAAAAAGGTTGTAGGGATAGCTCCCCTATCATGCTTACCGCCCACCCCCCCTTCTCAGGCTAATTGCCAATAGACTCTGAGCTCAAACTTCATGAAAGAGAAAGAAAAGACCAAAAATTTATTGCTTGATTTGATTAAGTAAGTGTCTAAGATCAAGGAGCAGTAGGATATGGAGGCTCAAAGTTATGAACAAGGGTTCATATCCAACCAAATGATAGAAGCCCTTGGTAATGAGAAAAAAATGAGACAGTTCCAAGAAGAGATCAGACATCGAGCTGACATTGAGACAACAAGGTTGAGGTCACAAATTGCTCAACAAGAGGCTCCTAGACCTAAAATTCCAAGCTGGAGGACCCATTTGCCTCAAGAGCCTACACCTGAAGAGCATACAAGGTGCTCATTTCCAAGTTTTAGGGACACCCTTCAAAAATCTGAGCTTTTTTTGGAGCAGTTGCAACCTTATTTTGGTCTGCAACAGTCTAAAGATTATATTGAGATAGAGCCAGCTGCAAGAGACCAACACCAAGATGATAGGGCCTTCAATTTTCCAAGCTTCAAGATGGGTGTGCCTTCTATGCCTCCCTCTAGCCCCCCTTAATTTCATATTCCAATTTTTAAGGCAAAAAATTTCTTCTAGTAGCCTGTACTTGAGATTCAGTCTGCCACTCTGCAAGAGCAGTCTGTTCAAGAAAGTTGTTTATCTCAAGAGGCCCCTTTAGTCTCTCTGGATGATGAAGTGTTGTGGATACCCCAATGGACTCTGCCTCCTGGCTGTCAGATGCTAGATCTTTTCAAAGATACTAGTCTAGTGTCTAAACAAGGACCTATGGTAAATGAGCTTTCATTTGAAGAAGAGGAGAAGAAATATGAGGTATCAGTGCAAAGTGATGACTGTGGTGAAGTAAACCAGCAGGGTGAGGAGGTGAAGATTGATGCTCAGCCTAAGCTCTTGGTTGGTTTGTTTGATGAGCTGCCCCTCTTTGTTGATGATGAAAAGGAGGCCATGCCATTACCTATGGCTGAAGTTCAATCAAAAGAAAAGGTTCACCATCAACAGGAAGTTGATATAGAAGAGGATGTTGTGCTTTTATTAGATGAGCTCCCTAGTTTTGTTGAGTAGAATGATAAAGTTATGGAGGAGTTTTTCCAAGAAAAGAACATAGAAAAAAGCCTTGAAGAGCATGATTTTTCCAATATCATAGAGGTCTTTTGTAAAAAATTGAATGATGAATCCCTATTCCTTGGAGTGGAGGTTCAAAGTTATGTGCCTATAGAAGGAGGCCTAGTTTTGGATTGCTCTCTTTCTGAGAAACTGCTACATGAGCAAGAGTTGGAGCTAGTTCTAGAACTTTAGGTTATTGACAACTTTGATCAGCTCTTGGCTTGTTTAAAAGTTGAGGAGGATGATAGTCCCCTATCCACAAATGAGGGGTTGACATGGCTACCCATGGTGGAGGGCAACCATGAAGATAAAGAAGAAGCTATCAAGGAAAGTCCTACCTTTAGACTTTCAAGAGGCTGGCCTATCAGATACTTGGCACAGAAGGATTTTACTAAGGCCCCCTCATATGATCAATTAGAGGAAGGTAAAATTGATCCTACCTTTGTAGAGGTAGTTAATAATTATTTGACAAATTTTTGTGTGCCTCATATTTTTGTAGCTATCCTCATGAGTCCAATGCAAAATATTTGAATGAGGAAAGGTAGCTATTTTTCACAACCAGTGAATGGTTTATTTGACCAGGTTTTTGTAACTAGTTAGTCTAGGTTAGGTTAGTTTTTCCTACTTTCTTCCAGCTTTCTAGCTTAGTTCCCTATTTATCAAGAAGTGCTTGTGCACAGTTGTCCTTTTGGTTTTTAGTTTTTTCTCTCTATCAAAGTTTTGTGTTCCTGAGATGACCCCATGCCCAATGGATACATCAAGGCCACTAGTTCTCCATGTCTAGCAGGCTAACATCCAGTAGAAATCACCAAAATGTTACCCTAATTTTCCTGTGCATGCAAATTTGGCTGATATCTATCCCAAGATCTTTGTTTTTACCCTGCCAACATCCCTAAAATTTTCATGAAATTGTGATTTGTCTTCTGGCCTCTACAATTTTTTTCTAATCCTCTAGTCTGCAAGTAAAAAATTCATAAAACTAGTTGTTACCCTACAAACCCTAAGCCCCTCATTCTATTTTCATGTTACATTTTTGGCAACTTAAAGTCCCAATTTCCCATGTGCGTAATTCTTCCTTTGGTTGCCAATTCTCTTATTCTTCTGGCGGTTAACTTTTCCTTTCGGTGAACTGGTGACTATAGTATTTTTCTTAGTCACGAGATAAAATTGTGAAGCTTCTAAACATTCAGTGACTTCATGGATTGCCTTCAGTCGAGCATTCGCTAATTGAAACCCCAGGTTGGAATTTTGGTTTAGCGATTCTACGAATGCCTTGTTCACGTATTCTTCAGACTTAACCAAGGTTAAGAATTTTATTTAGTGACTAAGCAAATTTCCTTTGGGTGTGCATTCAATAAGACTTCTGGGGTTAAGTGATTTAGGTTGGGTCCCAGTTGATGAGATCAATGGTTGTTGTAAGATCTCATAGGGTTACTCAGAGGCTTGCGATCTTACGACAATCATTGATCTTCCCTTTTCTCAGCACTTCAAGCTTTTGTGGGTCCACTACCATGGTGTCCTACTTGGAGGCTTTTTATTGGTTGAGGGATGATGACTGTTAATTTTTTCAGTGGGTCTAGGGATGTTAGAGGCTTGGTAATCTATGGATGGCGTGTGTTCTCATGAAATGTGTCATAGGTATGCGATTATAAGACAACTGTTGATTCTCTTTGGTGACGTAACTCTTCATGCCTGGTAGGTCCACTGCTACATGTACACAAATGGTGGCTTCTCATTGGTCCACATGGTAATGATTCAGCAATGTGTCAGTGGGACCAGGTTTCCAACATTTCAAAAGGCTCTGACATCTACAAGAAATCTATGGTTGGTGTATGTCTACAAGGAGCTTTTTTGACACATGCGATCATGCGACCGACCGTCGATTTTACTTTATTTCAGGGTGCCTATGCTAGGTGGGTCCTCTGATAATTGATGCTGACATGCTTGAATTTGATTGGTTGTCATGTGCTGATGAAGATTTCTAGGTGGGTCTATTTGTCAAAAGGGGTTCCAGTTTAAACAGATCAGCAGCTGGCGCATGATCTAAAGGAATATTCAGGAGCCATGAGATCATGCACCTGCTATTGGATCAAAATCTTGTCTTTAGAGAGACCGATGTCAAGGGTTGCCGAGGTGTATTCCTACAAAGTAGTCATGGGTGAATAAAAGGATGACATGTGGTGGTTCTAGGCCCAGGGTTAAGAGTATTCTATGAATCTATGACTAAAGAGCTTTTTCGTGTTCACTAGACTTAATCGGGGTTAGCTAAAGTATTGAACGACTCTGCAAGTGAAGGAAAATTGGAACCCGAGGTAGACTTAAGGTTAGTTTTGCAGTCAAATGCTGAGCTCGATTAAAAAGGAGGATATGACGGTCGCATTTTAAAGTGAGATTGATTTTTTTTTAATGCTGACCGTCGATGGGGAATTCTAGCGCCACTTGTGACCGTTTTATCATTTTTTAAATTCAAATATCTCAAAATATCAGATTTCAACAGTTATGGTGAGACCGAGTTGTAGGTAGGTAGATGGATCAAGACAACTAGATTTTTGCAGGTATAAACATGAAATGGACATGCAAACATAGATATCTGAGTAGTTGGGATATTTTCATGTGCATTTATGGCCAAATTTGATAGAATTAGGGTTTGATTATTATATGAAAAATCATGTAACCCTAATTAGATTTTTTTCCCCTGCCTATGTGCAAGAGGAGATGTATATAATGTTTTTTTTTGGAGCTTTTGAGCGGAGAGTTGAACAATTGTAGAAGAAAATCATCTTTTCTTAAGGGTCATCTATGGTATCATTTCTACCCTCTGGCTTATATAGTTGTAAAGTTCCCATTGATAATAAAAACATTGCAGAGGTATTTTGTGACAATCCTTCATGTCCTTATGCTTCCTTGTTTGTATTATCTCTTATTCGATTAAAGCATATGACATTTTCAGTGATATCTTAAGGTTCCTGATCCCTCTTACTTTCTGTAATTGTGTGTGTTATTGTGTTTGATCTGATTTAGATGTTTTTGTGGGTATACTTCAGCCACCTAACAGTCTTGTCTCAATCCTACATCGAGTTGCAGAAGTGAATGTCTGCTTGCAGGTCATAAATTGTGTCTTATGTTCAGACCCTTCTATGAAATACTTATGCAAGCCTCTTCAGTAAGTTGTGACCTACTAGACCTGAGCCTTTCATTGATTCCATTCTTCTATACTAAGATCTAAACCCTAATTTCGGTGTATCACCTAGTAGGTAGTTTGCTTTCAGTCATTTCCCTTTCAAGAATTCCTTCTATCCCTTTCCCTCAAAAGTTTTACTTTTCATGTCTAGAAGCAAATTAGGGTGATTATCCAAGAGGAACCAGCCTATAACCTAGAGGTCTCATCTCAATTAGCATAGGTCCCACAACCTGGAGATGATTCCCATGTTATACTAGGTTATCAAGACTACGAGAGCTTGAGACAAAGGTGCAAACTTAGTGTATAACACGAACACCTATTGCTGCAAAAATATTAGGAATTTGAAGATGATGTAAACTAGAGTCTTTTAGAATTTTCTTTCTAGTTTCAAAATATATTTAAAAAAATAAATTTAAAATTCACTTAAATTCATTTTTCCTTCTCCTTCGAAAAGTGGTTTGTGTGAAAAAACTATGTTTTTAAGGAGTTACTGTCACTTGGATCAGCATAACTTTTTTTTAAAATATGATAGCGATGTTATTATTTCAAGATTATATTTTTAACTTGAATATCTAAAGGATGCAATTAGTTTCATTCATTTTGGGTCAATATTTCATATTTTATTAAGTTCTAAAGTGATGGTAACTATAATTTAGACATATGGTCACTTAGATTGCTCTGACTTGATCTGTGTATATCAAAATTAATTTTTTCTTTTTTTTTATAGAAAGGTAACACAAATACTCTTTTCCTACATATTTTTCATAATTGTTTTTTTTGTAATTTTCTATTTTTCCCGAAGTCTTGAAGACAAAGGTTGTTGAATGACCAAACAACCTATGCTTAGTTAAAGTAATATTTAAAAGTGATAATGAACTCAATATGTATTAAAATTATATTCATTAGAAAGCTTGTTCTGAATAACATCATGCTACATAGATAGATTTTTCAAATGGATTCATTTGATCTGCCAAAACATAAAGTCGATGTGATTTTTTGTCAACATTTTAATAGGCGTGAAGGAGATTCCATTGTAGGTATGAATGAGGAGTATAGATGTTATATCAATGTTTTTTTAATCTAAGAGGCTTTGAGCTAACCATTTGTAATTAATTCCTTCAAATGGAACCTCTCAAGGCTTAAATCATCATATTTTATTAAAAATGTGTTATTTCAGCAAAAATCAGCATGTCTAAAAAAGTGTAACCCACTATTGTGGGGTCACCCTACTGTTTTCTAATATTTTCAAACATTTCTACTATAGTTTCTAATGTTTTGTAAATATTTTCTAACATTTTCTAGCAAAATACTACGATTTTCTATATTTTCTAACATATTCTAACATTTATACTACAGTTTTTAATGTTTTCTAACATTTTCTAACAATTCTACTATGATTTTCTAACATTTTCTAACATTCTACTATCATTTTCTAACATATTCTAATATTTAACTACGATTTTCTAACATTTCTGCAAACTAAAAATTATTTAAAACAAATAACTAACTAAAATAAATATAAAACATATAATTTAAAATAAAAAAATGAGAAAAATGCATGTACCTGATACTACTACCAATCTAAAGAGGTCAAAAAAGCTCGGGAGGTGCTGATGTCATACAAGACATCACTAGTTTTCTCTAAGCCCTAAGTCCACAAAATCCAAATAGTAAACAATGAAAATAAAAAGGAATGCCAGAAATTTATAAAGAAATTAACCAAAAGGGGCTTCGCATGAATGCCTACCTCGTGCGAAGTACCCTACGTAGGGTACTTTACACGAAAGGGGGTCTTCACGAGAAGTACCCTACATAGGGTTTCACACGAAGGGAGTCTTCCCCTTCGCCTAAAGTACCCACTTAGAGTGAAGGCCCTAATTTTTTTTTTTGTAGAAAGTCAATTTTCTTCATCCCAAAAAGTGGGACACACTATTATGTTTTAACCCTAAAGATGCCACCTACTTCTTGCCCTTATTTTCATTCTTCTTCCTTTAAGGGCAATTGCTGACATAGGGGCTAAACTCATGACAACCAAAGCACTTGACCTTAGATAGGTACTTCTTCTTCTCACTTTGTGAGTTTGATCTTTTGCTAGACCCCTTCTTCACTTCCCCTTTTCTCACTAGGGCAACATTTTCTTGTTCCACCTAACTTTTTCGACTCTTGTTGGCTCCATTAAAAAGAATTATTCTAAACTCCTCCTAAGGGAAATCACTCCATAGTTAATCCCAACTCGGTAAGGTGTCTCATCCACTAAAAACTTGAACAAAGACATCCCACTTTTTAGTAAACCCATTTAGGGCTATTCTGACTAGCTCATCATCATTGGGGCTATCTCCAACAACTACTAACTCATCCTTGACAAGTCTAAGTCTAGTGAGGTAACTTGTGATGTCTTCTCCCTTGTTCATCTGGGTATTCTTCAACTTCTCTCTGAGAATCAGGTTCTAGTTGGTGGTAGCATTCTGGTACAGACTTAGAATGGCATCCCACCTCTTCTTCATAGTATCTAACTCCATGATATGTGGAATAATATGATCCTTGACACCATCAAGGATTATCCTCCTCACCTTGGCATCATCCTTCTTGTATGATGTGAGCTCTATTGCATCTATGGGTACAGTTACAACACCGATAACATACTTCTTGATACCATTCTCCTCCAACAATAAAGAAATTATGGCTTTCCAGACACCAAAGTTTGAGGCACCATCCAATCTGTCCTGATCTCTCAAAATAGCTAAGGTCATTTGAAAGAATAAAAGAAATAATAATTTTAAAGAGGTCAAACTAGGTTTTATAAACCCTCAATTTTCTTTCCTTTGCCTAGGGTAAAACTTTTCTACCCTTAGCTTAGCTCTGATACCATGTGAAAATTCTATTGCAGTCACTAATTATTAATCTCATATATTATAAAGATTATTTAACTGTCAAAAATTAACTTACAACTCATATTAAAAAATAACACAACTGCAAATTCACCAATAAAAACATGGAAAGAAATATATAATATAGTGAACATTATATTTTCGGACAATTGTCCCTAGAAAAACCATGAAGGGAAAACTAGGACTGCGAATGAGAAATATATTAAACTTCAACAAATTAAGAGATACAAAATTCCTTTCCTCTCACTGGAAGAACTCTGACAACCTCCCAATTTCTCCTACTGATATTCCTCCACTACTATCACTACGCCCTTGCTAACACTGCAAGACTATTTTCTATCATTGCAAACTCATTTTCTAACACTACAAATTATCTACAACTTGTGTTGATGTGTTCTCCATATGCCTATTAACCCCTTCTTATACTACCCTCATTGGTAAACCATCAACCAAGATCGATTCTCAATCAACGACTGAGATTAATAACCTCCTAACAAACCCTAACCAATTAGTTGCTAGAAGTTTCCAAAGAAATTAATTAATTAAAATATTTTTTTTGTCTCTAACCAAAGAACAACAATTTTCTAATTATTACAAATGGAGAAACAACTTCCCTAGCTACCTAACTAACATTAACCATTACACTATACAATTATCAATGATAGTTAAAAAAATCCAAGTAGAAAGTAAAATAAATAAGTTCTAGCTAAATTCATAATGTAGAATTTAAAAAAATAGTTAAAACAAAGAGGATAAATAATCACAATTTACAAAAAAATAGTTTTAACAAAGTGATTAGTAATATATAAAGAAAATATTAAATATAAGTTATATGACGATATCCCATCTTTTATAAAATGTGACTTATTCCCAATGCTTCAATAATAAATGACATCATTAGAAACTTTCAATTTTGTGAAACCAAATTTGAGTATAAACTTGTATACTAAATTTCTTTGTGAAGTTTCAAAATAATTTGAGTTTGGAGATGTGTTTATTGATATTATGTTGAGATTAGGTGTTTCGTGCACCTTACAAGTCTTAATATTTGAAATATTTATTTATTCATTTATTGGATTTATTATGTAATCACATACTTGGAAAATCCCTCTTGGATACATTGTGTCACTTGTAATTTGTATGTCTATGATTTATAATCCTCACTCCTATCATGGAAGTTACAAAATGTAACTACAAAAACTTGCAGGGAATCTAATAGTTGCTAGAATTTAAAGAGTGTGAAGAGGGGGAATTAATTGTAGAGTAGGACAAGATCAAGGAACATAGTTAGTTCTCATGAGAATGTTTTTGATTAAGGGAAAATTGGTTTTGAAGGTAATAGAAATATTGTTACAAAACAAACATCCAAAAAAAAAAAACCAACAGCTAAACACTTACTAGACAACATTTAAAAAAAACACAAAAATAGGGGACCAAATCCCCAAAGTTCTTATAGAATTTTAATCAAACGTTTATTTTGAAGAATAATATTCTTTTTAGTGCTCCACACTTTGTTCACAATATCATCAATAGGGGTACCCTCCTTTTCCTTGCTTCGAAGTCTAGCTACAGAGCTAATGAGAGAGATCATGTCCATTTTCTTCACAAAAACACTACTATCATTAGCATGGGTTTTCTTTCTCAACTTAACACTACTAGATGGAGAAGTAGAGGCTCCTTTGGAAAGACCCTCTAAAGATTCTTCTTGGGCATTCAATTTATTTTAGGGCCTTCCATATTGTTCTATATGACCATATTACTTATAACCAAAACCACCCTTAATTTTTCTTACATAGCAACAATTGAGTCCTCTAGATTCTTGATTCAATGCCCATGACCCTCTTTTTAATCTTTAGTCCCATTTTTATGTGCATGAATACTGGCCATTACTTAAACAATTCCATGGATAGGAGGAGTTTGAATGATTTTTTATTTTAAAACATTTTAATCTCTATTGCAGTCCACAAATATAGAGTATTTTGGCTATCTACATTGTCCTTTATATTTTTGTTTACATTAATGGTTTCTTGAATAGAATAGCCATTTTCAATAGGGGCACCTTTACCTAGTTTCATCAAGATATCAATATGAAACCCCATATCCTTATCACTCATAATTAGAGGCTACGAAAAATGGGAGAGAAGAGTAGGGTCAAAGTCCTTTTGGATATTCTTCTTGAATTTCTTAACTCTAGAGGAATTCCTCCCCCTCCCTCCCCTCGCCTGACCCATCGAATGGGACCCATTAAAAGCTTTCTCATTTCATTTACCCTTATCACCATCACTCAATTCTAAAGAATCTAGCATGAAACTATTAGGGGGGTATAATCTGAATCGTCATAATCTACAACCATAATTTTGTGGCAGACCAAGGAAGATCTTTTAGGGTGCTTATGTTTGCTAGAATAAAATATAACTTATTTATTCAAGGGGGAATCCTTGAGTTCCATTGAGAAGTCTTCATAATGACAATGAACATTATGATGAAACTCAATGACAGTCTTGGATTTAGGGTTTTTATAGATAGATAGAGACTTAGCATGCTCCATAATAAGAAGAATTAGGCCCTAATGTGAAAAAAAAAAGTAGAAAGGTTTTTGGCACAATTTTTAAGGCTATGTCAAAAGAATGAAAGAAAGTAAAAAGGTAGAGATTATACACTTATCATGCCTAAAATGATTCAGAATAACAAAATGGTAGCTAAAAATGATACAAATTATTTTGTACAGGGTTACATACCACATGATAACCTTGGCCACATCCACCCAGGGACACTTGATAGAATATATTTCATACCCACCATATATCATTCTTTTAACTTTATTTCTCTCTCCAAGTAGGAATAAAATTCCAAGAACTTCATTTAAACACTTTTTCCCCATAAAATTTTCTCCCCTTTACCAGGGTATTGGAGACTTTAGCAATTAACTCCTTTGTGATTTTAAGCTCCATAAAATCTACCTTTAAAATACCCTTATTCCATATTTCCACAAACACATCTATTATTTGAGGATCTGAACCATGCAATTTATCCATGTAAGGTGAGAGTCCACTCATAGGAAGATCACTCTAGACCATATGATTCTCTTACCATTTTTAATATACAATGGAATCAATTCATTTCTTTTCATCTCCCATGATGCTAAAACCAAGTTTGTGAAAATGTGAATAGCAGGACATGGAATAATAAAGAAGAGCCATATAAAAAAATCATTTTGCACACTCGAGATCATCATTACATATAGGCAATTCAATTTAGAAGTCCTTATAATCATTAGAGATAATAATTTTTATGTCTTCTAGGATTTTTTCATTAATCCCCCAACTTACCATATTTTTGTAATCAACCCCTAGATTTGCCAATCTATTAGCAAGATAGTTTCCATCTCAAAAGATGAGTAACCTTATATTCATTAAATGAACTAAGAAAATTAATACTATCAAGGATTAATGTTTTGATCATCCAACTAGGGGTAACATTTCCTTAATAATTAATTATGTTTAGAGAATCACTCTCCAACAATACCTTAGAAAACCCCTCGGACATTGTCATATTGAGACCAACGTGTTGGTTGTGGATTATTCCCTTTGATCTTCAACTTGCAGATTTACACTTTGATGGATAATGTAAATGAAACTCTGACTCTATCACCACTCCAAAGTCCACAAGGAAGAGGGCCAACTGACAAGGATCAAAGGATCCTTCTACTCTTTGAGCTTCAATGCTCAGGCGGGTGTACCCTTGACTCACTTCTTCAAAGGAGTCTCAAAATGATATATACAATGCTCAACACAAATCTATAAAAGGTTTATCAAATGAATGTTTATGTTTGTGTGGTTGTCAACCATGACTTCAAGAGAAAGGACCAGTGCCTTATCCAGGGCTCAGAGTCACCTAACTGTATACCTCAACTGGACACCTCAAATCAAACACAATAGAAACCAGATTAAGTGCTTTGCCTATTACCCCTTTCCCTCAAGCACAAGGACATCAAATTCTATACCTGGCTGTAAACTCACTGAATTCACCTAAAAGACTTTAATCCTAACTTTGTTAGAAACTCAAAGATGAATTCAAAATACTCTTTGTTTACCATACATTAACACACTTTGTGATATTAACATATATGAGCTCAGAGACAAGCAAGAAGACATACACAAGATACAAGATTGGGATTCAATGATGTTTTCATTAACAAATCCAGAATCAGCATACAATCAAAATGATACTAAGATAAGAAAAGTCACAAAACCAGACCTCTATCAGTATATTACAGTCAAAAACTAGGGACCAAAAGCAATAGGATTTTGGAACCCCTACAAAATCAAAAAATTGATTACTTATACCACTAGCCGCCTTGGAATTCTCAGAGAGAATGCAACAAGCTACGGACAGCTAGGGCTAGGGTCTCAACCACCCAACCAATTCAAATAGTCACAAAATTTACTACAGGGGCATGAAGCATAAGCAACCTGGAGAAAACAAATCTCTAGCAGATCAACAATCATGAAAATCTGCGAGCTTAGCATAGTACACCAGGAATGCCATTAAAATCAGTCTATAAGATCTATCGGCCCTTTTAAACACTTTAGAAACCTAGCGGCCCCACTTAATAACTCCGCAACCGTGATGCCATTAGTGGTCACATGGTCGCATAGCCCAGAAACTGGGCTATGCGAACATGCGACAAACTTCCACATTGGCACCATGTCACCACCCCCACCAATAGAACACTGCCACCAAGCATCCAGAAGATGCCCCGTCTCCTGCTACCGGGCCCCAGGGACATGTGGCAAGCGGTCGCATGATCGCATAGCCAAAAACTAGGCTATGTGATCATGTGATAGCCTATCACAAGATGCCACATCACCCACTTCTGATAGTGGGCCCATAATGAACACACCCATTGGCACCAAATTAGATGGTGGGCACATGATCACATGGGGTGAGAATATTCCATGCGATCACATGCCGACCGTAGATCTTTTATCTTTGACACCGGGCCCCGCTAACAAGTCTAACAAATCACCACCACATGGACCAATCGGACATGAGCCTTACTTTTCAAAGGATCAAACGATTGTCACAAAAGCATGAGAAATAAACCTCATGCATCTTCACCCTACGAACTTGCGGCAACCATCGATCCTGTCTGAACTTTAACCATGCTAGAAGCATGAGAAGAGACAAACTGCCAAGCACTCAGCGACTACGTGACTAACCGCCAACCAAGTCACCAGATGTTAAGGGCTAACTGCCAAGCATGAAGAGATTATGTGACAACACAATCACCAGATCACTGAATGCTTAGGGATTAACCACCAGAATTAGGAGACTAAGTGATAACTGTAAGTCACCAAGTCACAAAATGAAAGCTTAACTACCCGCCAAGTAGAACATCAAGAAGAAATGGGACCCACACGGATAGGTGGTAGGAAGTCGCATGATCGCATGTCAAAAAAGTCTAACATGCGGCCATGCAACAGCCAATCAGGAAGAGCTTTTGAAAACCCGGGCCCACCTGTCAACACACTTGCGCACTTAAGGAAAACCGACAGACATGGAACTGGGAGGTCAAAAATACACAAAGTTTTTGACATAGTGGAAGACCGAAAATATATAGAGTTTTCGACGCCAAAGGATAAGCGCATAAAAGCAGAAATCACAGGGTCGAAAACAACCATGGCCGAAAACACACAGACTAAAAACATTATGAACTTTTTGAAAACATTGTGGGTTTTTGACACTGTGGAAAATTTTAAAGATTGCTTCCCGTAGACCCTGAAACTTGAATAACTTTCTAGGCCTAATGATTTAGGAGATGCACTTTGGACCAGAGTAAGGCGACAACATTGACTACTAGGGGCAGGACACTTGACACACATTTGCAAGGGAGAGGCCATTTTCAAAAGATATTTCCATGACAAAAAAATGGCCTAATAGTGGCTCTGTTTGGGGATGTATGCCTCCTGCAGGCATAGCAAGGACTTTGAATCACTAGTAAAAGCATACCATCCCACAGGACAAAATTGTAGAGAGCAATGAACAAGCAGGGCAAGATAAGCAACAGGACCGAAAACTGACAGACCAGGGCAAAACAGGGCAGGGGAAAGCAACTTATATACAGAGATTTACAAGATGTACAACCCTAACTACTGTTCATGGAAAACATAGTACTTCAAATGAAGTACTGCTTCAAGAATTGTCCATGAACTGGAAACTCTTGAATACCACCATTAGAATCCTTGATAATGTAAGAATCTTGGCCCCATTTCTCATGAATCAGATATGGCCCTAACTAGATGGGATCAAATTTACCATGTTTCCCCTTATCCTCCAATCTGGCATTCCAAACTAACACCAAATCACTAGGCTCAAACCTTCTGTCAACAGTCTTTTTATCATATAAATTCTTAACCTGCAACTACAATTTGGCATTCCTTGCAACTGATTCTCTTCTAGTTTCATCCAATCTAATGAGGTCCTCAATTCTCAACTGCATCTCATCATCAATGTCATCATCATACAACTGCACAAACTTGTACATCTCCAACAAATTATTCATAGGCATCCTAGCATGAATCCCATACACTAGGTCAAATGGTGCACAACCAATTGCCCTCTTCATAGTTACCCTATCAGCCCATAAAGCTAATGGCAGCTTTGAATTCCATGCCCTCTTATTCTTCTCTAGAATTCTCTTCAAGATTTTAATCTAGCCCTTATTAGTAGATTTTGCCTGATCATTTCCTTGCGGATGATAAGGTGAGGAATTAGAAATCTGAATTCCCAAACCTTTGCAAAAGTCCTTATATTTGGTAGACCTGAAGCACATAGCATTGTCACTCACTATCCTCTCAAGGAACCCAAACCTTGTAATAATATTATTTATTAGAAAGTCAATTACCACCCTGCTAGTTGCATTCCTTGTAGGTACAGCTTCTACCCACTTTGTAAAGTAATCAGTGGCAACTAAGATCCAAGAATGTCCTCCACTTGACTTGTTTGGTATCTCCCCTATGAAATCAATTCCCCACTACTGGAAAGGAGCCTGAACTTTTACTAGTTTTAATGGTACATTACCTAAAAATTTAAGCTTACCAGAGAACCTTTGACAAGCATCACATCTCCTTACCAATTGTTCTGCATCCCTGAAGATTGTGGGCCACCAAAATCCTGCTCTCAAGATCTTATAAGCAGTTGTTTTACCCATATAATGTCCACCACAAACTACCTCATGCATCTCCTTCAATAATAGATTAGCCTAATTCTCATCTACACATTTCAATGGTATGCAATCCAAATTTTTTCTATACAGCTTACATTTCACAATTACATACTTGATGGCCTGTAACTTCAATGTCCTCTTTTGATTATCATTCATACTATCTAGACATCTCATGTTTCTCAAATAGTAAATAATATCCTGATACCAAATACAATCATCCATATCACATGTATAATCAATTTCAGAATGATTTACCTGGTTTGCATCTAGATTGGATTGAGCCATCAACTTTGCCAATCCCTGTCCTCTAACCAATTTAGTGATCTGGATCTCAACATTGAATTCTTGGATCCTATTGATCCATCTACATCTTCTTCCAAACACCTCTTGCTATGAGAAAATGTCCTTCATAGCTGCACTTGGCACAAAAGCAATCACAACTGCTCCCATCAAGTAACATCTAAAAGCCTTGATTGCTTTCACAAGTGCATAAGCCTACTTCTCATTTATGTCATACTTTAATTCTGCAGCCTACAAAGATTTACTGAAAAATGCAATAGGTTGCTCAAAACCATCCTTATTCTTTTGTAACAAAACTGCAGCAACAGTGTGAAAGGATGCAAAAGAAAAGATATGCATTGGGACATTATAATCAAGTGCCTTTAGCACTAGTGCATCTTTGATGCCTGCTTGATATTTTTGAAAGCCTCATCAGGCTCACCCTCCCAATTGATTACAGATCCCTTCTTCAACATCTTGGAAATAGGTCTAGTAACCTCTGCAAAGTTTGTCACAAACCTTCTTAAAAAATTGACCTGACCAAAGAAAGACTAAATCCCTTTAACATTCTTTGGCCTCTGAATTTTATCAATTGCTGCTACCCTCTCTGGGTCAATTCTCACTCCTTGCTTCCCAACTAAGTGGCCAAGCAACTTACCTTCTGTGACACCAAAAGCACATTTCCTTGCATTTAATGAAATGCCAATTTCCAAGGCCCCCATAAATATTTTTTCTAAATGAGCACAATGGTCCTCTTCCTTCTTGGAATAGGCAGTTAAATCATCCTGATACACAACAAGGAAATTATTAATGAAATTTGAAAAGGCAACATCCATTGCCCTCTCAAAAGTAGCACCAGCATTTGTGAGACCAAAAGGCATTCTCACATAAACATATGTTCCCCAAGGTGTTGTAAAGGTTGTCTTGAATTGTTCTGATTCCTTAACAATGACCCGATTATAGCCAGAGAAACCATCCATCATTGACATCAATTCAAACCCGGTTACTCTCTGTAGCATAGCCTCCATATTGGGCAAACAATAGTTATCTTTCAATGAGCTGATGTTCAAATTTATGAATTCCACACAAAGCCTGATGTCACCATTCTTTTTCCTTACAGGAACAAGGTTTGACACCTAAGAAGAATGCCTTATAGGCTTGATAATACCAGCATCTCTCAACTTCATTAATAGGCCTTTGCTTTTTCCGGAAAGGTTTAGCATCTTCTCTTAATGGAATAACATGCTGAAATAAATCCTCTCTATAAACCTTTAGGTCATCATACGACCATGCAAAAAAATGCCTGAATTTCCTCAATAATTCAACCAGAAGTCTCCTCACCTTTTGAGATATATCTCTACCAATGTATACTTTTTTAGGTGCCTCATGTGATCCAAGATTTATCTCCTCAAGATCAGCATGATCTTCTCCTTTGATATTCTTTTGAACTCTATCATGGTTGTCAAAGATAGTCTCAAAAACAACAAGCCCCTTGGGCACCTTGTTAGTTCTAAGCTGAATGACCTCATTGCCTAAGACAACCTCCCTTCCTTCTATTGACTCAACCAAGGCTGAACAATCAAGTTCCTGACCATGATACTGATCCTTGCAATCCATAAACTTCAAAATATCATTATCATCATCAAAAACTTCCCAATTCTCAATATTGTCTGGTATACTAGGCCTAGATTGAATTTCAACTTTAGAAATACCAGAGAATGTAACATCATTAGGATTGATTGCAATATTGGCCAACAAGTCAGCCATCTTGTTGTTACTCCAATCCTTCCACTCAATATTGAAGGCATCAAAATGCTCAATCAAATCCCACACTGCATTCCTATATTGTTTCAACCTTCTATTCTTGGAAGCATATACTGACCTGACTTGGGACACCACCAACTCAAAATCACCAATAACACTTATGCATTTTATACCATGCTTTTGTGCCAACCTCAGTCCTAACAACAACGCCTCATATTATGCTATATTGTTGGTACAAAAGAAATTCAATGTGAAAGAGAACTTGTAGGTGTTTCCATCAGGAGAAATAAGTAAAATACCTGCTCCTGGACCATCTTTGTGGTTTGCACCATCAAAGTACATGACCCACAAATAACCCTTCACAGAGTCAGCACCTACCTCAGTAGAAATAGGTGACAAAACAAGCTCATTTTCAAATACAGGGATCTCTACCCTAAAAGCATTTACATCAGTATCCACAAAACATGTAGTTTCATTATCTATGTTTCTCTCAATCATGTGGCATACTCTTGGCTCTCGTTCAATCTTGACAAACTGATCATCAATCTTGAAAGTTGCATAGGACAAATCACACTGTAAACTTCCACCCATGGTAGCACTCCATCTTCTAAATAGAAACATCCCATAATGAGGGGGGATATCCACCACTAAAACACTCATTGTTAGCTCTTTCTCTGGATATGCTGCCAACCTATATGGCATTGTATTGATAGTCCCAATCACTGGTACCTCCCTCTGATCCATTACACAACACCTGCCCTGCACTGTATCAACTTTAAGACCCAACCTCTCCATGATTTTGAAAGGCATGACAGTATTAGAGGCACCACTATCAATCATAAAATTTCTTAATTTCATCCCATTCACAAGAACACTTAAGAAGAATGGGTCAATATTTTCAAGGCTGGCATTGACAGAACTATCCAAATATATTGGAGGAATTTGAGACACAATTCCCTAAGTAGTAACACCCTTTAAAGCTTTATCCTGAGAGCCATTGCATGAAGTATCATTTTTGTGAGTATTACCAACCCATGCAATAGCTTTATCTTTATGTTCAGGGATCCTCAACAATTCTGACAATGGAACCTTAACTGTAATTTGTGACAATACAGATAACATGTCAATAGGGGTAGAAGCAGGAATCTCAATCTGCACTACCTTAACATCTTTTTGCTTGTTTGACATATTAGGTGTATTGACCACCTTCATTTTTTCAACCTTAGCCATTGTGTTACCTAGCTTCTCAATCTCACAAGAGATCTTTTCAATTCCAACTCCCTTAGGCTCACAATGTTTACTTTTTACATTCTTTAATTTCACCATGTGATCAACCTTTGATTTGTTCTCATTAGGTTCTCCGGAGTTGGTACTCTTTATAAACATTCCTGCAACTTTCTCATTTGTATTCCTTGCCACCATGCCTCTCATTTGCACTTGGGCAATCATTTCTATAGTAATCCTCTCCATCTCTTCTCTAGAAGGTCTTCTCAAATTTACTGGCTTGGGAGAAGAGTTCATGTTACATGTTTTCTGATCAATGCACTCACCATCAGAAAAAACCTCTTGATGAAAAAGGGCCTGATTATGTCTCTTCACATTTACATTTGCCTCTTCATCAAAATCAGAATCCTCTTCATATCCTAAATATGAAGAAACCATTTTGCAACCAACATCATCCTATTCTTCTTCTTGTTCTATCTCCTCATCGCCACAATCTTGATTTGCAGCCATAGATTGTGCAATCACACAATGCTCTGTAGAATGAGGGGACTGGCATGCAACACACCAAGGTACATTCTCCATGACATTTATTGAAGCTTTATGTAGAGGGTCAGGGACACCTCTGTCATTGTTTCCTCTTGTAGCAGGGACAATAGGCTTGCCATCCTTCCATTGGGTGTTGTAGGGGTAATTATGTAGTCTATTTTGCTTACTAAAATTGTTGTTGAACCGAGGCCTTTCATTGGTAGGAGCACTGATGTTCCTATTTGCAGGTTTCTTCAAATCCTTCAATGCATTAAGCACCTTATCCAATTTATCTTCTTCTTGCCTCCTAGATCCAACATTCTTATCATTTTCTTTTTTATATTTCTTGTCCCCAAACAACTTTGGGTCATCTCTCTTTCCACCCAATTTTCTTGGTATTTTCATGTTGTTCTCAATATTGACATCAATCCTAAAAGCATCCCTAAGAGTTCTTGGTTCTTTATCCCTCAATAAATATCCCATCTTCCCATCAAATGCATTGAAGTATGTAGTCAGATAGACATTGTCATCCAACCACATGACTTGGAACAACTTGTGCATACCTTTCTGAAATCTCATATTGAATTCAGCTGTAGACTCATTCTAATTTTTCCTTATGGTATTAAATTCATTCAACATGAAGCTAGCATTAGGCCTATCACCATACTACTCCTTGAAACATTTCTCAAAAGAGTCCCAAGTATCAATACACTTATTAGGAAGCCTCTTAAACCAATCTCTAGCATCCTCCATTAGAGATTGAACAAACAATTTCATGACTACATCCTTATGCTCTACCTCATAATCATTAAGCATATCAACAAATAACCTAAGATTCTCCTCACAACTTATAGCATTATTTTCAACAAACTTAGGTACCTTATCTCTAATATCATTTGGAAAAGCATCTGAATAGCCAGGAATTCCATCAAAACTTATTTTCCTATAGCCCTCTAATTGCATAGGTCTTCTTTGAAAGCTCAAACTAGTGTTAATACTAGAATCAACATTAGCGTCTACATTTATTTGTGCATTTGACCGTTGCCTAGGATCTGCACCTATCCTAGCAGATGTAGAAGGAAAAGAAATAGTAGCATTACTAAGTGGAATAGCAGTAGTCATAGATGGTATACCTAGTTCAGTAGCAGATGGGCCAAGAGCATTAGCTGAAGAAGCCCACAAAAATTGGATCTTCCTTTTCTTTTCTGCAATGGCAGTGTCAACCTCAGCTCTCTCTAGTTCTCTTGCAAGGTCCTCATCTTCCTTTCTCCTTCTCTCCATTTCAGTGTCCTTATTTGAATCAGGTGGTGGGATCCCTAGTATTGTCACTGGTTTTCTTGCTTGGTCACCCACCATCTTCTGCTTTCCTTTCTCATTTATAATAATAGCAGGTCTGGTAATCCTATGCCCATCCTTATCTTTAGGCAAAGGGACATAGCTTTGCACTTGTCTAACCACAGGGCCCTCATTTTCAAATTCATGATCCTGCAGTAAGTGTTCCTGATCACTCCTCAAAGCATCAAAAACATCATGCTGCAACGTTTTAGGAGTAGAGGCAAGCATTTTGTTTCTCTCCATTTCATTTATTTTTCTAATAAGAGACTGCCTCTCTATCAAAGCATTTACCTTTTCAGCCTCTCTCTCCTCCTGTAACCTTTTATGTATGGCATCTTGCTCTACCAACTGCAACCTCAGTGCATTCAAATCATCAGGATCTACCATAACGTCATCAGAACCAGATGACACATCCATATCAGGAAGATTTTGATATGGGAAATGGACCTGCCTATGTCTCATGGGTTCTCTTCTGAATTGATCTTCATCAAGATCCAGGTCAACCTCTAAACCCACATCTCTTCTTTGTTCATTCTGACCTGCAAGCAAAGGACCTTTGTCCTGAAATGCAGCCTTAGGGGTATCATAAAATCTCTCTTCAGAGTGACCACCTTCTGATCTAGATACTCTATTTTGTGAACCATCCTCACTTGAGGATACATGTGGTCTTCTGGCTCTAGCATTTCTTTGTTCTCTCATGGGAGCACTGGTAGACTCACCATTCCTTCTAATCCAACTCTTGTTTCCCTATCCAGGAAATTTCTCCAGAGTGACCTCTAGATTATTTCTAACATATGACCTAGTATTTCTCCTTTTTTCCATGCTTCTTCAATATATTACACTAGTTCAAAGCTTTGAGTCGCCACCCACCTAGATGGGAAATCCTTGAAACACATAGGAAAATAAGAATAGAATATAACCTTTCTCTTTAGATTCTCCCTAGTAGAATCACTGACTCTTAACAAATGCATATCTTCATAGTTGTCCCTAGCAGAGTCACCATTTTGTTTGTGACTCGGATGGGCCAAACCAATCTGGTCAATAAAAATTTTGACTAATTCAATATAGCTGCAACCAGAGACCTTAATAGGCTTTCCTTATGTTATCCCCAGCGGAGTCACCATTTTATTGGTTGTGGATTATTCCCTTTGATCTTCAACTTGTAGATTTACACTTTGATGGATAATGTAAATGAAACTCTGACTCTATCACCACTCCAAAGTCTACAAGGAAGAGGGCCAACTGACAAGGATCAAAGGATCCTTCTACTCTTTGAGTTTCAATGCTCAGGTGGGTGTGCCCTTGACTCACTTCTTCAAAGGAGTCTCAAAATGATGTATACAATGCTCAACACAAATCTATAAAAGGTTTATCAAATGAATGTTTATGTTTGTGTGGTTGTCAACCATGACTTCAAGAGAAAGGACCAGTGCCTTATCTAGGGATCAGAGTCACCTAACTGTATACCTCAACTGGACACCTCAAATCAAACACAATGGAAACCAGATTAAGTGCTTTGCCTATTACCCCTTTCCCTCAAGCACAAGGACATCAAATTCTATACCTGGCTATAAACTCACTGAATTCACCTAAAAAATTTTAATCCTAACTTTGTTAGAAACTCAGAGATGAATTCAAAATACTCTTTGTTTACCATACATTAACACACTTTGTGATATTAACATATATGAGCTCAGAGACAAGCAAGAAGACATACACAAGATACAAGATTGGGATTCAATGATGTTTTCATTAACAAATCCAGAATCAACATACAATCAGAATGATACTAAGATAAGAAAAGTCACAAAACCAGACCTCTATCAATATATTACAGTTAAAAACTAGGGACCAAAAGCAATAGGATTTTGGAACCCCTACAAAATCAAAAAATTAATTACTTATACCACTAGCCACCTTGGAATTCTCAAAGAGAATGCAACAAGCTATGGACAGCTAGGGCTAGGGTCTCAACCACCCAACCAATTCAAACAGTCACAAAATTTACTACAGGGGCATGAAGCATAAGCAGCCTGGAGAAAACAAATCTCTAGTAGATCAACAATCATGAAAATCTGCGAGCTTAGCATAGTACACCAGGAATGCCATTAAAATCAGTCTAATCATTGCTTGCAAATAACTCCTCGAGCATAAAACCATACTCCACCAAGTACAAAACCTCCTTTGCAATTAACTACATAGACTCTAGACCACATCGCAACAACCTACCACCATCAAACTAGCAAGAAATCTGCCCAAAAAGTATTAAAACTAGATACCTTTGGTCGCTGCAAGCCCTTCTGCAAATTTGAATTTGAAGTTCCAACGATCACTTTCATGGCGCCAGAATCATATTGATGGTCCTTGTTTAAATCGGGATCAACTTTAAGTCGCAGCCATCCGATCAATCTCCCTTCACGGGCTTTAGATCTTCACTTCACCTTAGATAGCATCGACGGCTGTCGCTAGACCACCAAGTTAACTTCCTCACATCTTACCCCAGTGGTGATATGATGGCCACAAGATCTGTCGACCCTTTTAAACACTTTAGAAACCCAGCAGCCCCACTTAATAACTCTGCAACCGTGATACCATTAGTGGTCGCATGGTCGCATAGCCTAAAAATTGGGCTATGTGAACATGCGACAAGCCTCCATGTTGGCACCATGTCACCGCCCCTACCAATAGAACACTGCCATCAAGCATCTGGAAGATTCCGCATCTCCTACTACCGGGCCCCAAGGACATGTGGCAAGCAATCGCATGATCGCATAGCCAAAAATTGAGCTATGTGATCATGCGATAGCCTATCACAGGCTACCACATCACCCACTTCTGACAGTGGGCCCACAACAAACACACCCATTAGCACCAAATCAGATGGTGGATGCATGATCGCATGGGGTGAGAATATTTCATGCGATCACACGCCGACAGTAGATCTTTTATCTTTGACATCGGCCTCCGCTGACAAGTTTAACAAATCACCACCACATGGACCAATCAGACATGAGCCTTACTTTTCAAAGGATCAGACAGTTGTCGCAAAAGTATGAGAAATAAACCTCGTGCATCTTCACCCTACAAACTTGAGGCAACCATCGATCCTATCTGAACTTTAACCATGCTGGAAGCATGAAAAGAGACAAACGGCCAAGCACTCAGTGACTACGTGACTAACCGCCAGCCAAGTCACCAAATGTTAAGGGCTAACCACCAGGCATGAAGAGATTACGTGACAACACAGTCGCCAGATCACTAAATGCTTAGGGATTAAGCGCCAGAATCAGGAGACTAAGCGATAACTGTAAGTCGCCAAGTCATAGAATGAAAGCTTAACTGCCTGCCAAGTAGAACATCAAGAAGAAACAGGACCCACACGGACAGGTGGCAGGCGGTTGCATGATCGCATGTCAGAAAAGTCTGACATGTGGTCATGCAACAGCCAATTAGGAAGAGCTTTTGAAAACCCAGGCCCACTTGTCAATGCACTTGCACACTTAAGGAAAACCGGTAGACAGGGAACTGGGAGGTCAAAAACACACAAAGTTTTCGACACAGCGGAAGACCGAAAACACATAGAGTTTTTGATGCCAAAGGATAAGCACATAAAAGCAGGAATCACAGGGTCAAAAACAACGATGGCCGAAAACACACAGACCGAAATATCATGAACTTTTTGAAAACATTGTGGGTTTTCGACACTGTGGCAAATTTTAAAGATTGCTTCCCGCAGACCCTGAAACTTGAATAACTTTTTGGGCCTAATGATTTAGGAGATGCGCTTTGGACCATAGTAAGGCGACAACATTGACTACCAAGGGCAGGACACTTGACACACATTTGCAAGGGAGACGCCATTTTCAAAGGATATTGCCATGATAGAAAAATGGCCTAACACAACGTAGGCTTCACAAGCCTTGAGGAATTGGTTTTGTGGGAACCCAAAGAGAGGGCCACTACTGAGACAAACCTACCATTGTGTTCACAAGTCATTCTTCCACAACCAATAGGTCCAAAAAAGCATATAAGACTAAAGTGGACTACACAAGTTGGATGAACCTATTTTGATTTGTAACTTTGGATTTAGCTATAATATTTGTGCTTGACATGAAGGTAAAATATGATAAAGATCAAGATGTATTTACAGGTAAAATTATGTCGTCGGAATACTAGAGAGATAACCATATTATATTTATGTACTTTCTTGCACTTGAAGATTAATATAAAATTGGGTGTTATTTGTGGTAGATTATTTTCCCATAAAAGGTTTTCCACATATAACCTATGTTATAGAAAAGTGATGTAGCTTGCATTATTAATACTTGTTGTTTAGGAAATATATTGCATTCACTTTAGTTTTTATTGGCTATTAATCAATTGACTTTCTACTAGTAAAGAATTTTATTTATTTCATTTGAAATAAAAATTTTAGTTAAGATGTAAAATCTTTTATTTTCTAAATTCTAAAATCATTTTTCATTAAAAATCTCCCAAACAAATTTTATTGATTAAAAAATAATTATAGTGATTTTGCATTGCTTAAAAATTTAAAAAACATGCATATTTAAATATTATTACTATGAAAAAGAAAGTGCATAAAAGGAAAAATCCATATTTTTTTTTGGTAAAAATCTATATTTTATTATTTCTTATTTTCATAAGAATATATTTTAATATTATCTTCTTTTATTAGGATATCATATCTTTTTTCATGTTTCAAAAAAGAAAACTTATTAAAAAAGAAGATAAATACTAATAAAAATTGATCAAAAAACTCTTTCGAGTGCTCGTAGAAAAGATAATAATGATTTTGTATTGCTTAAAAATTTGAAAAACATATTTATTTAAATATTATTACTAAGAAAAATAATCTAAATCTAAATTTTATTATTATCTTATTTTTATCAGATTATCTTTGAATACACTAATAAAATATATTAGAATCAATTATCTATGTTATTGAATAAGAAATGAACAAAATGAAAAAATACTTATCGTATCTTTTTTCTTTTAAAACAATAATTTGAGATGCGCATAAACATACACTAATCATATTTTTTTTCTTTTAATATAGAAATTTGAGATTCACATATAGTCCATCAACAAGGCATTTGCACTTTTAAATCTTCAATCCTATCAATTATGTATTTTACACATTTCATTTTATTAATTTTTAAACACAAATTTTTCCATTTTCACAAATATTAGTTTCTATTGAAATGCAGTGGTGATAAACAAGAGTTTGAGTATTCAATATCACTTAAGTGGATCAAACAGGCATTAGGAAACTACAAATTTGATTAGCTATCTATAGCCATATTTTTTTCTTTATTTCAGTACATTACAAAGTGTGCAACTATTTTGATAAACTTTCTGATCAAACATGTATATCTTTATTGATGATTTTCCACAACTTTAAAGACCATTCATTTTGATTTACTGAAATATTGGATGAATAGCCAAGAAATTTTGGACCATAAACAAAGACAACCATTCAACTAGCCTTACTCTCTCTACAATCTGCAAACTTTAAGGAATGAAATTAACCCTTGTGTGTGATGATCGATTAGAGGGAACACATGATCTTAAACTTATCCACTCTTGATCCACAAACCATTGTTGTGCATGCTTAATTTTATGCCTCCTTTTTTTTTCAATTTTATACATCTTGCATTTTCTTGAATGTTTCTAATTCGAGTTGAGGTTCTGTAAAATCCTTTCTAATAAAAAATACATATTTTACCATCAAATCATGGTATTCCATAAAATAAAATTATATCATATTATTCATGCACCATGTTTGATGTGTGTACATTTTGCATGCATGTCTATCAAGAATATTTTATAGTTTTAATATCTAAAACCCATCAAACCTTCTCTATCTTGACAAATTCTTATGCTTTGAATCTTCCAACTCAAGTCTATCACAATAGTTGAGGACATTTGATTTACTTTTATTTCATTAAACCTATTTTGTGCATGACCTCTAAGTATTTTTATGAAATGGTAAATATTAATAAAAGATCTTATAATTAATTTAATTACAAATTTTTTTATTAATATTTTAACTAATATAGAAAATTTATATTCTTACATAAATATCTAAATTTTTATTTTTCACATTTAAATTCTTTCTATAATATCCTATTGGCTTATACCTTGAACCTCCTTAGGTGCAAGTGCTAGTTTAGTAAATCAATTAAATTTTAGTATATATTATATAATATTATATTATTTAATATAATATAATATTATATTATATTATTTAATATAATATAATATTATATTATATTATTTAATATAATATAATATTATATTATATTATATTTAGTATATTTTAATATATCAATATATAATAAATTATAATATTATATATAATTATATAATACTAATTTAAGTACAAAATATAATGTAATTAATATAATACAAATATTAATATAATTTAATAAATAGTTTTAATATAATATAAATAATATATAAAATTTTAAATTTATAGATAATTAAGGTTTAAAAATAATGATTGTAATTTATGTAAAATTAATTAGAATTAATTAATATTATAAATTATATCATATCATTCTAAAATATTTTTTATATTATATCACTATATTATAATGGAAGATTTTCTAATATTACATTATAATATACTAGCATACTTATATTTTAAAAAACCTACATAAACTACTATGCTAAGAATATTAAATTTAAAATATATTATTAATAGAATTATATTAAATTATTTAATAATAAATTTAAAAGCATTTATGTATTAATAATTATAGAGTTAGAACACTCAATAGAGGAACTTCAATCCATCTTGAGGAATTTATTGTGGGCAGACAATGTATCTAAGAAAAATAAGCTACCCCTCCTTGCCTGGAGAAAATTTTGTTCTCCTAAAGAGAGTCAAGGTGGAGGTATCAGAGATCTGTCTTTATAAAATAAGGTATTGGATGCTAAACTGCTTTGGAAATTGTACCAAAATTTGAATTCCAAATGGGTAAGACTTATGAGACTGAAATATCTTGATTCTAATGAAATGGAAAGGATTTTTACAATGTTATTTTTACCTCAGGGTTCTGCCATGTCGAATTTTATGGTGTCCTATTGGGATCTCCTCTTACCTTTCCTTTCTTGGCTAATACATGATGGTTCAAAAGAACAGTTTTGAGAAGACTCTGTTAGAATAACTGAGAGGGGGGGTGAATCAGTTAGATCAGTTATCCTACAGTCGCAAATACAAAGATGTAACTCACAAAATAATTTCAACAAATTCTGCAGCTCGGTAACATAAATTATTATACTGTTTGTGCCTTTACCGATTACCAGTTAATCAAATCACTAAAATTACTAACCAAATCAAATATTCAGTATGTAAGTATGATAATAAAAAAATCATCACAGATAACACATAACACAATAATTTAATGTGGAAACCCTGCAAAGGGAAAAACCACCTAGGACCGGTAACCCAAGATAATTTCACTCTTCTGAAGTGAGCTTGGTGAAGAGGCAACCCTGTTAAAGGTTAAAATACACACTATTAGGTGTGACCTTGTTAGAGGATTTAAGACTAATAGTTAACTTTTGACCAACATTCACTATGGGGTCAATAAGATAACAATGTACATTCATTGAATGACATAGGGCATAACATAAGACGGTTAAGTCCACTCGGTTAGGAGATTTTATAAATCAATGGTTCAACTAAAAGAGTAATGATTTGATTCCTATACAACACAATTGCAGATGTTCAGATCTATTCTAAGCCCATACAAATCCTCTGATCAATAATTCAATTCACTTCCTCAACTTACTTTCACTTGGTAATAGTTCTTTGACGCTCGATAATCTTCTACAACTCAGTTCTCCTTCAACCAGTCTGATCAAGCATGCATGAATAAGTATTCATGTGAAATCTCTACAATCTTCTATCTTTTGGCATGTTTCAATAAAGAAACACATATCTCTTATATAGATGAATAAACCATTTTCATATCAGCCATCAGATTTTGTCGCTTAATCATCTTCATTGATTTTGCCTCTTAAACCTTCCTCGTCATATGTGTCAATAACATGTTTCAATTTCATCATTTAGATCTTCTTCGAATTTGGTCATTCGTGGATCTCATAACAAACTTTATCCTTAAACTCTAAATCATAACAATTTCCATCTCATCATTTTTTGTCGGCTAAGCTAAGCATTTAATACTTTCATCCATACTCAGTTAACAAAGAAATGCGTCGGTGAATACTAGCTCGGTTAATACTATCATTCAGTATACACAACACTAACTCGGTGTATACAAAAATATTCATTTACCGACCACATTGTCTTGTACAATTTTTCTTCCTTCTTCATAATAGATTAATGAAACATAATCAACTCAACAATATGAAGTCATAGACTCATTAATGATTTACCCACAGTATTCCTTATCCTCATATGTCATATCCATCTTTCTCCATGTAGATATCTCAGTTTTCCATGTTTTCTCCCTTCAACAAATGTTTAGATGTTTGCAACTAACATGATAAGTATTGTCAAAACTAGTTGACATCAATGACAACATAATGACTGATTTAATTATCTTACATATCATTTTAGTATCTCGGTGATCTCTAAACACTGATCTTCAAGTCATTTAGGTATTCAATCAGTTGTAGTTCATCAATCTCTCCCTTTGGCAGTGATGGCAACACAAGCAATATGAAATATGTCATACACATACCAAACATGTATCCTAGAACTATGTAAGAAAATGTTGTAGCTCGATGAGCTCATATTTAATATGTTTAATCACTACAAAACATAACAGTATTACAAGTGTAGACTCTCCCTATGGATTTAATCTTTTCATCTCTTAGATTCCTTTTGTTCTTATCAAAAAAGATTCAAGTCTCTCCCTTTCTCTGTGTTCTCAGTAACTGATTTTTCATATTCATTCTCTGTTTATCTCTCCACTATTTATCTCTCCCTTTGACAACAATGCTAAAGAAAAAACATAAAACATACAACATACAGCTCTACAATATCCAAGTAATTCTCTGTTGTTCAATGCATATCAGGTACCTTCAGTGTACAGATAACCAAAGTTTCTATTCTAGCTCCTCCAATCTTTCACAACCTTAGACAAAATCCAAAGTGTGAGCTATGTTGTATCAACATGAATGATCTTATGATAAGTATAGGTTGATGCAACCTCCAGATCACATTAGTGACCAGTAGATAGGGGACGGACCACAAGTCTAGTCCTCAAATATTCAAAAGTATCCTTCGGTAGAGGCTTGGTAAAAATATCATCAAGTTGCTCCTTTGATGTAAGATACTCCAATTTTACTTTCTTCTCTTGTACTTGTTCTCTTAAGTAGTGATACTTAATTGATATATGCTTTGTCTTCAAATGCATCACAGGATTCTTAGAAATATTTATAGCACTAGTATTGTCACAATATATAATCACCGGCTCAATGATTATCTCATTCATCCCTTCCAACACTTGTTTGATATAAGAAATGTTTGAATAGTTTGTAGCAGTAGCAACATACTCTACTTCAATAGTAGACTGAGAAATACAAGGTTGTTTCTTACTTGTCCAAGTTACAAGCCTTTCTCCAAGGAAAAATGATCCACTGGTTGTGATCTTTTTGTCATCTATATTTCTAGCCCAATCTGCGTTGGTGTAAACTCTGAGTTCAAATTTTCCTTCCTATTACCATAAACCATAATCTTCTATTTTCTTTAAGTATCTCTAGATTCTTTTCACTCCAACCATATGTGAATCTTTAGGATTGGCAAAAAATCTAGCCAAAATCCCCATTGCATGTGTAATATCAAGCCTACTGTGTACTACATACATCAGTTTACCAATCATAGATCAGTACAGAGTCTGATTTACCTCAGTAGATTCATCATCCTTTGTTAATTTGTAGCTAGTCACCATTGGTGTTCTCACTGGTTTAGCATCTTCCATGCAAAATGTTCTCAATGCCTCTTTAATCTACTTTGATTAAGTAATGAAAATTCCATCATTTTGTTGAATAACCTGCAATCCTAGAAAGAATTTAATCTCTCCAAACATTGACATTTCAAATTCCTTTCTCATCTCATCAACAAAATCTTTACAAATCTGATCATATCCTCCAAAGATTATATCATCAACAAATATTTCAGCAATCAAAATAGTATCATCAGATCTTCCTTTCATGTACAAATTTTTGTTTTCACTAGTTCTTACAAAACCAATACTTAAAATATAAGTATGTAACCTTTCATACCATGCTCTTGGTGCTTGCTTCAATCCATATAAATTTTTATGTAATCTACATACCGTGTCTTTCTAATTCATATCAACAAATCCTTTTGGTTGTTCTATGTAGACCTCCTCTTCTAGTATTCCATTTAGAAAAGCTGACTTAACATCCATTTGATATACCTTAAATATCTTGTGTGTAGCATATGCAAGTAACATGCGAACTCCTTCTAGTCTAGCAACAGGTGTGAAGGTTTCACCATAATCAATGCCTCCTTCTTGTGCATATCGATTGCAAACAAGTCTTGCTTTATTTCTTGTAACTTCTCCATTCTCATTCATCTTATTTATGAAAATCCACTTAGTATCAATAAAAAATTTATATTTCAATCTAGGTACTAATGTCCATGTCTTATTCTTTTCAATTTGTTCAATCTCTTCCTTCATTGCATTTATCCATTCCTTATTCTCAAGTGCAACCTTAACATTCTTAGGTTCAAACTCACAAACTAAGCATGTGTTTTGTCTTAACTTACTTCTTGTTAGCATGCATGCTTTCTTATCTCCAATGATTTGATTATATAGATGGTGTCTTCTGAAAAATCTTTCTATCACTTGATGTCTTCTTTGTTCTTCACTCCGTTCAGGTTCATTGCTTTTCTCACTAGCTTCTTCCCGATTCTCGATGTCCATTTGTTCTTCCTCAGTGTCATTTTCCTGATGCTTGGTCGACTCAATCTGTGGCTTCGGTAGGCACTCTATATTTTCAATATAAGTAAATCTACCATAGTCTTCTAGCTCCTTCATGCTTTCTACATCATTCTTATTAACAAACTCATCAACTTTAACATTAGCACTTTTAATCATCTTATTAGTAACTTTATTCAAATATTTGTAAGCTTTACTCTTAGAAGAATATCCAAGAAATATTCCTTCATCACTTTTAGAGTCAAATTTCCCATTCCTATCATCTTTCAAAATAAAACATTTTCTACAAAAAATTCTAAAGTAACTTACACTCAGTGTGTATCCAAACCCTAACTTGTAAGGTGTCTTGTTTGTGTCTTTCTTTAGTTGAACTCGGTTCAGGACATATACAGTTGTGCTAACTACTTCTCTCCAATACATATGTGCAACATTTTTCTCAATCATTAATGTTCTTGCATAATCAAAAATAGATCTATTTCTCCTTTTAGAAATTCCATTCTACTATGGTGTTCTAGGTGTAGAAACCTATCTTTTGATGCCATGCTCATTATGATAGTTACTAAATTCATCACAAATAAACTCACCTCCTCTATCAGACCTTAGGCATTTCATCTCTTTTTTAGTTTCTTTTTTAACTTTAGCCTTGTACCATTTAAACATTTTAAATGCCTTGGATTTCTATTTTAAAAACATGAAAGTCATCAATCTAGTATAGTCATCAACAAATAGAATAATGTATCTATCACCATAATAGCTTTTAGTTCTCATGGGACCACATAAGTCAGTGTGAACTAACTCCAAAATTCTTTTTGTTGAATAGTCTTTACTTTTAAAACTAGATTTTTTCATCTTTCCTTTCTAACATTAATGGCGCATAACATGATCAGGTTTAGTTAGGTTAGGCAGTCCTCTAACTTTTATATTTTTACTAATCTTAATCATGTTATCAAAATTTACATGACATAACCTTTTATGCCATAACCATGCATCTTCATTTTTTACCAGCAAACAATAAGTCTCAGCATTGTCATGATAAAATAAGTTACCTTTTGATTGTCCTCCTATTTTGACAAGCTTTCCACTTTCATCATAGATTCTCACCTTACTTTCAAATGCCACTCAGTGTCATGAGTTTTTAAGCTATGCTACACTTAGAAAATTGTAATTTAGTCCTTTTATCCAATAAGAATTATCACATCTGGTACTATCATTTATCAATAAAGATCCTTTTCCTTTAACCATGCAAGGTGTGTCATTACCCATTTTTATTGATCCTCCATTATAATGCTCAAGATGATCAAACTTATCTTCATTGTTAGAAAGTAAAGTCCACCAAGATAACTGAGAGGGTGGGGATGAATCAGTTATCAAATAAATATAACTTTTATCAACCTTAATATATTTTAAGCATGTAAGAAATGTAACCAACAACCATAGAAAGATATACATGCACAATAACACAATGAAACAAGATATGTTGACTAGGGAACCTCTTGATCAAAGAGTAAACCCTAGTGGGAATGATGCCCACAAAAGATGCACTAATATGAATATTCCTTGTGAAAGGATGGACTCTATTAGGAGTCTTATGAAATACATTCAGTACATATGAATCCTTATTAAAAGATTCTAGCTTTTTTAGGAGTTATGGAAGACAGAAGGACCCAATGCCCAAATAGCTTCAAGGTAAGATCAATGAACTCACTGTCCAACTGATCTTTGTATTACTCAATATAATAATACCAAAATATTACTGACCTCAACAATCCAATACTCCTCTGACTGTGTGAAACTGCACCAACTCCTTCAGATCTCAGTACTTCGCATATCCTCTTTCAAAAATTTCTCTTTCACAATTGCTAACATTCATTACATTCCACATTACAACAAGGAATACATTCCTTCCTTTATACCACAATCAATTAATTACAAATGAGTCAGTTGACATCAATGACAATCGCAGTCATGAATGCAACAACAACTGATACATAATGGCTGCTAATACTCCCCCATAGGATATATTCAACATTTATTCCTAATAATCTCCCCCATTGGCATTGATGGCAACATAGATGAAAAAACATCCAAGTTCCATTAATCCAACGCTGCAACACTGCTGCTCTGAAAATGCTTCAAGTCTTCTCCATCAATCAAATCTTGCTTCATTTTCCTATTCAATTCTCTCTAACAGATGTTTCAGATGGTTTTTCATGTATACTTATCCCCCATTGACATCAATGATAGATGTTTCATCATTATGTCAACAACAACTTCAATGTCAAAAGACACTGTTCAAAAAAATATATATTCACTAGAGTCCTCATGACTCAACTCAAATACACATACTCCCCCATAGAGGCAGTACCAACATCCAGTCCAAAAGAAAAATAGGGCTCATATACCACTGGAAAGATGCAACAATCTGCATCACTTCTCAAAAGTAGGTTGGGGCATAACCCCAAGCATACCTCTCAAATACTCAAATCTATCCTTAGGTAAAGGTTTATTCCAATATCCTTCAACATTTGCTTCATCCAAATTATCGGATTACAATTTCTTTCTACTGCTACATACTCTGCTTCTGCTATGCTCTATGAAATACAATTTTGCTTCTTCCTTAGCCAAGAAACCAATCTTCCTCCAAGGAAAAATGCTCCTCCACTGGTGCTCTTTTTATCATCAATACTGCCTCCCCAATCAGCATTTGTATATGCACATAAGGTAACATCATCAGATTTTTCATACCACAATCCATACTCAATTGTGCCTCTTAAGTATGTTAGTATCATCTTTACTACTGCATAATGTGATTCTCTAGGTTCAACTTGAAATATTTCTACAATTCCAATTTAATGTTCTATATCAGGTCTTATATGAGTCAAATACTGCAATCCTCTAATCATAGATCTATAATTCTTCTGTTCCACTGCAAGAGTCTCATCTGTGCTAGATAACTTGTGTCCAGTTACCATAGGTGTTCCAACTGGTTTATAGTTAGCCATTCCAAATCTCTTCAATAAATCATTCAAGTACTTTGTCTTACTTACAAAGATACCATCACTATTCTATGTTATCTGCAATCCTAAAAAGTATTTCATTTCACCAATCATACTCATTTCAAATTCAGTCTTCATTTTATTTGCAAATTTATCACTAGCTTCATCTTCTCCTCCAAAGATAATATCATCAACAAAAATTACTACAACCAAAAAACCATTTTTAATTTCTTTTGTATACAGGTTGCTATCAGCTATGCCTTTTGTAAATCCTAATTTCAACAAATACTTATCCAATCTCGCATACCAAGCTCTAGGTGCTTGCTTCAGTCCATATAAAGCTTTCTTTAGTTTACATACCATGTCTCCTTCTTGAGTTAAAGGAAAACCTTCAGGCTGCTCAATGTAAACTTCTTCTTCCAATTCTCCATTCAGAAATGTTGACTTCATATCCATCTGATACACTTTGAATTTCTTAAAAGTTGCATAGGCCAAAAACATTCTTACTGCTTCAATTCTTGCTACTGGTGCAAAATTTTCTTCATAGTCAATTCCTTCTTTCTATGAGTATCCTTTACATACCAATCTTTATTTGTTCCTTAACACTTCTCCTTGTTCATGGGTGGTCCCACAATAGTGTGTCCCACTTTTTTAAACATGCTGATTTTTGTTGAAATAACACATTTTCAATCAAATATGATGATTTAAGCCTCAAGAGAGGTTCCATTGAATTAATTACAAATGGTTAGCTCAAAATCTCTTAGATGAAAAAAACATTGGTATAACATCTATACTCCTCATTCATACCTACAATGGAGTCTCCTTCGCACCTATTAAAATGCTGACAAAAAATCACTTCGACTTTATGTTTTGGTAGATCAAATGAATCAGTTTGAAAAACCTATCTATGTAGTATGATGCTATTTAGAACAAGCTTTCTAATGAATATAATTTTTATACATATTGAGTTCATTATCACTTTTAAATATTCCTTTAACTAAATATAGGTTGTTTGGTCATTTAACAACCCGTCTCTTCAAGACTTTGGGAAAAATAGTAAATTATAAAAAATAAATTATGAAAAATATGTAGGAAAAGATTATTTGTGTTACCTTTCTATAAAAAAATAAATAAATAAATAAATTTTGATATACACAGATCAAGTTAGAGCGATCCTAGTGACCTTATGTCTAAATTAAAGTTACTATCACTTTAGACCTTAATAAACTATTCAATATTGGCCCAAAATGAATGAAACCAATTGCATCCTTTATATATTAAAGTTACAAATATAATCTCAAAAGAATAATTACATCGTTATCATATTTTAAAAAAAAATTATGTTGATCCAAGTGACAATAACTCCTTAAAAACACAGTTTTTCACATAAACCACTTTTTGAAGGAGAAGGAAAAATAAATTTAAATGAATTTTAAATTTTTTTTTAAAATATATTTAGAAACTAGAAAGAAAATTCTAAAAGACTCTAGTTTACATCATCTTCAAATTCCTAATAGTTTTGTGGCAACATGTGTTTGAAAGTGAAGTTTTTTTTTCAAAATGTTGATCTTTGTGTCAAAGTTGGCCAAAAAGTGGGACACACTGTTGTGGGACCACCCTCATTCATCTTATTTTTGAATACCCATTTTGTTCTTATAACATTCTTATCTTTAGGTCTAGGGACCAATTCCCATGTCTTGTTCTTTTCAATCTGATCTAGTTCTTCTTTCATAGCTTTAATCCAATGTTCATCTTCACAAGCTTCACTAGTAGATTTAGGTTCAATTTGAGAAATCAAACATAACTATTATTGTACCTTATTTTGAGTCTGAACTCCTCTGTCTATGCTTCCAATAATCTTCTCATAAGAATGATTCCTTGATAGATTCATGTTAGGTGTCATTGTCTCAGATCTTACTTCAGGTGTCGGTACTTCAATGATCTCACTGTGGCTTTCATTCAATAAATCATTGTTAGTTTCATAAAATAATTCAGTATTCTCAGGGTTAGGTCTAGAATGAGTTCCTTCATCCGATTCATAATCAAGCATTCTTTCCTAAATTTTGAAATTTTCATCAACTTTTACATTTGCACTCTCAACAATAGTCTTAGTTGTCTTATTGTAACATCTATAAGCTTTTCTCTTCAATGAATATCCAAGAAATATACCTTCATCACTTCTAGGATCAAACTTTTCAATGTCATCATCTCTCTTAATATAACATTTGCTTCCAAAAATTCTAAAATACTTAATTGAAGGTGCATGTCCAAACGATATTTCATAGGGTGTCTTGTTTGTGTCTGCTCTTCTTTGTACTTTATTCATTGTATACATTGTTGTCTTCACTGCTTCTCTCCAGAATATTTTCGCTAAGCCATTATCAAATAACATAGCTCTTGCTACTTTAGTCACTGATCTACTTCTCCTTTTTGCGATACCTTTTTGTTCAGGTGTCCTAGGGGCTAAAACTGTCTCTTAATACCATTCACTTCACAAAAGATGTTAAATTATTTAGAAGTAAATTCTCCACCTCTATCTGATCTCAAACATTTAATCTTCATTCCAGATTCATTCTCAACTTTATTCTTAATGATCTTAAACCTATCAAATGCTTCATATTTTTCTTTAAGAAATGCAATCCACATCATTCTTGTAAATTCATCAACAAGAATCATAAAATACCTTTCTCCATAGAGTCATCTAGTCCTTCTAGGACCGCTCAAGTCTGTATGAACAATCTCCAACTTCTGTGTTGTTGTAAACTTCTTCCTGGGAAAAGATCTTCTCTTCTGTTTAGCCATCACACATTCCTTGCAAATCATGTTAGTAGGCTTCATAATTTTAGGCAAATCTCTTACTGCAAGTGTAGTACTCACTTTCACGATTTTATCAAAGTTTATATGACAAAATCTTTTGTGCCATAACCAACTGTCATCAATCTTAGTAATCAAGCATGTCATCTCAGTAGGATTCAACTAAAATACATTACCTCTGGTTCTAGATCTAATACCAATCAAATTTCCATCTTTGTCTTTAATCACACAAGTTTTCTCAATAAACCAAACTTGATATCCCTTACCAACTAACTGTCCAAGACCCAAAATATTATGATTCAAACCACCCACAAAGTAAACATCATTAGTATTAATCTTTCCATCAAGAGTAATAGATCCTATACCTTTAATCAAACAAGGTGCATTGTTTCCAACTCTAACAACTCCTCCAACATAATTGTTAAACTTTATGAACTTTTTCATGTCTCCAGTCGGGTAAAAGCACAATCAGGTGTCACCTTTTAGGCTAACTTATCAACACAGCTGAATTTTAGTATTTCTAACTAAAAATTAATTTTGGTCAAACAGATGGTCTAGCTAGATTCATTCTAGCTAAGTTAGATAAGTTCTTTAACTTTTCCAATTAGAAATTTCTATTAAATACATCTTTTATACCGCTTTGGGTCAAATTACTATAAAAATAAAATTATTTCAGAAAAGTGGCATTTCAATAACTCCTAATCTTTATAATGATATTTTTTTTAAATAAAAAAAACCCTTTTGTAGAAATCAAAGTTAAGAATATCCTCATATAGATTTTATAGTGTTTTAATTAGACATAGTTTATTGTAATTAAAAAATATTACAAGTAGGTATTTTAATAGTCAAGGAGATGTTGATTCAGAGAAAGAAAAAAATAGTAAATCATATTAAATAAATTTAAAAAATATATGGTTCACTAGAGGAGAGAGTCCTCTTCAAGAATATATATTTCTTTTTTTGATTGGGATAGATTTGTTATGAAAAATGTATTGCGAGATGAAAACCGTCGATTTTAGTGAGTTGAAATTTGAATTGTTATAAAAGAGAAAATATAGGTCACAAACCAATTTTTATTTCTTCATACACTAGCTATATATGTCATCTATGACATATTTTTAAATTAGGGGAAAAAATGTTTATTTACATATAATTTTTTGGTGGGAACTAGACCCCTAATTTTGAGCATTTTTTAGCAACTAAAAAATAATCTTTAAAAATTAAAAAAACATATCAATTCTTATTTTAAAAAATTATTAAAAATATTAATCATAAACTTAATCCATTTTATCACATTTAATTAGTTTACATCATCTTCAAATTCCAAACATAAATGTCATTTTTATACTATTGAAGTTGAACAACTTTAATTTTGTTAGCCTTTTCCTTTGTAAAAGGGTGACAGCTTATTATGCTTTTACCCAATCATATGATGTGAACAACCATTGTCTATAATCCAATCAACTTTATTTTCTACTTGAGAAACTAAAGCATTTTCTTCCTTAATTTTAGTTTCAGGATTTTCTTCTTTAATTGCTACAAATCCTAGATCATCATTATTCTCAGTATCACTTTAACTCAAAGATTTCTCCAAACTAGCTTCGAGTTCTTCATCATTTGCATAGTAACATTCTCTAGATCTTCTAGGATTAAAGTTCTTCCTATACTTCTTAACTCTCTTAGGACATTTAGATGCAAAATGACCAAATTGTTGACAAGTCCAACATTTAAAATTTTTCTTACTGTCTGGTTCTCTCTTCACAAGCAAGGCAATACCTTCTTCAATCTTCCTGTCTTCTTCATTTCTAAATTTATTGCTGCTAGCATAATCTCCACTCACATTGATGCTTCTTGAGAAAGTAGGGCGAACACTAAGAGCACTGAATGTTGTCTCCATTCTAGGTAGGTCTCCTGATAACCTCAAGTTCATTTCTACTACTTCCAATCTTCCAAGAAGAGTCTCTCTTGTAAAGTTCAAAGTACAAGGTATGACTTGTTCAATCATCTATGTTGTCTTCTTAAATGTAGAAGTCAATGTCCTCAAAATTTTCCATATGACTTCATTCTCTATCTTTGTTCCACCACAAGGATTTATACCTGCAAAAATCTCTGGCATTATACCAATATAGCTTCTAACAGATTCATCTTCCGTCATTCTTATATCTTCAAATGCACATATCTAATTATGTAATTTGACTTGCTTTGCATGTTCACCACCTTCAAAAGTAGAGTGTAAAGCTAACCAAATTTCATGAGATGTTTTCAAATATTTTACTTGACTGTAATCATTCTCTGAAAGGGCTGACAAGAGTGCTTCTCTAGAAAGTATGTTACACATGAATAGATCTCTTTCCTCATTAGTACATGTTTCAATGTTATCCTCATCAATGATAGTCTTCTCATTCTTTGTAATCAACCAATAAATTATTCCTAAACACAATAGATGTGTCTTCATCTTTTCTTTCCAACTGTCAAAATTTACTCCATCAAACTTAGGGCTTTCTTTCCTAAATTTTCCATGGATCTCCTTAAGTTGTTAAACTTTTCTTTCAAGGACCTCTCGCTCTGATACCAATTGTTAGAAAGTAAAGTCCACCAAGATAATTAAGAGGGGGGGTGAATCAGTTATCAAATAAATATAACTTCTATCAACCTTCATATATTTTAACCATGTAAACAATGTAACCAACAACCATGGAAAGATATACATGCACAATAACACAATGACACAAGATATGTTGACTGGAGAACCTCTTGATCAAAGAGTAAACCCCGGTGGGAATGATGCCCACAAAAGATGCACTAATATGAATATTCCTTGTGAAAGGATGGACTCTATTAGGAGTCTTATGAAATAAATTCAGTACATATGAATCCCTGTTAGGAGATTTTGAATCCATGTTAAAAGATTCTAAATCTGTTAGGAGTTATGGAAGATAGATGGACCTAGTGCCCAAATAGCTTCAGGGTAATATTATTGAACTCAATGTCCAACTGATCTTTGTATTAGTCAATATAATAATACCAAAAGGTTACTGACCTCAACAATCCAATACTCCTTCTCTAACTGTGCCAAACCGCACCAACTCCTTCTTCATATCTCAATACCAGATCTCAATACTTTGCATATCCTCTTTCAATAATTTTTCTTTCACAATACACTTACATTCATTAAATTCCACATTACCAAGGAATACATTACTTCCTTTATACCACACTCAAGTAATTACAAATGAGTCGGCATATAAATTACAAACTAAAAGTTTTTACACGTTACATCAAAATTACACAAAACCGTCGGCTTCCAATCAATATAATTCTTCACTCATGCAACCTCAGATCTTGTGTTATCATCCACATCACTATCAACATGTCTCCAACTTCTCTCTAATTGCACATAACCAGATTCCATCCCGATTAGGAGATATCATCTGATTTCCACAAACCACTACTCAAGAACATTGCTTGAATACTGCTCCCACTGATTTCCTCATAACTTCCATGAATAAATGAATTACTATTTGTACTCTTAACCAAGATCTTATAACACATCATAGAGTAATTCCCTAACTCCGCGTAGCTTCATCTTCAATATCCCAAGTGCGCTAACTCAAACACTGTCTGCTTCTCTGCTAATCTTTAGTAAATCACTGTGTTGACATCAATGACAATCACAGTCATGAATGCAACAACAACTACTACATAATGTTTGCTAATACTTCCCCATAGGATATATTCAACATTCATTCCTAACATTCATCACCAGTCATGTGATGTGTACAGCCACTATGAATGATCCATGTATCATTTTTACTAACTTTAGAAATCAGTGATGTTTCTACATACCTTTCCTCTTCTTCAAAATTATCTTTCATTGCAAAAAACACCACCTCAATATCATCATCTGTGTCGGTGTCGGTGTCCTCATCTTCTTCAGTAATGTAACATACCTTTTTATATTTATCTTTGTAGTCTCAGTTGTCTCTGTTCTATTGTTAGTTGTCTCTATTATACTGTCAGTTGTCTCTATTATTTCTTCTTCCATAATTTCCACCTCCGGATATGTCTCTGTCTTTCTCATCTTATTTTCCATTCAGGAATCTAGTAGAAATATGTTGAAATTATTTACAATTAAAACAAGCTAAAGGTAATTTTCCCTTATACCTTCCTTTACCTTTATGCAATCTCTGAGCCATGGGTGCTTCAAGTTCATCAAGATCTTCATTGGTATTACTATCACTTTCATTCATTATATTTTTCTTATTACTAGATTTACCAATCTTAAGAGAAGACACAAAAGCATACTCAACTGATGGTACACCATTGTTGTCATAATTATTTAGCTCAAAAGTAGTTAACTTTTCAATCAGACTATCAAGAGTAAGAGTGTTATTAGGTGCAAACCTCATTTCATGAATAGCAGATATTTTGATTGCATAAATAGGCAAAAGTGTTCTCCAAATTTTACTTACCACAATATCCTCCTCAATGATACCACCAGCTCCATGAATAGCATTAAATACCTCTTTAATTCAGTTTGAGTATTGTACTATGTTTTCTCCTTCCTTCATTTTCATATCATCAAATCTGCTTCTCAAGATTTCAACCTTGGCTCTCATCACATTTACATCACCACCATGCACTAGAGAAAGTTTATCCCACATTTCCTTTGAAGTAGTGCAAGCCTTGACATCCTCAAATCTAGCATTAGTAAGAGCAGCAACTATCTCTATCATAGTAATGTTATGTTCATGTCGGTCTCTTAACTAATCAAGAGTCAAAGCTCTAGTCAATGGTTGTAAGTAGCCATTGTCCAGTAAAGGTATAGAAGATTCTCCAATTCCATTTATGTGAAGTCTCATCTGACTTTTCCATGTAGTAAAGTTGTCGGTGTTTAGCTTCGGCACTTCCCTCTTATACATTTTGTAATCTTTATGCTTAAGTTCTTAAAACTTCTATCAAAATAATCAATGCTCTGAAAGAAACCAATGCACTATGATACCATGTTAGAATAACTGAGAGGGGGGGATGAATTAGTTAAATCAGTTATCCTACAGTCCCAAATACAAAGATGTAACTCACAAAACAATTTCAACAAATTCTACAACTCAGTAACATAAATTATTATATTGTCTATGCCTTTACCGATTACTAGTTAATTAACTCGCTAAAATTACCGACCGAATCAAATATGTAGTATGTAAGTTTGAAAATAAAACAATCATCATAGATAACACATAACACAAAGATTTAACATGGAAACCCTACAAAGGGAAAAACCACCTGGGACCGGTAACCCAAAATAATTTCACTTTTCTAAAGTGAGCTCGGTAAAGAGCCAACCCTATTAAAGGTTACAATACACACTGTTAGGTGTGACCTTGTTAGAGGATTTAAGACTAACAATTAAATTTTGACCAGCATTCACTATGGGGTCAATAAGATAACAATGTACATTCCTTGAATGACATAGGGCATAACATAATACAGTTAAGTCCACTGGGTTAGGAGCTTTTCTGAATCAATGGTTAAACTAAAACAATAATGACCTGATTCCTATACAACTCAATTGCAGATGTTTAGATCTATTCTAATCCCATATAAATCCTCTGATCAATAATTAAATTCACTTCCTCAACTTACTTTCACTCGGTAATAGTTCTCTGACGCTCGGTAATCTTCTGTAGTTTAGTTCTCCTTCAATTAGTCTGATTAGGCATGCATGAATAAGTATTAACATGAAATCTCTGCACTATTCTATCTTCTGACATGTTTCAATAAAGAAACACATATCTCTTATATAGACAAATAAAACATTTTTATATCAACCATTAGATTTTGCCTCTTAATCTTCTTCCTTGATTTTGCCTCTTAAACCTTCCTTTGCATATGTGTCAATAACATGTTTCAATTTCATCCTTTAGATCTTCTCTAAATTTTGTGATTCATGGATCTCATAACAAACTTTGTCCTTAAACTTGAAATCATTACAATTTCTAGCTCATCATTGTCTGTCAGCTAAGCTAAGCATTTAATACTTTCATCCATACTTGGTTAACAAAGAAATGTGTCGATGAATACTAGCTCGGTTAATACTATTGCTTGGTATACACAACACTAACTCAGTGTATACAGGAGTCTTCATTTACTGACCATATTGTCTTGTAAAATTTTGCTTCCTTCTTCATAATAGATTAATGAAACATAATCAACTCAACAATATGAAGTCATAGACTCATCAATGAGTTACCCAAAGTATTCCTTATCCTCATCTATCATATCCATCTTTCTCCATGTAGATATCTTAGTTCTCCATGTTTTCTCCCTTCAACAAATGTTTAGATGTTTGCAACTAACATGATAAGTATTGTCAAAACTAGCTGACATCAATGACAACATAATGAATGATTTAATTATCTTACATATCATTTCAGTATCTCGGTGATCTCTAAATACTGATCTTCAAGTCCTTCAGGTATTCAATCAGTTGTAGTTCATCAAACTCATGGAATGGTTATACTCCCTTGTCCCATATCAAGGATTGTCACCCTTTGCAGAGTCATCTCAAACAAATATGGGGCGACCGTGTTTCCCATTACTTTGTTATTCATGATGGCATTAAAATTTGGAAAGATCTTTCGGCACTAAGTGGTTTTTTTTAATTTTGTAGTAGAACTTCATATACTACTCACCTCTAAAGGAAGCCTCTTATCTCCCCTTGAAGATGAACTCATTTGGCTAGGTTCCCCTTTTGGTCAATATACGGTCACTTGGATAGCTATATCTCACAGTTCCTTCATAAATACTCTTATTCTTAGCCTACAAATTTTATATGCGGCCCTGTTGCCTTCCCAAGGAAGGTTCCTTTTCTTGGTTGGCCATACAAGATAGGGTCCTCACTAGTACTAGGCTTGATAGATTGGGAATCACCATTGTCTTTCCTTGTACTTTATGTAGATTTTTATGAAAACTTCTAACCACTTATTCCTTCACCATCCTTTTTCTCTTGATTACTGGTATTGGCATATTCAACCTCTTGGATGGTCAAGAACAATTGGCCCTAACCATTTTGATCATTTCAAAGCCTAGTCTTCTTTACATAAAGCATCCACATTTGTGCCCCTTTGGGAGATCAACCCCTCTCTAATGATTTGGATATCTAGCTTGAAAGGAATGAAAGAGTTTTTAGAGATAAATCTACTTCTTGGGTAGATGTGATTGGTAAAATTGAGAGGGCTATATTAGAAGTTATACTTTCTTATCATTTCAAATTGATTAATTCCAAAAAGACTTTTTCTAAATGGGATTTCTTCATTCATGACAATTGGCCTTTGCTACAGTCTCTTCCACCACATGGTTGTCATTCTTTCAACCCTTCTCCCTCTTCCCGCTTAAATGTAATATGGTCATCTCCCCCACTTGGATTTGTTAAACTAAACTACAATGGTGCCTCTAGGGGAAAACTAGACATTTCTGGAGCTGGGATTGTTTTAAGAGACTTGAAGTGTAACATAATTAGAGCAGCATGCAAGAAGTTACCTCTTGACTCTAATAATGTTGCAAAGATTGAAGCCCTTTTGCTTGGTCTTTCTTTGGTAGTCTCCATGAACTTTTCTTATCTCATTATTGGGGGTGATTCAATGGTGATTCATGACATCATCTCCTCTAGAAAGACTTCATCTTAGAAATTAAGATATAGGTTAGATTTAATTCTTAGCAAACTAGAAGCCCTTCAAAATTTTGAACTTACTCATTCCTTTAGAGAAGAAAATATGGTTGCAGATTTTTTGGTAAATAAGGCTATTGATGATCCACTTCTATTTCAGGATGTGGATAAGTGTTATCTTTCACATTTGACTTAGTTGTTTTGAGCATGAGTAATTACAATTGATGCTCTCTTTTTCTCTAGCTCTCATGTGCATTATAGACAAGGATCCATTTCTTGGAATTTGCTCATTCGTGTATTCTAAAATTGTATATTCCTTCATATATTATAAAATGAGGGAACTTAGGCAAGTTTTTACTTCCTCTATGAATTCTTAATGTACTCATACTGGAAAGATATGGTTAATCTATGTCTTCCACTTTTGTTTATGGTTGAGGGTCATTCATATCCCAGGTATTAATTTGTATGGAGTAGAACTTTCTTTTACTTTTAGAGATGGATACATGTGATAAGATGGTCCTTAACTAGGAATCATAGTGGACCTAGGGCCTAATTTCTCTATGGTTAACCAATTATAGTCTTGGTATTTGGAGTGATATGGTGATTTTTTGTGCTCCAATTTTTTTTGAGATTTTGGGTCTTCCTTATTGATGGGATTTGAGTTGTATATGAGTATTTATTATTGCTATCATCTCTTGCTCTCTCATGTGTATTATATATAATGATCCATTTCTTGGTTCATGTATTCTGATATTGTACATTCTTTTATATACTTGATAATGGGGAAATTAAGTCAGGTTGTATATTTTGAAATTATGGTTGAGGGTCATTCTTATCTCATGTATTCATTTCTATGAGCAAAACATGTGTTTGGTTGACCATGTATTTTTACTCCTACACATGGATACATGTGATAAGGTGATCCTCAACTAGAAATCATAGGGGTCGATATATGCTATATGGTTGACTGAGTGTTTGAGTAAGTTTCGTGCATGCATAATTTACCACCATTAATAGTTATGTGTATGTATTGGGCTATTCAATGATGTGTATTCATGTCTTAGATAATTCATGATACTGAGAGTGGTAAAGTACCATCCCAAATTGTAAGGAAAATTTTTTAGCTTCATCATATACCTACATCATACCAAACATGACATATTGATTAACAGTAAAATTAAGATGGCAATATAAAAATAGTTAAAATAGCTAGAGGCAATTTTTGAATTCATAAACTATTCATTTGCAACTTAGCTCATATGGCATAAACACCAAGAAACTTATCAATTATACCCTAATGCATATGTCACTTGTTGTTCCTTTATTCTTCTATGGAACTTGAACTATGGGTGAAGGTTATTTGTTCAAAGTTCTTCATACTGCAGAAAGGAATATCTAAAGTTAAGTTTTAAAGGCTGCACATTTGGGCTTCTTCTGGTAACTTTTATTTTAAAATGCATAATCAGAGGAGATTCTGCACTTTTATTATGATCTCTTATGCTACTTATGGTTAATTTTGGTTATATTTGATTTTTACATTATTACTAATTGATCTTGTCAGTTTGCAGTCAAGGAGTATATGTAGGTTCCCGGATTCGTTCGTACATGTTTTTCTACTATGGATTTTGAGGGAATGTATTTACCTGTCTTCCTTCTATTGATAACATCTTTTCTAAGTTCCTTCATGTTAGATTATCTGTGTATTCAAATTCCTCCACCTTCTCTTCTATCTTTCCTAGTGGTTCATATTGTGGGTTATTGGGTTTTGGATAATTTGTATATCCTGGATAACCAATGGTTTCTCTTCAGGCATGGGTGGGGGATCTGTGCAACCTCTAGTGTAATTGGCCTTATGTGCCATGGTGTAGATGTTTAGGTTTTCTAGGTTTGGCCATATCTTTATAAGGTCTACTTGGTTGTACTTTATTTCATTATAGGTGATGATGCAAAGGTTTTCTTTCCAGGTTCTTTCCTCCACAAGTCCTTGTTGAACATGTGTAATATATATATATATATATATATATATATATATATATTAAAGTTATTATAGTGGCTAAGGTCACTTTCGCAAAAAAATAATAATTATAGAGTTAGATTTATTATAATTATAATTAGATAAATTTAGATTAAAGTTTTCAAAAGTACATATTTTGACTATAATATTTTTAAATATGTATTTTGACAATAATTTTTATTATATTATAATATACTCTTAAAATAATAATTTAAAATTAAATTTATTATTATAATTATAATTACTTAATCTAACTTCAAATTCATAATAAATATTTTATTTGAATATTTACAATACTATGATAAGTAGTGGTTTCTACGTGACACTTGTTATTATTGGCATTTCCTATGTGGTCGACCGATGTTAATAAATATAAATTTACTAAGAAATAATAAGCTTAAATTCTATTTTTTAGCTTACTATCAACATTTTGTATTTAAGTTTGATTGAATTTATTATGATGGGATTCCTTTCATTTGGAGTTTTTTAAGGATTTTTACCATACTAGGAACTTTGGTCTTTTTTCTATGTATTAGATTGTAGTAATAGAGACCATACAAGTGCTTGTAAAGTACATCAAGTGGAGTATTATGGAGTTGGTCATATGTATACATATATCATGCTGTTGACACGAGACTCCTCTTTGATAGTATGACATAACCCTTTAGCATGGTGGTTGATAGTTTTTGTCTTTCAACCACGTGTAACAAAGTACTTATTTGAAGTTTTGGTCTTTTTCTTGTCAATCACATGAAAGATCACATTGGTTAATTATATTAAATTTTTGTGTACTTATATTAGGTGCTTATTTTTCTCCCTTAAGGTGGGTTCTTATGCGACTACTAAGATTATTTTGGCTAGTAGTCATTGCTCAACATTTTTAGCAACAATTTTTTCTAGCTGGTAGCCCCATGGACAACAAAATTTCTACTTATTTTTAAGACTATTTTAAATAATATTTTTCAATGAAAATTTTAACAATATTTGTTACACATTAAAGTTTGAAGAAAAATTCTAGACAAATAAAAAAGAGAGAAAAAATATGTTGAGGAAGTATGGCATTTTCCAATAAGCAATTGTTTCTTATTTCCATCTCCTGCATTTTTAATTCTTATTTTTAATTTTTAAGAAGCTACTGCTCCATTAAAATAGAAAAATATTCCAAACTATCCTTTCTCCCTAATAAAAATTTACATAGGAACACTCTTGGTCCTTAAATTTAAGCATAATTGTGAATAAGAAACCACATGGGGACATGGCATTAGTATTGCAAAACACCCATTTACTAGCCCTTGAGTGCATCTAGGTTTGTATGGTTGGTGATTAAATGATCTAGAACCTATGTGAATAGCCCAGTTTCTTTCTATCCACATAGTAGTGGTGGTGGGATTAAACTTCTAGGTTTGTGTTATGATAAGAGATTGAGTCTAGATAAAATATTGCATTTATGTAACATTTATTATTGTCATCTTGGATTGGAATTCTTACCTTTCATATTTGAGCATGATGAAAGATGCAATTATTCTAGTCAAGATGGTTTGTGACTTGTAAGGTTTTGTAGATGATTTTATGAAGCCTATAATCATAAAGGAGTTAAGTGGTACATCATGGTTATACCTTTGGTGTATAATTCATAAACTTGTTATTATTTCATTTTTCTCTTACTAGGTATATGAAAAGTGGTAGAAATTTGGGATTAGGTGTGTTATAAACCTTGTAAATTCTTATGTTTAAAATACATATATATATTTTTATTAAATTTAATTTGTGTGGTTTGTACACATATTTAGTGTCCCACTTGGAGTCACACTATGTGTAATTTGTAGTTTTTAATTTAGAAATTGTAAAATTTATCACGTAGTATCATGGATGTCTCTAAATGCAACTATGACAACTTGTAAGGTGTGAAATAATTTATAAAATGAAAAAACATGAATATGGGAAAGAACATCTAGACTAAGAAAATTAAGAAAGAGTTTTCATTCTCATGAGTAGGCCTAGCTCTCATAAGAATTTTTTATGACAGTTTGGTCATTTTAGTGCCTTTCATATTATGTTTTTAAGAAAAATATTGATTGTCAATTTTTTGTAATTTATGAATAACGTAATAAATTCTTTTAATTTTAAATGTTTTATAAATATAATTTGTAATGCATATATTAAATATAAAAATATTTTATTCTTAATAATCTAATTACTAATTTAAAATATGTATTATTATATATAATTGAAACTAACTTATTTTTAAATAGAAATTGTAATTTTTAAAAAATCACTCAAAAGTAAAACATCTAATAATCTAATCTAATCTAATCTAGAGGAAAAAATTGTTTTATTTTATTCATTTGAAATTGGGATACATAAAATAAAATAAAAAAATAATATCAATAATAATATACACTAAAAAAAGTTTTTATTTGTGATACAAAAAAAATATTAAATCCCAAAAATATCAAATTAACTTGACAAATTTCTATGTTATATATTTTATTTAAAAAGAATTCTAAATTAATATAAATATAAACAAGTTTCTAAAATCATATATTTTATTTATTCTAAAATAATAATAATCTACAATCAATTATATAAAAAAATTATTTGTAAATTGCGATAAAAATAATATAAATATAAATATATAATAAATAATATAAAATATGTATGTCCTATAATAATATTATTTATTTATAAAATAAGTTTATAAAATTCATGTATAATATCTTATTTTAAATTAATATTAATATAATAGAAACATATATATTATAAAATATCTTATATTTATCATACATATATCATATATTATAAAATAATATATTTATATTATTAAATAAAATATTATATTAGTTATAATAAATTTCTACTCATATACTGTTCAAAAATAGAAAACGACCAATACGGCCATCAAATTCTAGACCATGTTAAAAAAAAAAAAAATCATATAGGACCAAAGTGTACCATTCAAATTGGACAAGGCAATTTCTATTTGTTGTCTATAAATGTAATATATGACATAGATGATGATGTATCTATAGGTACACGTATGCGGTTGAATAATTGGAGAAATAAGAATATTGTATCGATTTACTTCCATCCCAAGCCTAAATTCAGAAGATCAAATAACGATATCTAAAATAAAATTAAAATAAAAGAAAAGCTATATCATATGAAAAGGAAAGTTTGAATAGAGTTTTTTAAAAAATATATTCATACGTAATATGATGTATATTTTAAAATAAAGCACATTTTAATATTTAAAAAATAATTTTACATAGATAACCGTAAAATGAAATGGCTTAAATGACAAACAACCGCCAAAATTAGGGCCGTCAAACAAAGTGACGAGCCGTGCCCGTTGTTTTAGACGCCTGCCTTTGTAACGCACTGCGTTTGACTTTAGAAATAGGCGCCCACACAAATCTCTGTAGGTACATTCTGTTCAATTTCGTTGTGTGAAGGTATTATACATCTGCTCCTAAAACAAATTAAGGTCAAAACCCTTACAAACAGTTGTCCACTATCCAACGATGCCCTGTTAAAATAGTAAACAAAAACATTGGATCAATATAAAATTGAAAGGAAAGAAACACTCAAAAGATCAATCGAAGTTCACTAAGAAATGGGGAGTTAAAATACCTAACACCTCATCTGCGCTCAATCGTCTGTGGACGTCTCTGCAGAGCATCCGGCGGATTAAATCCTTTGCAGAATGTGAAATTGTGAGCCATGGCTCGTTTGGAAAGCGAAGTCTCTCACGCAGAACTGCCTCAAATATCTGCTGTGGCGTATCTCCATTAAATGGTGGAATTCCACTGAGCATTACATAGAGAATAACCCCTGCGCTCCAGATATCCACTTTTTCATTGTAATCTTTCCCTTCCAGCACTTCTGCCGCCACGTAATACGGAGTCCCTACTATTCCACTCATCCTTTCACCTGCGTTTCATTTCCACTCCATTAATCTTAGAATTAGGTTCAACGAAAGGCGGTTTGCTCTCTCCGTTCAAAATTGAAGCAAATAACAAAAACGTTAAAGATTTGTAAATGCACCGCCTGGAAAGAAGAAAAAGCTAAAGATTTACAAATCAGGTTAAAGAAAAGTCGGCTTGCGCTTGCCGATCAAAATTGAAGCAAAGAAGAACGTTAAAGATTCGCAAATTCAATACTTGGAGAGAAAGAAATGATTAAAAAGCTAAAGATTTACAAATTAAGTTAAAGAAAAGATGGCTTGTGCTTGCCGATCAAAATTGAAGCAAAGAAGAACGTTAAAGATTTGAAAATGCAATACCCGGAGAGAAAGAAATGAAGAAAAAGCTAAAGATTTACAAATTAGATTAAAGAAAAGGCGGCTTGTGCTTGCCGATCAAAATTGAAATAAAGAAGAACTTTAAAGATTTGCAAATGCAATATCTGGAGAGAAAGAAATGAAGAAAAAGTTAAAGATTTACAAATTAGCTTAAACAAAAGCGGCTTGCGTTTGCGGATCAAAATTGAAGCAAAGAAGAACGTTAAAGATATGTAAATGAAATACTGGAGAGAAAGAAATGAAGAAAAAGCTAAAGATTTACAAATTAGGTTAAAGAAAAGGCGGCTTGTACTTCGCCGATGAAAATTGAAATAAAGAACGTTAAAGATTTGCAAATGCAATATCTGGAGAGAGAAATGAAGAAAAAGATAAAGATTTACAAATTAGATTAAAGAAAAGTGGCTTGCTCTTGCCATAAAAAAAGAACGTTAAAGATTTGCAAATGTAATACCTGGAGAAAAAGAAATAAAGAAAAAGCTAAAGATTTACAAATTATATTATAGAAAAGGCGGCTTGCGCTTGCCGAACAAAATTGAAGCAAAGAAGAACGTTAAAGATTTGCAAATGCAATACCTGGAGAGAAAGAAGCAGCCTGGCCAAAATCGGCGATCTTAATGTCATTGGAGAAGAAATCGGAAGCGAAGAGAATATTGTCCGGCTTGAGGTCTCGATGAGCGACGCCCTTGCGGTGACAGTAACCGATCGTCTCCATCAACGTTTTGAACACTGCTGCCGCCTCTTTTTCTTCAAATCTTTTCTTCTGAACGATCTTGTCAAAAAGATCTCCGCCGGAGCAGAGCTCCATGAAGAGCCAGAGGCACTCATCATTCTCATGAACGTCACGGAGCTCAACAATTCCAGGATGGCCGCGCATGTATTTCAGAATGGCGATCTCATTGAGCACGCACTCCCTGTCCAGGGAGTCTTGTACATCGGCTTTGCGTATGATTTTGCAGGCCAAAACTTGTCCAGTCTGTGTATTTAAACAGCGGTGCACGCTGCCAAAGCTGCCTTTACCAATCTCTTCCGTCAAATGGTAGTCTTTCCAGAAAGTGTTCATTGCGCTCAAACCAAAGGCAACAATGATGTTCAGCCGAATTAAGGAATATTTTGGTAGGCTTTCTGGCCCGGGGAAAGGAAATGCAGAAAGATAATATGGCAGCCCTGCTTCCGTCGTAAGCTTTGTAAAAACAATATTCCTTTTTATAGAAGAAGAATATACAAAGCATATCCATCGGAATGCGCCCAAATAGCCGTGTATTTTATGTTCGGGAAGTAGAATTCTATTTTTATTTTATTTTGGTGGAGACTGGGACACATGTAGCCGACGAAAAGTATAATTAAAAATCAAAATTTTATAAATTAAATTTTATAATTCTTACAAAATATATAATAAACTTTCTTACTATATAAAAAAATAATTAGTATATAAGTCTGTATATATATTTATAAGTGTGGGTTTGTATATGTAGTAAATATTTTTTATTTATTTTATAAATAAATAAATATTGTTTATATCAATTAAATAAAATTATATTATATTTTTCATATACGTCTCTACAATTTTCAATTAAATTATATCAATAAAACAATCTACATATTTTTCTATTTATTTTATAAAACTCAGTATTTTTTTTTTCCTCTTAAATACTAATAATGTTACCATTATACAATATTACTTTGTATACGAAAGAGCAAGCAAAGGTCACTGCTGACTTCTCCACTGCGTGTAATGAGAATGATGAAGATTCGTAGAATAATAATAATCATAATGCGATGCCATTCAACTTGACAGCTGCTATCACAAATTTCTTCCATAAATATGTGAGTAACACGCAAATAAAAGAAATATTCATCAATATATACTAGTATATTCAATTAGAATGACTTTGTAATAAACTCCAAGATGGGAGACATCCCGACAAATAAGTTCTCTCTATCCATCCAATAGGAGGATATATGGTTGACATGTCACTAGATATAACGACCTCAACAAGAAGTTCTTCTCCTTCATTGATATAGTACCATTCTTTACCATGTGCTCTAGAGTCTTTCTTCAACTTTTTTAGGAGGTACACTATTGTTGTATCCCATCTAGAGGTCCAAAAGTTCTTTAAAGAATATTTTCTAAATATTTAGGGTACTCCTTGTGCCTTAAATTATTTTCTCATTCCTTGTAATCTAAATTAGCCATAAAATTTCAATAGAGAAATTAACTGAAATAAATTGCTTTTATTCATATATTTGTATATAATTAAAAATTATATATATAGATTATTAAGTAAGAGATTATTTAATGATACAATATATCATGGTTGTTGCATTTAGGTGGATTATTTGAACATTCAAACATTAGACATAAATATATGAATTTATTTGAAATGATGATTGACTAAATACACATAATTGTTATATCAATTATGTAAGAAAATATAGATTGACAACCAATTCTTTAAAGAAATTATGCAATTAATTATATTACAAAAGTATGCAACAAAAGTACAAAAGAGTTTACATATATAAATAATTTAATATTCATTAAACTTTCAAATATGATTTTTTTTTATGAATTGGCATCAAGAGCATACAAGAGATTTCTAACATTAACCCTCATCAAAAGAGTTATTGAAGTTACAATTTATTAAATGTAGGAATCTATTTGTTACTATGTAAATATCTCAAGAGATATGTTCAAGCCAATAATAAAAAATGAACAACATGATGATGGATGTCACCTCAAACATTATAATGAAAAAACATTTGGATAGGTTACATGTCATAGAAAGTATTTCACTTATAGAGATAACTAGATCTTGGACATGTAATCCCAAGCAAAGACGAGATGAAAAATGGGAGGGGAGGATGATATTATCTATTATGACAGTATTTTCAAGATTTATCACCATACCTTAATTGCATGTAGAAAAATAAGTCAATATTAATTTTTTAGAGTTATTACTTAAACAATCATTTCACAATATATAAAGGGATTTCAAACTTCACAATACTGCAAGTACATAAAGTTGAAAATTAATCAACTATATAATATTGTGACATTTAAATTGGAAGATTAATAAAAATGATAATGAAAAATATAATGATCCTAACGGTGAGGATGTTTCATACTGATAAAATAAATTTATAGGATTGAGTAGGAGACCATCTTAAGACTACATCATAGACAAATTATGATTAAAAAAATTGATGTTGAAATGTGAAGCTTCTAGAATTGACTACGTGCATTATCATTGTTCAACATTTCAGATCAAACTCCATGATCCATCATCAAGAAATGCAAAAATTTCAATAAGAGATCATAATGATGATGGATCATTCTTCTTTGTCATTGGATTTTTTGGGTTTCTTTCTGATGGATCATGGATTTTGATCCAAAATTATGTCAAGTAAATTAATACACACAATTGATTCCAGAATCTTTACATTTTAGCATCATGGGCTGTGGAAACCAAATGTCTATAAAAATAGATGTGTTGGATAGAAGAGATCTTTTTTTATTGGCCTATAATTTTTTTTTAATTTAAATATTAAATTAGGAGTAGATCTTGGCCCAAACAAAGGATGGTTATAGAGGGGAACCATCTCCCCAACATTCAATTCAAATAAAGATAATTGCATCTATGACCTATCAACATGTGAGGCCTCACCCTAGACCAATCATAGCTTTTCCATTATCGTCATGGTAGACCTAGTAATTGGCTTAAGTTATGATTAATTAAGAAGATTTTACTTTTTTTTCAAGGTTTGATTACAGTAGATGTGAATACATTACATTTTATGATGCTTTCTTTACTCACAATGCTAACCCTATGATACATTAGGACTGGCATCTTGATGATTGATTTAGCTGAATACTAAGTTGTCACAATTCAGATATAAATATATGTTGATATGATTTGTTTAGGAAAATGATTAATCACAATTTGAATTATTGTTGCGAGGTGAAATTTTGTGAAGGTTAAAGGTTAGGCGATGAAATATATTGATGAATTTTCAAGACATTATTATGAGAATTGCTTGATGATTCGGTCACCTGATTTTATGCCATATAAATGATTTCGAATTGGCAAAATTGATGCTTATGTAAATTGGTTAAAACCACATCATGATTTTATAGACCTAGAATGATTAGTCGTACTCTTTATATGCTCATTTTAGTTCTATGACTATCTATGATAAATGAATTATGCATTTTGCAATTGATATGATATCTTTCAGTATAATGAATATTAGTGGAAACATGGTTCTATGATTAGCTTATGATCTCATGCCTATGTGAAATTGAATTGGAATTTCGATGTTAGAAGAATTAGAATATAATGTGGTTTACGAAATGTTTCATCAAATGCAGTTATTCGTAATTGGCAAGTTTAGATGTTATTACTTCATTTTTGAAATGATTATTAATGCAAATATTGTATGATATACTGACATTGAATTGAGTGCAGGAACATGGCCATGGTTGTAAGTCAGGGAAACAAGAATGGATCTAAGTGCAATCAATTTAAAACCAAGGTCGACTCTAGAAGAGTACGACCTCATTGTATCGTGATTTCTTTCGTAAATGTGATGCCTGTGTGTATATGGTTGACAATGTTTGAAATATATGTTTGTAAGTAAATATTTATTTTTGTGTAAATGTATAAATGTTTTTGCACACAAGGCATGCCACATGTGTTTGTGATGTGTGTTTTAGTGAGGTGTCACTTGACACCATGTTGATGAAGTGGCATGTTGAGTGGAGTATGGACCCCACCCTCTCCTTAGTTAGTCTTGAGAATTCCTAAGCTAGGTAGGTGGTTTAAGGGACCAATAATTGTTTAAACCAATACCCTATTTTCGGATGCATGATTAATTGAGATTTTTGAGAAGTTTTGTGGAGTCCTAGGGTGAGGTTTAGGTTGAATTTTGGTGCCCCAAGGCTAGTGCTTGGGTTAGGGGGCTTATTTCTTCTATTTTCACTTTCCTAGGCCACCTATATGCCTCTCCAAATGTGCCATTTTTTTTATGCACGAAAATGGAAATGTTCCCTAAGATATCTCTTATTTTCATATGTGGAAATTCATTCCAAACCTTAGATAAGGGCAAGTATCATTTTGTCTTAGATCTAGAAACCTAACAGTTTTGGTAAGGGAGTTGAGAGAATAATGTTTTTTTGGAAAGACTTAAGGGAGAAAGACTTAGAAACATGGATACTAGTTCATTCTTGTCTATGCTAGTTGAGAGAGAGTAAGAGGAGATCTAGAGAGTTTGATCTAGTAGCTTGGGAAGGATAGCAATCTTGGAGTCAAGAGGAGCTCATCTACAATTCTTCATTAGCCTTGGCTTAGGAGGAGGTTGTTGGTTTCTAACTTGTGATTACTTTGAATATGTTTTGAGAGAATTGCACTATGTGAAAACTTTGTAAATTGAATTTTCCTTGTGTGAATCTTGTATTGTTGGTTTTCTTTTGTGAATTTACTTTCAAACTTGTTGCTTTCTTGAATTGTTCATGTTATGGGTGTGCAAATTCACTCCTCATCCTTGGGAGGATTTGAGGAGAACTTGGGGTGAAGGGCCTAAGTTGGGATTTCCTTTTTGTATAAGTGCATGGTTGTATGGGCAACCATGAGAACCTTCTTATGCTGTTTGGGGGTCATAAGGGTGTTTTGAGGGCCATAAGGGTGTTGTTGTTGCTCATGGATTTGATTTGTTTGGGTTGGAAGGGTCTTGTGAAGGCTAGTAATACATGTCACAAATGATGTTTATTATAAGTTAGGTGACTCCATAAGGAAGATTCCACCTTCACCCATTTTATGGATTCTATGTTAGAGTCCTTTCTACAAGCTTGGGAATGGAGTACATTTTTCTCTATCTTGTTTTTCAGTTGTGGCTTGATGTGTATGTATGTGGAGTATGTTTGTAACCCATCCATTCCCTATTTCTCCAACTCGGGGGTGGCCTTGTAAAGGCCTTAGTTGGGAGGTGAGCCTCCATGGCCATGTGGAAAGAATCTTTATGTTTGCAGATTTTGGCTTTCTTGGTGTAAAGTTAAAGTTTCCTAGTTGAAGACTTAATGACAAGGCTATGAGACTATATGATATGTTGCATTTGGAAATGCTAGAATATCAGTCTTTTGGATTTTAATGTAAGAGAGTTAAGATGATAAGAGAAATTTTGTATAGATGGTAAATCTGTTCTCAAAAATTAAATTAGTCATTGTGAAGGAAGAAAAGAGTTTGACTATTTCTGTAATTTTGTGTAATATTGAAAGTGTGAAAAGCCCTTGTATTTTGCATTAAGCTAATCCCTAAAATATGTGATAATGTTATAGTTGTATATAACTATCTGCAAGTTATTACTTCCTATGTTTATCTTTCCTGCTACTGTTGTAAATATTGATAGCAAAGAAGATTTTAACTCATTATTATGTATTCTGTTATGCAAAGCTTTGTTCTATTTTAAGTGGGGTACCAATATGAAAATTAAAAGTTCAAATGGGAAAAATTATGGAATTAACTAACTTCTTTTCTATGTGAAATTCATCTAAGGATATTACAATTTCTAATGCGTTCACTAATTTATAAAAGACATATGTGTTATGCTTTCAATTCTTTTAGTTTAAATTAAAATCTGAACATTAGTATTTACTTATAGTAGTTTGTAAACTATGTAATGCCCTGTGGAATTTTGGGAATTACATTCTGGTATCAGAGCCTGTTTCAGCTCTAGGGCCTTGTCATTCCCTGCATATTTTATTCTGATTTAGTATGAATAAAAAAAAATTATAAACAGTGCCTCAAAAATTTCAATGAATACTATAAATACTGTTACAGTAAAATATATATATACAATGTACAAGCATTGTCTTGTTATAATTTATACAAATGAATTTATGTGCATTATAAAGTCTATTGTAGGAAACAGTGAGTTTATTTAGAAATGAATCAGCTGAGATTAATATGCCTGTGTATTTTCCAGAGAAATAGATATTTTGATAACTGCACAATAGGAATACCTGTAAACTTTAAAAGTTATGTGAATCACAAAATATAGTGCCTTGATGATTAATAGGCTTTGTTTATTCAAAAAAAAAATATAGAAATGAGAAGAGAAATTTAGTAGACATTGTAATGTAGTTGTGCTAATTCAATGTTCTGTAAAATCTTTCTGCCTAATAGATAAATCAAGAATGACAACATATATGTTCATATTAATAAAAATATGTGTGTATATCTAAATATTAAAGGAGATATATAAATATCTCCCATATATTCAACTTCCATAGTGAATGAGCACTCTTCATCTTATCGTGACACTGACTATGATGTTATGTGTCTTTATATATATATTATGCAATATAGATGTTTAGATTTATATCTATATAAAATATCTATACATTTATAAAATAAAATCTGTATGTACAAGCAATATTAAACTATACTTTTTAGAATACATAATAATATATATACATTACCATCATATATATTATTATATACATTAAAAAAGAAAGAGTGATATTACATTAAGCTGTTCTTATTAATGAACCATAATAATATATATACTAACGTATATATATTAATATATTCTATTTAAAATTAAAAAAAACATATTTTAACCAGAGATTTATTTGTAAATAAAAATTAAAAAAAAGGGTGCTTCGCTTGTTAGGGGTCGAAGCCTCTCCCGTGGGCGGCCGCGGCTGCCACCGGAGCACCACGGAGGTGCTATACATGGCAGAACCGCCATACCAGTCCTCCCCACAGGAGGGCTGGGATGACAGTGTTGCCATCATAGTACCCAGATGTGGGGTTGCGGGGGTAGCCGAAAACCCCGCCCCACCCACCAAACCCTACGCGGAAATGGAGTTGTAGGCCAGCAGTCAGAATAAAAAAATTTTTGCTTATAAATAGTGTAATAAAATAAACCTGCAAAAGAATCAGCATGCCTTATGAAGGAAAGAGATAAAACGGATCTAATCCATGAACATAAATCTAAGACGTGCATATTAAACCCTAGTTCTTTAAATAAATAAAAAGAAAACAAACAAACCAGGCTCAACATCTTGCTAAATCGAAAGGAAAACTTGTAGAAATGGTATTGTATTTAGAAAATGAAGAACATTTGATTTTCTTAAACCTAAAAAAAAGAGGAGTAGTATCCTAATTTTAAATCAGAAAATGGACACTATCTGGATTCAAATAATAAAAGACACTCTTATGAGATTAAGAGCATTCTTGCTGATCCATACCCTCTTGCTAAAGTTCGCATAAGAAATCAACAGCAAAGGATTTTCTTCATCTTCTCTCAGCAACCTAGAGGGAACAAATGAAAAATTTAGGGTTTTTTGGAGTTTAAAACATGGCCCCAACCCTAATTTTGTGTTAGGGTTTGGGGGGGCATTTAGTTTATAAAATTCATTTAATCATTTATTTTCTTTAGTAAAGATGGATTAGACTTTAGTTTGATGTATTATGTTAGGCTGGTAAATCTGTGATTAATTAGCTAGTGATTAATTTATAAAATTTTTTGTTTTGGATTATTTCGTATCAAATTTTAATTATTTGAAATTCTTTCAATGTATTTTAGTGTTAGGAAAAAAAATTATTGATAAATTTAATTTTTTCCTTTGGAAATGTTTCTTAAATTAGACGTTAGTAAAAAAAAAAATTAAAAAGGAAAATAATGTCATATACGCATTAATAATGATAACAATAACGAAACTACTTTAAAATAATATTATTTTTATGAAAGTTTTTGGAGTGTCACTTGTTTATACATGTTAATATCTCCTATTATTTTATTTTATTTTTACTTAAATGTGCTAGTCAAAAGCATAATTCATATTTATTTATATTAACTCGATAAGTATGCAAGTTTGGGGGTTTTGGAGAGGCTAATTGTTTTTATGTATTCATTATTTTTATTTTCTTATTAAATGTTTTAGTCGAACACCATTTATAATTTATTTTATAGTTATAACAGAATTTTATAGATAAGTTTTCCATTAGAAATGTTCGTAAATAATGTCATTAATATTAATGTAAGTGACATTTTTCTTTTAGTAAAATTTATTTAAAAGTATATTGAGTTGAAAAGTTAAAATGTTTGAAGTTATAGTCAATGAAATTATTTTAATTTAATAGAACTATATTGAAATGGTGGAATAGTTAATTATGATCTAAAATTTGAATTTTATTATCTTATTAAATCTATGCTCGATATTAATATGGATACTCATTTATGTAGTTCTTAGTTATTCCTAGTATATTAGGATACTAAAATTATTAATCTATAGGAAAGCAATGAGGTGATGTTTAAAATTAATGTTTTATGGGAGAGTATTAGATATTTGAAAATTGATAGGTCATATTTTCTTCCCTTTAGAAAGAAAGTACTATTTTAATTTCTTTAATTTTTATAAGTTGGACATCATCGAAAAGACTTTAGACTTTAAAATTTGTCATTAAATTTCTCCAAATAAATTTATTAAACCTTATTGTTATTGTCTTAATTATGTTAGTGTGATTTGAAGAATGGAATATTAAGTTTGTATGTATATAATTTATATAGATTAGGGCTATAGTAATTTGATTATAACTATACGCTAGATCTTTATTTAACACAATTATAGAGTGAAAATGGGCTTTTTTTTTTTAATGATTTTGAACTCATTATAAACCCGAAACTATTATGGGATTCACAATAGGTTTTATTATTATGAAATAATAGCCATTTTACCATTAACATGAAACTTGACATAAGTCAACAAACGAATCCTGTTATTTTAATGAAAGCAATGAAAAGTTATGCCTATAATAGGTTAAGTAGATGTTAATTTAATGGGGGTTTATAGTTTCTTGATTCAACTTAGCGAAGTTAATTTGAGGTTTATTTTAAATGGACTAATTAGTCAATGAAATATTATTATATTTTAATAAGGAGCTAAAGTGGAATATTTCTTTTAAAAATTATTCCTTGGGTAATTTGTATGAATTTATTAATGAAGGGGTTAAGGATGAAATATATATATATATATATATATATATATATATAGAACGAGTAATGCTTAAGCTGTGAAATATCCTAATTATTTATTAAATAAAATTTTGGCCATAAATCTCCTATTGTATTTGGGTTTCCTAAATGAGATAAATTTTAATTCTTTAGAAACCCTTAGGGGTAATAGAGGAAATTATTATAAATCACTTAGGTGATACCATAACTCATCTTGAAAGATTATCTTTTAAATCTATCTAGCACCCTATGTGACCATGCATTTAACCCTAGCAGGTAACCTTATTCTGGATCTAGAATCTTTTAGACTATGTTTTCATATTGAACTGATAGATCAAACCAAAGACCTATTTATGACAAAACTCGTTTAGGTTTTCTTCTTGGAGACCTAGATAAATGAATTCTTCCTTAGCCCTTATATCAAAGTTACTATTAGTTCTTTAATAGGATTGTTAAAATCCTTTAAATGATTGATTTAATTAAGTAATAAACTAGGAATAATGTTATGCTTGAAGATTAAAACATAATACTTTCTAATTGAAATATTGAAGTATTACTATTGTTATTTGTATTGTGACCCTAGGTTTCGCATTAGGGAAATTATGTGGTCTTTCCCTTTGAGAATAATGTTTGATTGCAGATCCTTCCCTACTTATCAACATAGCTCACAATTGAAACACTTAGGGTCTATCGCTATGTGATTAATCATTTCATTAAGTAAACCTTTTGGGGTGTGTTACCCCAACCCTTGAGCTTAATCTATTTATCTTTTCACTATGTATAAGACTTGTAAGAGAACCCTCATCGTGGTTTTCTGGGGTGTGCTCTGGAATGAAGCGTATTTAGTGGTAATGATGAAACATATGCATAGTAATAAAAATTAATTAACCTAATGCCTTTTGTGTTGAGTGAAGTGATGTGTGTAGTACCCTGAGTGAGTGACTAGTTCTTGTAGCCTAGAGATGGTGGTGGACATCAAGTGTCAAGTCACCAAATAGAGCCACTAGAGAAGTTTTATGAAATTATGATGTTCTAAATATCTGTATGAGTTAATTATGCTAGATGATGTGGTCATGGTGTTATTATGTGGTAACCATGTCTCGGGTCACTCTTAAGTTTATAAATAAATACTCTTGTAGGTTTTGTAATAGTGTTGTTTTATGCCTTATTGGCATTAAATGTTGTATCAATATGATGATGTATTTCTTGTTATTGAGAGTGAGACTTTAGTGAACAATGTTGCAATGGGGGCTTTTCTCGAGGAGAGGAGGATGTTGTGATGTGAATACCCTAATAATATGCTCAGAGGTAGTGAAAGAAATTTATAGAGTAAGTAAAACTTATATTAGTAAAAATGCAGTTGTCCCCTGAGTTTTTGTGCATCTACCTCTCTCCCCAAATAAATGTTTTCTTGGAAAACCCATAGTGCCTTACCCTTGTAAGGGCATAATCAGCCTATTTTAAACATTTCCATAGTATATATATGATGAGATCTCCTCGTCTCCCTCTGAGTGACCTAAAAGGTCACATAGTTCATGAAATGAATGTGGTAGAGTATGGATTGCTAAATTTATTTTTCTTTCATTTTACCTTGTTTCACAAGTTTATTTATTTATTTGTTTATCTTTTACGATTTCCAACTATGTAAAAGTAATTAAATTATGTGTTGGGTTGCTTAGCCAAACTTTATTTTAATGTCTTTATTTGCCTCAAGGACTTGTCTTTACTTATTTTGAGTTAGATTTACCAATGTGGCCACATTTTGAATCTCAATTTATTGAATCGTTCTTTTCAATTTTAAATTTTGGATTTCATGGTTATTTGATGAGGCTCTTTTGGTTTAAAATTGTTGGCAAGTAATTTCGTGATAGGTTGCATGAGGGAGAAGATCCATTGGGGAAATCCATTATATTTTATTATTATTAATGGGGAGAAACTATAGAGAAGCTTCCCTTGTCATCAGTGTTATGAATGACCATACTTGAAGTCATAAGTGATTATGCTATGTTGTTTTGGATGCATTATGTTAGGCAATAGTAAAACTACTCTATTATATTTTTCATAGGTATTATGATATTAGCAACAAATATAATATAAAGTTGGTATAAACTAAGGGTTTGTAAAGAGAAAATGATACTTTTAGCATAACATTGGACCTATACTCCAAATATTGAAATTCATAGGGACCAACATCTAGAGTGAAGTTAGCATACATTTGAGTTATGTTATAGGGAAGATGTCCCTTATTTTAGTGCTTTTCCTTATGACCTAAGATCTGACATTGGTGCGTTAGAAGGAATTACCTTATGTGATCTTGTTGCTAGAAGGAGATTTGGTAACTATCTAGAACAATATTAGATTGTGATATTTGGATAGACAGTTCAATCGTACAATGCTTATACTTTGAAATGTTAGAATGGATTTAAAATAAGGTAAAACATAGCCTTGTCATGTATCAACGTTATAATTCCTCATTGAATGAGATCATTGTTTCAAAAATTATCTAATGAACTAACCTAGATGTCAACCCTGGAACTTTAACCATAAGTTGGGAAACTTCCAGGAGGAAGTTTATACCTAGGGGGGGAAGATGTTAGGCCTCACCCTAGACCCATCATAGCTTTTCCATTATCATCATGGTGGACCTAGTAATTGGCTTAAGTTATGATTAATTAAGAAGATTTTACTTTTTTTTCAAGGTTCGATTATAGTAGATGTGAAAACATTACATTTTATGATGCTTTCTTTACTCACAATGTTAACTCTATGATACATTAGGACTGGCATCTTGATGATTGATTTAGCTGAATACTAAGTTGTCACAATTCAGATATAAATATATGTTGATATGAGTTGTTTAGGAAAATGATTAATCACAATTTGAATTATTGTTGCGAGGCAAAATTTTGTGAAGGTTAAAGGTTAGGTGATTAAATATATTGATGAATTTTCAGGACATTATTATGAGAATTGCTTAATGATTTGGTCACCTGATTTTATGCCATATAAATGATTTCGAATTGGCAAAATTGATGCTTATGTAAATTGGTTAAAACCACATCATGATTTATATAGACCTGGAATGATTAGTCGTACTCTTTATATGCTCATTTTAGTTCTATGACTATCTATGATAAATGAATTATGCATTTTGCAATTGATATGATATCTTTCAGTATAATGAATATTAGTGGAAACATGGTTCTATGATTAGCTTATGATCTCATGCTTATGTGGAAATTGAATTGGAATTTTGATGTTAGAAGAATTAGAATATAATGTGGTTTACGAAATGTTTCATGAAATGTAGTTATTCTTAATTGGCAAGTTTAGATGTTATTACTTCATTTTCGACATGATTATTAATGCAAATATTGTATGATATACTGACATTGAATTCAGTGCAGGAACATGGCCATGGTTGTAAGTCAGGGAAACAAGAATGGATCTAAGTGCAATCAGTTGGAAACCAAGGTCAACTCTAGAAGAGTATGACCTTATCGTATCATGATTTCTTTTGTGAACATGATGCATGTGTGTATATGGTTGACAATGTTTGAAATATATGTTTGTAAGTAAATTTTTATCTTTGTGTAAATGTATAAATGTTTTTGCACACAAGGCATGCCACATGTGTTTGTGATGTGTGTTTTAGTGAGGTGTCACTTGACACCATGTTGATGAAGTGGCATTTTGAGTGGAGTATGGATCCCACCCTCTCCTTAGTTAGTCTTGAGCATTCCTAAGCTAGGTAGGTGGTTTAAGGGACCAATAATTGTTTAAACCAATACCCTATTTTCGGATGCATGATTAATTGGGGTTTTTGACAGGTTTTCTAGAGTCCTAGGGTGAGGTTTAGGTTGGATTTTGGTGCTCCAAGGATAGTGCTTGGGTTAGGGGGCTTATTTCTTCTATTTTCACTTTTCTAGGCCACCTATATGCCTCTCCAAATGTGCCCATTTTGTTATGGACGAAAATGGAAATGTTCCCTAAGATATCTCTTATTTTCATATGTGGAAATTCATTCCAAACCTTAGATAAGGGCAAGTATCATTTTGTCTTAGATCTAGAAACCTAACATTTTTGGGAAGGGAGTTGAGAGAAGAATGTTTTTTGGGAAAGACTTAAGGGAGAAAGGCTTAGAAACATGGATACTAGTTCATTCTTGTCAAGACTTAAGGGAGAAAGGCTTAGAAACATGGATACTAGTTCATTCTTGTCTATGCTAGTTGAGAGAGAGTAAGAGGAGATCTAGAGAGTTTGATCTAGTAGCTTGGGAAGGATAACAAGCTTGGAGTCAAGAGGAGCTCATCTACAATTCTTCATTAGCCTTGGCTTAGGAGGAGGTTGCTGGTTTCTAACTTGTGATTACTTTGAATATGTTTTGAGAGAATTGCACTATGTGAAAATTTTGTAAATTGAATTTTCCTTGTGTGAATCTTGTATTGTTGGTTTGCTTTTGTGAATTTACTTTCAAACTTGTTTCTTTCTTGAATTGTTCATGTTATGGGTGTGCAAGTTCACTCCTCATCCTTGGGAGGATTTGAGGAAAACTTGGGGTGAAGGGCCTAAGTTGGGATTTCTTTTTTGTATGAGTGCATGGTTGTATGGGCAACCATGAGAACCTTCTTATGTTATTTGGGGGTCATAAGGGTGTTTTGGGGGCTATAAGGGTGTTGTTGTTACTCATGGATTTGAGTTGTTTGAGTTGGAAGGGCATTGTGAAGGTTGGTAATACATGCCACAAATGATGTTTATTATAAGTTAGGTGACTCCATAAGGAAGATTCCACCTTCACCCATTGTATGGATTCTACGTTAGAGTCCTTTCTGCAAGCTTGGGAAGGGAGTACATTTTTCTCTATCTTTTTTTTTAGTTGTGGCTTGATGTGTATGTATGTGGAGTATGTTTGTAACCCATCCATTCCCTATTTTCCCAAGCTCAGGGGTGGCCTTGTAGAGGCCTTGGCTAGGAGGTGAGCCTCCATGGCCATGTGGAAAGAATATTTATGTTTGTAGGTTTTGGCTTTCTTGGTGTAAAGTTGAAGTTTCCTAGTTGAAGACTTAATGACAAGGCTATGAGACTATATGATATGTTGCATTTGGAAATGCTAGATATCAGTCTTTTGGATTTTAATGTAAGAGAGTTAAGATGATAAGAGAAATTTTGTATAGATGGTAAATCTGTTCTCAAAAATTAAATCAGTCATTGTGAAGGAAGAAAAGAGTTTGACTATTTATGTAATTTTGTGTAATATTGAAAGTGTGAAAATCCCTTGTATTTTGCATTAAGCTAATCCCTAAAATATGTGATAAGGTTATAGTTGTATATAACTATCTGCAAGTTTCCTTTATCAAATACTGTTGTAGAATTGTATAGAAGAAAGGAAATTACTTCCTATGTTTATCTTTCCTACTACTGTTGTAAATATTGATATCAAAGAAGATTTTAACTCATTATTATGTATTCTATTATGCAAAGCTTTGTTTTGTTTTAAGTGGGGTACCAGTTTGAAAATTAAAAGTTCAAATGGGAAAAATTATGGAATTAACTAACTTCTTTTCTATGTGAAATTCATCTAAGGATATTACAATTTCTAATACATTCACTAATTTATAAAAGATATATGTGTTATGCTTTCAATTCTTTTAGTTTAAATTAAAATCTAAACATTAGTATTTACTTATAGTAGTTTTTAAACTGTGTAATGCCCTATGGAATTTTGGGCATTACACAACATGACATGGCATTAAGATTTTCCATGTGATCTCTCTTTAGCCTAGGATCAAAGAATCATGCCAAAAGTTCCTTATTTCTTTGACTTCTTCTCCTTTCCCTTCATAACTTGTCAACCATATTCTATCCTTTCAACCTCCTTGTTTCATTCAGTTCCATTCTCTAAGAGGAAAACTTTTCCCCCCTTGTTGAGTAGTGAATGTGTTGGTTCCCTTCCCCAACCATTTGATTATGTTACTACAACTGATGGTGACAATGATGAAGATCGACCAAGATCAGAGGAATACAAGATAGTAGAAAGGTTAGATCATTTATCATTTTTTTCATTGATTTCAAGAAATTTATTTTTGGTTTATATTATATTGCCAAATCATTCAACATATGATACAAGTTCAATGAGTTAAGGAGAAGAAGAAATGAGATATTGTGAAGTTGAAGAACTTAAATGGGAAACTAATATAGATCAAACAATGTTAATATTATATATTGATATAATCTTTTTCTACCTAACATATGATTATATCAAGTCAGTAAAGCATGGTAATGAAGATTTGACAAGTCGGTAAGCAAAACTATTTTGGATACCGAGTAGGAAAAGTCATTCGGTAAGAGAAGAGTATGTTTCAATAAAGGAAAAGGAGCCCAAGACATCGAGAAAATAATTTTTAGGAATCGAGTGAAGTTAACCAAAATTCAAAGTTATCCATCGAGAAAGGAATAAAAATTAATTACAAAGATTAGAACGACATTTAATGATTAGCTATGATGAGCTGGAAGGTTATGATGTTAAGGAAAGTTAGTTAGAGAGATCTATGATCAGGAGAATTCATGATGATGATCTACGACTTAGATCTAAATGGTTAAAATAGAAGGAACATGTTTCAAGAAAAGTGCAAGTTCCAAGGTGAAGAGAAAATGTGTTACTGAGATGCAGATTCATTGAATAAGTTTGTAAAATGAATTGGAAAGCTGAGATTGATCAAAGGAAAATGTAATAGAGGAGATTAAGTGGAAAATCATATCTATATAAAGGATGGATTTGTATGGACAAATAGTTGACAAATCGAAGAGATGATAAGTCAATGAGTGATGTAGTGAAGAAGGAACAAAGATATTCCAAGTTAGAAAGTAGGATCTGGTGAAGTGTTGAAGCTGGTGGAAAGTAAAGAATTGAAGTGAAGATAGAAGAGCTCACAAAGGATCTAGTTATGCCAAAGATAGTTGCACATTTATAGGTCAATTTGTTTACTATTTCTTATTAGCATTTGTAACCTAGAAATCTCTTAATAGAGTAGACCTAACAGTCTTATTGTAAAATCCTTGCAAAAGGTAACATTCTAAAGAGTGTTCAAAGTCCTATTACCAGACCACTCCTAACGGGGTGAAGATCCTAACGGATCTGAGATAAATCCCTTGACTAGGTCACACCTAATAGTGTGTATTGTAATCTTTATCCAGATTGGCTCTTAACCGAGTGTCCTTCTAAAGAGTATTTTCTTAGTGGGTGACAATTCCCATAGTGGTTTTTCCCAAAGCTGGGTTTCCATGTTAAATACTGGTGTTACATGTGATGAATGAATTGTGTGAATGATTTGGTTATTGTTAAAAGTTTATTTACTATTGTCGGTAAATAGTAAATTATGTTTAACCAAGATGGTACTAAGTTAATTAGAGAAAATTTTATGAGGTATTTGTGATCAAGGATTACTGATTTACCCTCCCCCCTCTCTATAATCCAATAATTGCTATCAAAGCTAAGTGCTCCAGAGAGCTAATTTTGAAAGACTTCAGTAAAAGATCTGAAGATGTATAGGAGAAAAGTACCTAAGCTGAACAAGGAAAGTTTCTCAACATGGAAAATTAGGATGAGATTGTATCTATCTGGGATTGGAGAATCTACACTGAATCTTTTGGATAATGACTACACTCCACTACCTCCCAGACCCATAAAAGTTGATTATATGAGAGAAAATTAGGAACACAACTCGGTAATGATAGAAATTGCTTCTTCTCTAACCGATGTTGAAATCAATGATGTTAAGGTCTACGTTAATTCAAAAGAGATGTGGGATAGGCTTACACTTGTTTATGGAGGAGATCAACATGTACAAAAAGCTAAGGTTGATAATCTTAGAGGAAAGTGTGATGAAATAGGAATGAATGATGAAGAGAACATTTCTCAATATAGTTGCAAAATCAAGGAAGTTGTTAGTGCCATCAGAGGTGATGGTGGAACATTGACTAACAAATAAGTGGTAAGTAAAATTCTGAGAACTCTTTCTTCCAAGTATGCTATTAGAGTATCTTTTATTCAGGAATTGAGATCCATACCAAATAATGTTGTTATTTTTGAAGCATTAATCGATAAGCTGACTGTATTTGAGCTAATTAATTATGATAATAGTCTACCAACCATTGAAACTTTCTTCAAATTATCTATGAGTATTGGATCTTCAATAAAATAAATAAAGAATTATAGTAATTCATATGATAGTATTCTAACCGAAGAGGAAGAACAAGAGGATTTGGAAGCACTATTGGCTAAGAGACTAATGAGAGGTAAAGGAAAGTATATAGGAAAATTACCCTTGAAATGTTTCAATTGCATCAAGATTTGTCATATTACATCTAGATGTCCTGACAATGATAAAAGTGAGAAGAAGGAGAATAGATACCAAAGATTTAGAGACTTCAAGGACAAAGGTAAGAAGTATTTCTACCTAGCTGAGGAAGGCGTAATTGATGATGAATCAGATGATATAGATGAAGGATATGAAGTTGTCTATGTTGTTGTGAAGGAAGACTCAGATGAAGAAAAGTATGAAGATGAAAAATAACTTGTTTCTCATATAAGTAAACTTGACTTATAGATTATTGATAGTGGATGTTTACATCATATGAGTGGTGATATTGATAAGTTTGAGAACCTAGAAGAGCATGATGGAGAATTTTTCAGATTTGGAAATGATGCTCCATTTTCTGTTAAAGGAAAAGGATCAATTATATTGAATGGAAAGATGAGATGTAATGATGCATATTGGGTTAAAGGACTAAACTATAATCTGTTGAGTGTTGCACAATTAAACAATATTGACCACCAGATGAAATTTCAAAATAGAAAGGTGAAGATTTATATGGTACTGATGGAGATCTAATTGGAACTGGTGAACAATCAAAATGTAACCTATTTTATCTTGATACTACTACAAAGAGTTGCTTGTTTAACAATATCTGATTCCCACAATCCATTTATAAATGCATGTGCATTTCTGGATTTGATTTTGTGTATTTTTTATCATCAACATTTCAGATCACACTCCATTGTAATTAACTACCATCCTATTAGCCTTTCTTGGCAACCTCTGTTAGTCACGCTTGACAACATCCATCACCCTTGATTCTTTCTAGGTCCCCTCTCTTGGGCTTGCTCCTTGTTTTGGTGTTTGTTTTTGTTTTGTCCCCCTTTCTTTGTTGGCTCTTGCATATTCACTTGAGCACATATTTTTGGGCGTACTTTGTTCAGTCAATTTTGTGCTTTTTGTTCTTTTTGTTTTCTCTTCGTTATCATTCTTAGAGGTGATTGTGTGTGTCGTTTGTCTTTCCTTTGTTGGTTTTTAGTTTTTTCTTCTTTGGTTCATTCTTGAGTTTGATAGTTCTTTGGTTCTTGTTGGTGTATGTCCTTGTGCTTTTAGTTTTATATGGGTTGTTTGTTTACATGTATTCATTTTTTGTATTGTTAAGTCTTTATTTTTATTTTTTCTCTTTTTTTTGGCATGCTTTTAGCTATTTGTTGATTTGCTGCTTCTTTTTCATTGTGTTTTTGTCTTTTTTGCACATTTAGTTGTTTGTTTGCTCTTATTTTTTTCTCTTGTGGTTTTCATTTTTTGAGTGTTTGTTTATTTAGTTTTCAATTTTTTATGTTTTTTGTTAGTTTGTTTATTTTTTATGTCTATATTTTTAGACCTTTAATTTTTGTTTATTTATTTGTGTTTGTATTTTTAGTAGGTTTTTTTTGGTTCCCCAACCTTGGGATTTTAATTATTATTATTTTTTTCTTATTTTCTTTTGAAGCCTTATTATATTTTATTTTTTCTTCTCTACATAGTTTTGCATGTTCTTTTCTCTTCTTATATCTCTTGAGACGGGCTTGGTCTACATCTTTTTCTTTTACAATTATTGCACTCTCTCTTCCCGATGATAGATCATAGAGTGTGATCTGAAATGTTGATGCTAAAAAACACACAATCAAATCCAAAAATGCACATGCATTACAAATGGATTGTGGAAATCTGATATTGTAAATCTACCAAAATTAGAAAAAATTGAATCAAGGAGGTATTTTGACTACTTACTATTGGTCTATAGCTTTTCGGTCCTGTTGTGTCGTCCATGTAGCTCAAATCGGTGATTTTCAAAATGAATAGGCATTTTGGAATTAGAAAAGGTTTTCAAAATCTAAATTCAAAAGCGTTAAAATGATTTGAAAATAATGTTTTTACCCTTATATATACAAATTTGACCCAATTTTTAAAGTCTTCTGATTGACGTGAAAATTGCACCCCTACCTAATTTTATAATCCTGATTCAGTTTTCGAGATCAAAATCAAAATTTGACAAAATCTGACTTGCCAAATTCTCAAAACAAATTTATGGTCAAATGTAATTGACCACTACTACAGTCGCTCATCACAATGCAAAATGAGCCCAAAATTAATTCTATTCTTACCTCAATTCAAACTATGTGCTAAAAAAAAATTCAATCAACCATGGTCAACTCATGGTCAAATTTGATCAATAGGACCCCAAACAAGTGTAGAATATGATCCTAAATAGATGTAACTCAATCAACATTAGATCAAAAATTTTCTACATCATGTCTAATCCAAATCATGTTCTTTTTATCAATTAAATTGCCTCAAATTACTATGGTACCTTTCCATATTTTAGCTTCACTCCTGAGGGGGCATGATCAATACATCATCAATCCATTATCATTAGAAAGATCAATCTTCAAATTAAGAAAACTTTTCAAATCTTCTTCACTAATCAAATTTAATCATCAAATCAAACAAGACCCAATCTCTAGGGGCATCTCAACTTCATCATAATCCATATCAAGTTGAGGCTCTTTAATTTCTTTGAATTGTTGGCCTATGTTGGGCCGATCAATAACTACACTGACACCCAGGCGGAAGGAATGGCCCTTCTTTGGGGGATTAAATTCATAGAACAAATGAACATCGGGCAGCTGGAAATAGAGGGGGATTCCAAAGTGGTTGTTGAGGCTGTCAAAAGTGGTGCTAGTGTGGGATGGCGGACTAGACCTATTATTATGGAGATCAATGAGCTACTCAATAGCTTCCAGCGCATGACTATGGGTCACACATACAGAGAGGGGAATTCAGTTGCTGACTCATGGTAGCAATAGGCCTAAAACAAATCAAACTCAATAGTTGGAGGGTGGTTAGTGATTTACCTCTGGTGACTCAGCAACTCATTGGGGGAGAAATGAATATTACTGTTTAAATGTGCCAAGCTGTCATATTCATTATGAATCCTAACTGGATCACGTGCTAGCGTGCTCAGGAGATTTTTGTGATTATGGAAAGGAGAACCCAAATTCCCATAAAGAATCATCATTACCTTTTAAATGTGTGGAGTAAGAGTTGTCTGAATCAAAGGGCTTACTTGGCTAATAAGGACAACAAGTGTGTCCCTGGTATTATTGCTATCACTAATACATTTGGGGTGAAATTGCGACGGCCATTTGCGACGGCAGGCAAATGTCATGTGGTTTTGCTCTTTTTTTTTCAAATATAGCCCGACACCGTCGCAATTTGCGATGACAATACATTTGTCACTGTCGCAATTGCGACGTTGTCGGGATATAAGCGCAAAATTTAAAAGGAACGTTGTCATGTGTGTTTTGAACAGCGTCGTAACCCTCCGCGAAATCACATCAGGATATAACGGCAAACAAAATAAGAACATTGTCATTTGTGTTTTCAACAGCGCCGTAACCCTCCGCGAAATCACATCGGGATATAAGGGCAAAAAAAACAAGAACGTTGTCATTTGTGTTTTCAACAGCACTATAACCCTCCGCGAAATCACAGCTACAATTTCTGAGTACGTTGGGTTTATTTTTCTTTTGTCATTATTATGTAATCTGGTATTCAGCTGTTAGAGAGCTAAAATACCCAGAAATGAGGACATATCTATGTTGAATTTATTGTTAGCGGCTTTGGTTATTTAGAAGTTTAATTTTATTTGTTCATCTTTCAAGCACAAACGTTTTGTGGACCGTAACATCTTCATTGTTTCGGGTATGCAGTGAAACAGCCCTAACTTGCAATTGCGATGTTGTTGGGATATAAGGGCAAAAAAAAAAAGGAACATTGTCATTTGTGTTTTCAACAGCACCGTAACCCTCCGCGAAATCACATCGGGATATAAGGGCAAAAAAAACAAGAACGTTGTCATTTGTGTTTTCAACAGCGCCGAGAGAGATTCCCTCCGCGAAATCACAGCTACAATTTCTGAGTACGTTGGGTTTATTTTTCTTTTGTCATTATTATGTAATCTGGTATTCAGCTGTTAGAGAGCTAAAATACCCAGAAATGAGGACATATCTGTGTTGAATTTATTGTTAGCGGCTTTGGTTATTTAGAAGTTTAATTTTATTTGTTCATCTTTCAAGCACAAACGTTTTGTGGACTGTAATGTCTTCATTGTTTCGGGTATGCAATGAAACAGCCCTAACTTGTGACTACCTTCACGGTACTTGTGTACATTATCATGTTGTCTTTACAGTGACTGTCCTCATTCAAGTGGCAATTACACAAGGGACAGTCACTGTGAGATGTCCTCATTTGTGACAAGGACAGTCACACTTAGGACATCTCATAGTGATATTCCCTTGTGTAATTTCCACTTGAATGTATTGCTATTGAACCACATTAATGCTTTTCTTCTTCAACAAATGAGGACAGTCACTGTAAAGACAACATGATAATGTACACAATTACCAAAAAATGATCTTGTTAATTGATGTAACACTTTGTCTTGCTCACTCCCTATCCTTCACTAGGGTCTCTTTAGGCCAATGTTTTGACTTGATAGGGTACTTAACTATCCCTACACTCTTTAGGTATCTCTACCCAAGATCCCACTCCTTCAACTAGTGCACACCAACAAGAAATACAACGAACTCTGCTCAATACCAATCTAGCTACTAGGACACTCCTAGTCTTGTCTTCACAAATTGAAACACATTCAACTAGAACTTTACTCCATGGAGAGGCTGGCCACTAGGACCTCTATTGGTTTCAATATTACTCCTTCACCTATACTTTTCATCAGTACTTCAATCCGGTTCATCAAACCATGCATGCCAATTGCACCCAAAAATAGGCTGCTAGCAATTAGGCCTTTGTCAAGCCTTTTTGTTTATATTAAGCCACCTAAAGGGCTTAGGATTCAGATGCCCTTTATTGAGAACTCCAAGATATCTAAGGTCTTCTCCTCCTAGATTTTTTGTACACCAACTGCTACAGCCATGCCTGAAAACAAGTATTTTGACACAACTTGGACAGTCTGACTAAGAGTTTGTTTTCTTAGCAGCCAAAGAAACTCACCCAATCTTCTAATTTGACTTGGGGCTTCTTTAGATGTGTGTCTACCTCTCCATGAGATTTTAGTTGAAGCAACCAATGCATTCAACTTGTTGTAATCTTCTTGTAATGATTTGTCATCCCTAACTGTGCTCAACTGACTCACCTAGGACATCATTGCAAACATAGAAAATGAGCTTCCCAGAGCCCCTCCTTCCAAACATATAGTACATGGAGTCTCCTCACCCATTCCAAGAGCCCGTACAAAATTGACAATGGAATGATGAGCTAAGACTCCATTTGTTCAACCTGCCTGGTTCAAACCAATGATAGGGTACTTAACAAAAGAATTAACAAACTAGTTGGAATGCTTCAAAACTCAAAAAAAACACAACACAGAATAAAAAAACAACTTGTACTAACTTTTCCAATAGACACTGCGAGCTATCTAATCCATTAATCAACTGAAAACAAAGAAACAAAAAAACTCAAGAATTCACTAAAACCGTGTTACTCTACAAATCTTCTTAATTCCAAATGTTTTTCCCCCCAACCTTTTGCACAGATCGATGGAGGCCTCTTATAGTTGATCTGATGCCTAATTCAATGGTTTCATATAGTTACATAACCATCTTACTTGAAAATGCTCCCTTGCACAAATGTTGTCAATGTTGTGAATGACAACATTGACAACTTGTTACAACCTTTGGGATTTTGGTTCAAAACTTATTGTTCAAACACCATAAGACCCTAACCATGACTTAGTTAGGCTATTTAGACCTCACATAGGCCACTTCTACACTTCTTTGCCCAATTTGACCCCTAAAAGCTTCATTCCCACTTTTGCCACAATATTGGTAACTTGGCTACAAATTGGCACTTGCCTTCACAAAGGTCACACATGAGGACATCTCACAGTGATCGATTGTCCCTTGTGTAATTTCCACTTGAATGTATTGCTATTGAACCACATTAATGCTTTTCTTCTTCAACAAATGAGGATAGTCACTCTAAAGACAACATGATAATGTACACTCACTGTAAGGACAGTCACAAATGAGGACATCTCACAATGACTGTCCCTTGTGTAATTGCCGCTTGAATGTATTGCTATTGAACCACATTAATGCTTTTCTTCTTCAACAAATGAGGACAGTCACTCTAAAGACAACATGATAATGTACACTCACTGTAAGGATAGTCACAAATGAGGACATCTCACAGTGACTGTCCCTTGTGTAATTGCTGCTTGAATTACACAAGGGACAGTCATTGTGAGATGTCCTCATTTGTGACAAGGACAGTCACACATGAGGACATCTCACAGTGATTGTCCCTTGTGTAATTGTCACTTGAATGTATTGCTATTGAACCACATTAATGCTTTTCTTCTTCAACAAATGAGGACAGTCACTCTAAAGACAACATGATAATGTACACTCACTGTAAGGACAGTCACAAATGAGGACATCTCACAGTGACTGTCCCTTGTGTAATTTCCGCTTGAATTACATAAGGGACAGTCATTGTGAGATGTCCTCATTTGTGACAAGGATAGTCACACATGAGGACATCTCACAGTGATTGTCCCTTGTGTAATTGTCACTTGAATGTATTGCTATTGAACCACATTAATGCTTTTCTTCTTCAACAAATGAGGACAGTCACTCTAAAGACAACATGATAATGTACACTCACTGTAAGGACAGTCACAAATGAGGACATGTCACAGTGACTGTCCCTTGTGTAATTGCCACTTGAATTACACAAGGGACAGTCATTGTGAGATGTCCTCATTTGTGACAAGGATAGTCACACATGAGGACATCTCACAGTGATTGTCTGTAATGTCCCCTTTTTGGCTAACTTGGAAAACAGGAACAATTACTCCACTTCTCAGACTTACTCTATCAAATACTTACAATTAAACTAAGTAATGGAGGTTACTTAAGATATCAACCGCTATTTCAGATTCAATCACAATATGTGTGCAAGATGATATTGATACCAATATGTTTAATAGCACTGTCGGATATAATGATATGAAATATGCTATGAATATGATGTTTCCTATCACTTATAGTGATAGTATAATGATGGTATGTCTGATATAAACAATATCGATATACAATCAATAAGTATTGCTTACAGCAATGTATTTGATGTGTCTGATATGATGATGTAATTATGCAAATGTGTAATATCTCTATGAGTGATATGTTTCTATTTCAGATTCTGAATTATATGCTTGCAACTTCAAATATTGATGCTGTTTCTGACTATCCTTTCTATCTGTGCAATCATGGTGTTGTCTCTGATCTGCAATGATAAACTTGAAACCAAACTGCCAAAGGCAGATGCTCTATTGAGTATATCCAAATATGGATAAGTAAATAAAGTTCTAATGATGCCTTGAGTGACTGACGAGAATGCATTCTTATATTGTCTTAACAAATGAAGAGATGCTATGAATGAGAAGTGTCTTGTTTCTTCCTCCATGTCCCTTTGTTAAGCACACCTTTCCATAATCCGACAGTTCACATAATATTATTTCATTATTTTCTGATCATAGATAACTCCCAGATTGACTCAATATCAAATCTTTTTATGAAGGTAATCTTCCCTAATTGGTAGTGCAACCAGTAGTTAACATCCATTGTGTTTGTATTAGTTTGGTCTAACTATCATTAGTATTTAGTCAATCGATATTAACTCTTGCCTTATCCCATATTGTTATGATGATATCCAATCTTTCTACTCTGATATAAGTCGATATCATTTTCTGATAATTGTCCATTTATTGGTTGATTGCTGGTAATGGAGTTTGATCTTCAAATTGACTTCCATTCCTGTTAATACTTAAGGATACATTGTACTTATTATCCATGACTGATGCCTCATTCATCAATAGCTTGTGATATAATCACTGATGCTTTTGTGTTTCTACAAGATGTGGTTTATCTCAGACAATCGATAATCTTTCAATCCTTTAGTCGATATCCTCCTATGTGGTGTCTATTGATATAGATAGTAGAATTCAATCTAGTTTATGTTATTGTCATGATAACATAGGAAGTGATGGTGCATATTTGCTAGCGGGTCTTCATGTTTGATATTGCTTTATCGGATATGTCATTGTCTAAACTTGTGCAATTAATGATTATTTATAATATATGAATGGTTATCCTTCTTGCTTATCAATACATCTTCTGAAACACATAGCGACCTATCCCTTATTCATATCATGTTGATCTTGACTTCATAGTATTTGGTTCATTAATCATCCTCTCATGGTATCGATGTGTAATGACTAGTTATTGTTGTATCACTTCTTCGTTCCTCATCGTGATAGATAATGCAGATGTTTAATGTAGATGTATATCGATTACAGATATTCGATATTGCTTTAAACGTTATTATTATTATTATTATTATTAATGTTATTGTTATTATTAAATATTATAATTAATGATGTTAGTAATATTAATAATATTATAATAAATATTATTACAGTGATAACATATTGTTTTATATTGAGAGGTTTATTAATATTATTTATATATTAAAATTATTATATCAATAATTGATTTAATATTATTACTTAATATATTATTATAATATAATATATATAATTTATTAATAATTATTTATTATTAATTTATATTATAATTATAATCATAATTATATTATTTATTAATTTTTTAATATTATTTAATTAACATATTACTTATTATGCTAACTATATATTATTATTATCTTTTGATAATAATTATATATTATTGTTATATACCGTTAATAATAGATTATTATATATCATCTAATCATTTTATTATTATACTAAGTTCAATATGTCACGGCTCATGACATTGTCCCTTGTGTAATTGCCACTTGAATGTATTGCTATTGAACCAAATTAATGCTTTTCTTCTTCAACAAATGAGGACAGTCACTCTAAAGACAACATGATAATGTACACTCATTGTAAGGACAGTCACAAATGAGGACATCTCACAGTGACTGTCCCTTGTGTAATTGCCACTTGAATTACACAAGGGACAGTCATTGTGAGATGTCCTCATTTGTGACAAGGACAGTCACACATGAGGACATCTCACAGTGATTGTCCCTTGTGTAATTGCCACTTGAATGTATTGCTATTCAACCACATTAATGCTTTTCTTCTTCAACAAATGAGGACAGTCACTCTAAAGACACCATGATAATGTACACTCACTGTAAGGACAGTCACAAATGAGGACATCTCATAGTGACTGTCCCTTGTGTAATTGCCACTTGAATGTATTGCTATTCAGCCACATTAATGCTTTTCTTCTTCAACAAATGAGGATAGTCACTCTAAGGACAACATGATAATGTACACTCACTGTAAGTGTACATTATCATGTTGTATTACAAATGGACCTTATGTTGGTCGGGATATAAGTGCAAAAAAAAAAAGGAACGTTGTCATTTGTGTTTTCAACAGCGCCAAGAGAGATTCCCTCCGCGAAATCAAGCGGGTTATCATTTGTGTTTTGAACAAAGCGGGTTGTCATTTGTGTTTTGAACAGCACCGAGAGAGATTCCCTCTGCGAAATCAAGCGGGTTGTCATTTGTGTTTTCAACAGCGCCAAGAGAGATTCCCTCCGCAAAATCACAGCTACAATTTCTGAGTACGTTGGGTTTATTTTTCTTTTGTCATTATTATTTAATCTAGTATTCAGCTGTTAGAGAGCTAAAATACCCAGAAATGAGGACATATCTATGTTGAATTTATTGTTAGCGGCTTTGGTTATTTAGAATGCTTCCCCACAATACTTAATTACACAAGGGACAGTCACTGTGAGATGTCCTCATTTGTGACAAGGACAGTCACACATGAGGACATCTCACAGTGACTGTCCCTTGTGTAATTGCCACTTGAATGTATTGCTATTCAACCACATTTATGGGCCCGTTTGGACCACGACACACAGTAGCATCTACAGAGAAGAATATCCCAGGTGTAACAAGTTGTAAGAATATACCAACAGTTCTAAGAAGTTCCCTAGCACGTAGTAGCATCTACAGAGAAGAATATAAAACATGAGGGCAGCCACTGTAAAGACAACATGATAATGTACACTCATTGTATGTGTACATTATCATGTTGTCTTTACAGTGACTGACCTCATTCAAGTGGCAATTACACAAGGGACAGTCACTGTGAGATGTCCTCATTTGTGACAAGGACAGTCACACATGAGGATATCTCACAGTGACTGTCCCTTGTGTAAGCCACTTGAATGTATTTCTATTCAACCACATTTATGGGCCCGTTTGGACCACGGCACACAGTAGCATCTACAGAGAAGAATATCCCAGGTGTAACAAGTTGTAAGAATATACCAACAGTTCTAAGAAGTTCCCTAGCACATAGTAGCATCTTCTAATTGTCTATACCACTTCACAAGGTATTGTTTGCACACATTGTTTTTGGTTCTTTTGATGACCCTTGTTTTGAAATTGCTATTAGGCCTTGTAGCTTATATGTTTTGATTGCTGGAGAGCTTCTAAAGCTAAGCAAGAAGACCATTGCACGAGTTATAGCCGCGTGCTCAGGTTTGAAAATTGTATATTTTTTAATCTAATGTATATTTTAATCCTTTTGCCATGTCATGTAATATGTCTTGCCTTGTAGCTTATATGTTTTGAAATTGCTGTTAGGCCTTGTAGCTTATATGTTTTGATTGCTAGAGAGCTTCTAGAGCTAAGCAAGAAGGCCTTGTAGCTTATATGTTTTGTGTACTTTTGACAATTTTGCTTAGTCACTGAAAGTTGTAGACTGAAGTTTTCATAGCCCAATTTTTGCTTCCTGCGAAGAACGATCATGTCAGATAATATAAGTGAAGAAAAAAATAGGGAGACAATCGCTAGATTGTGGTCTAACTTGAAAAGAAAAGGTGATGGAAAATTTTATTGTCCCTGCAAAATTTGTAAGGGCTTAAACCGTAGAAGATTGCTAATCAAAACAGTTAAGAGACATTGTAGGGAGAATGGTCACATTGAAGGGGGGCATGACTATCATCCACTGGTAAGTTGTTCATTATATCATTTTAACAATTTATATACATATGAAATCACTTGATGATGAGTTGAAGATCATGGTTTATTTATGTTAATCAATTTTATATTGGTTGATCTCCCCAGGGAAGTACATGATATGGAGGAACATGGGGGTGCGAATATCCAAGGTGAAGATAATGATCCCATGGAAGATGACGATCATGCGCCAGAAAACACAATTGAAGATGATGGTATAAATACATTGATCCATGACACATTTAGTCCAAGCGGATCTGATCATGATGATGATGATAGCCTTGATGTACCTCTACTTGAGAAGGCATACGAGCCCCTATACAAAGACTCCCAAACAACTCTTCTCTCTGCTGTATTGTTGTTGTTGAACTTGAAGGTTATGAATGGTTTATCCAACATAACAATGTCACGTATGTTAAGGTATGTCATATATGTCTTTATAGTTAACAAAGGGTGAATAATGTACCACTAATATTGTTTATATTAACAACTTATATTTTTTGCTGTAGATTGATAGGCGAGTTTTTGTTACCACCATCAAATATTCTACCTCGCTCATATCGAGAATTATCTGCTATTATGAAAGATATTGGAATGGAGTATCAAGCAATACATGCTTGTCCCAATGATCATATTATATATTATAAAGAACATGAATTTGCAACACAATGCCCTGTATGTCATACGAGTAGATATCGAACAGATCGAATAACAAAAAAGGTGCCTCACAAGGTTCTTCGTTACATCCCCATTATTCCACGGATGCGACAATTATTCAGGTGTACTAGCTTGGCACAATTTATGGATTACCATGCATGCAATAGAAGTCGAGATGACATTATTTGAATCCCTGCGGATGGTTCGGCATTTATGCACATAGAGGAAAAGTGGCAACACTTCAAAGAAGAACCTCGTAATCTCAGGCTTTCATTGGCAGCGGATGGTGTCAATCCATTTGGAGAGATGAGATCTGTTTGCTCAGTGTGGCCTGTTTTTGTTATCAACAATAACATTCCTCCGTGGATGTCAATAAAGAGGGAGCACATTATGTTGGCAATGATTGTTCCAGGTATTTTATCATTTGATAGTTATTAATTTACATGTACTTACAAATCTTACAGTAAAATGGTCACAATAATTATGTAATGTTACTGTTCATTCAAGTAGGTAAATATCAAGTTAAAGATATGAATGTATATATTGAGCCTCTTATTGACGAGTTGGTGGAGTTATGGAACGGTGTCACTATGTATGACGTGTCTAGACCAATAGGACAAAGACAATTTCAATTCCATGCAATACTTGTATGGACAATACATGATGCCCCAGGGCTAACACATTTTTGTGGTATGTTATAGTGAATTCAAGTTGCGCATGATAATTCTAATTATAAAAATCAACATATTTAATAATCCAATTATATCATTATCTTGTAGGTCTTCAAACAAAGGGAAAATTTGCATGTCCAGTTTGTGGTCCAAAGATGAAATCTCGTCATTCAAAAAGTTTAGGAAAGCATGTGTTTGATGAGTACAGACACTTCCTCCACAGGAATCATAAGTATCGAAGTATGGAAAAACATCTTTTCAATGAGAAAGAAGAGACTACATCAAAGCCACGAAGAATGACACCTCGCCTATGGAAGTTGGAATATAATAGAATTAATCGTCGAGGTAATGTCGTTCCACTTAATGGTTTATGTTTGTAATTTATATATTTCTATTGTGATTTTTGTTTACTAATTATGTAATTGATGATCGTGAAGTTCGTCAAGGCACTACTGACAACCTTCCAAAGGGACTAAAAAGCTATCCCAGACAATTTAGTAGGTTTCCCTACTACGAGGACCTACAAATTGTGCATTTGTTTGATCTTATGCATGTTGGAAAGAATATAACAGAGACATTGTGGAAAATACTGGATGGAAGGCGTGACAAAGAAAAAATTGTCAAAATTTGTAATGACATTCATGAATCCAATCATGCACTGAAGAATTTCATTCACTCAAATAGCAATAGAGATCAGATTAATATAAGTGCCCTTCCTTGGTTATTAACGGAGCAGTAAAGTGATGCCATAAAAGAAGTCATACGAAAAATTTGATTTCCCACAGGATTTACTGGGAACATAAGCAATCTCATATCAAAGAAAAGTGAATTTGGGCCAGGGCTCAAAACGCATGATTGGCATACTTTCATCAAGGTAAGTTATGTTCTTCTATATTTACAATATATTCATAAACTACGTGTACTATTCATTATGTTATGTTAGAAAATAATGAAATGATTGGTTTATAATTACTGCAGTACGTGCTACCTCTATCTCTCCCAGAGCACTTCAACAATAACATCAAACAAGTGATATATGATCTTGGAAAATAAATGAGGTAAGCAGTAATATCTGTTCAATTTGTTGTATATATTTATTATATTCGCGATTTGTTTTTCTTGCTATGTAATCTATTGTATATTATTTTGTAAAGTCTCGTATTTATATATTTTTTGTGACTTGAATCTCTTAATGTAGGTGGTTGTCATCTAAAGAAATCCATAAAGAAGATATAAACTATTGGAAGAGAAGAATTTCTCATTTATTGTGTGAAATGCAAAAGTGTCTACCTCCAACTTCTTTCAATGCACAAGAACACTACCTCATACACCAAGTTGAGGAGATTAAATTGTGTGGACCTGCACACACTAGGTCAATGTGGATGGTTGAGAGGCACTTGAAATCTTTGAAGGCTTTGGTTCGACAAAGAGCACATCCTGAGGGTTCTATGGTAGAGGGATACATGGTATACCAGACTATGGTGTACATTACTGAATATCTTCCTAAGTTTGCTTCAAATATCCATGTAGATCGCATTTGGGATCTCGACCCTTTTAAAAAATTCAAAGGGGAGTACTTGATGGGGAAAGGTAGATTGAGGAAAGTGACAGGTAATAAATTATAAGATGTTATTGTAATAAATTATTTCTTAATCTTCAAAATAAATCGGTTGTAAGTCGTCTATTTTTTTTTGTACAGTTGCTCGAGAGTGGGATGCACTACATTTGTATATTGCAAACAATCTTGATTGGATGATGGTATGGATTGAACGATGTCAACATTCTGGTCACACATTAACATGGGAAGGTGTATCTTCATTGGTTAAAGAAGCTCATCGTAATGGAGATTCTAATGTTACGCAAAGGGAAATAGATTTAGCATATGGTTTAAGAGATTTCCAGGTACGTACAAAATTATTAATCACCCGTATGTTTATCAACTCACGATATAATAATTTTGACATGTTTCACATATTATTGCAGGTTAAACACCACAAGGGTATGTTCTGTAATGGTCAAAAATTTCGCGTCAAAGTGTTGGATGACACGAAGAAAACTTGTGATTCTGGAATAACTGCAGTCTTTCAAGTGACTAATATTTCATCTAGAAATGACTTAGATCCTCAAGAGTCTAAAAATCAATACTATGGCATTTTGGATGATATACTTGAGTGCGACTTTAGTTCCTTCAAATTAGTACTCTTCGTTGTCAAATGGTACAGGCTACGACTTAATCCAAATGATCCTAATAGAACTGTTATTGAACATGATAATGGATTTACAATGGTTAATACAAGGTCGTTTGAGCCAGTTGGGGATGAGCCCTATGTTCTTCCAAGCCAATGTGAACAGGTATTTTACTCAGAGGTTTCACATAAACCGGGTTGGTCATTTGTTGTTGGACATGAACCGAGAGGAAGGCTGATAAAGTATAATGCGATGGAAGAAGAAGATACCGAAGAAGTAGAAGATGATGTAGATGATGATCACGATCGACAATTATTGGATGATGTTCCTGAGACAAATTTTCATGAAGAAGAAGAAGAAGATGATGCTGCTACTGATGATGATGATGAAGATGATGTTGATGTTGATGTTGATGATGATGATGTTGATGATGACGACAACGACGACGACGACGAGGACGATGATGATGACGACGATGACGAGGATGATGATGATGATGATGATGATGAGGATGATGATGATGAAATTTAAAGGTATGCCATCAATCCTTAATGTATTTAATATTCATTTCTTGATAGAAATATATTTGTCTTAAATGGTTACATAGTTTATTCATTATCTATTTAAAAGCTATAAGTGTTATAATGTGTACGTTTTAATGTTTTTAATTTTTATGTGATGCTTATGATGGATGTGATTATGATTATGATGTGATTATGCTCACGATAATTGAATTACATTTGCAGGAAATTGAACCCCTTTCAAGAGCATCCCGCACAGTCTCATGGATCGACAGGTATAAGTCAATACACCTTATAGAAAGTCTATTTAATACACTTATCAATAGTAAGATTGATGTCTTCTAAGATCTCTCCCATTTGCAGGTACCAGTAAATAGGTATTTGTCAGAAGTGTCTTCCTCGAGTGAGGGAAATATAGGAATAGAAGAGGAAAGTGAGACATGCAGTTTATCTAGAATAGGGAGATTAACTAGAGGTCAAAGGACTAGAAGGAAATTCAATAAACACATGAAATTTTTCCTTGCTCAAGGGGGGTCATGTTCTTATGATGATGAGATGAAAGGCGACATCGAGGTGCCCTTGAGGTACCAACATCTACAGAAACATTGGGTACCCAAGGAACTTCCTCCAATAAACATTGATTTTTGTGTTAATGAGAGGATATATCGCATAGCACCATCATCATTACATGGTTTCGGCCTAGTTTCTATGGATGGCATAAAGGTGTCTTACAACAAAGTTTCTGAATTGATGGAGTATGTTGGACCATGTTACGATTACAAAAGTTGGATGCATATTGTTCAATATAAAAAAAGTATGCGTAGGTATGCACTCTCGGCAAATTATATACAACAGCAAGACAATAATCAAAGTAAAAGTGTGGCTATATACATTGATGGAAGGCCAAAAGCAACAGGGAATATTGCGGGTTTTATAAATAGTACACGACCTGGGTCAACTATAAAGCAACCCAATTGCATATTTGAGGCGCGCGAGGGAAATCGTGTATTCATCTGTGTGATAAAATCAATACGTGCAGGGGAAGAGCTGCTTATTGATTACAATTTGAACCGCATAGATACAAACGAGGCTACTATCATGGGGGTGGTACATACTATTAAACCAACTTCTAATCAATGACTCCAACATACCATTTAGTTATTAAATTTTTGGCTAACATTTTTATACTTGATCTTTGACACAGGGGCACAATATGGAGCAACCGCCCGAAGGTGATGGTGACGATATTCCTAGCTCATCTACACATGAGCAGGTAAAATTCATTGTAATTGTGCAAACTAGATAGAAGCAAAATGTTATTTTTTTTAATGTTATTTTCTTCATTGTTTTGGAGTAATTTTGATAATACTAATACTATTGTTGTCACAGAGGGCCGGTGGTTGGAGAGAGGGAAAGCAACCTACAGTCCCTCAGGAGTCCCCCCTTGTGGACCCTTTTTTTATTGATTTAGCAGAGACCGATGACCCGATCGGTTCCATTAAAAAGCTGCTAAAGAAAATTGGGAAAGAACTTCTACGTTTGGTATCCATACATCCTCAGACTCAGGAAATAAAAGATAGGGCAGCTGAGTTGTTGCGCACTTCTGAAAACTTTAAAGTAAGTATTAATGAAATTTTTAATTATTACAAGAGTTCAATAATGGTTTTTATGTTATGCTCTTTTATGACATTAATTAAAATATGGATGCATTGTCTTTACAGAGTTATTTGCGTAATTTTGAACCCCATTCCCATGATGAGGCCGGTATTGCAAGTGGTTCAGGTAGATCACATGTCCCATTCCCCACTTGTGTTTTCCACTGAATATATATAGGAATGATCATAATCATTGACAATACATGCTCGAACAATCTTTTTTTTTAATGCTCTAACAATCTTGTCCATGCTAGTCCACGCGTTCTATATTTATGCATGCTCTAACAATTTTATTCTTCAGCTCCTTTCCATGATGATATGACAACGCCGCCTCCATCCAGGACAGCCACAAATGTCTTGCCGACTGCCATGTCAACAACACACAGCCTAAATGCACCAACTGTTGCACCATCTACTGGTACACAAATCCCTCTTTTTCTCTTTTTTGTTATGTGTTTAAGTGTTATGTGTTTACGATGTAGATCCCTTGATTGTGTTTGTGCCATGGGTGCTCTGCACCAATTTATTTCCCTTGAAGTATTATTTCTTGGAGGCATTTGATAATGGTTTTCATTTTTTGCAATAGGAGATGCAACAAGTCCCGATGCAACATCATTTCCTGGATGTTCCCGTGTTCCTAGTACGGGAATGGTGAAGGATTGCGTATTGATCATCAGCGACGATGAAGGCGTTCCCTTAAAAGTATCCAAACTTCCAGGTACTTTAAAGTTATTATTATTCTATAGTGATATAATAGTAATTTAGTTTTTGATCACTCTTCATCGACTAATGATCCCATGATTATTTTGTAGGGAATGATATTTTTTGGTGAAAACTTGGTGACGAGTGTTTGCGGATATTCGGGCCCACCATACGTACATGGTGGAACATCATATCCTAACTAAAACCCCAAACCACTATTTTGATTTCATATCATTGCTAGAATAGTTTTCCTTTTCATCAATTTCTTGAACTATATTAAAGGTAGCTTCTCTTCATTTATGAGTCTAACATGTTTTTTTTTACTTAAAAGGTGGAATAACCAAGATAAAAAGTTGAAGGATGATCTTGTACATAGTATGACCCAGCTTTTTGGACCTCGTGCATTCGAGAGAAACAAGCTCCTTGAAAGAGCTGGTTTATGTTTGAAGTATATTAGGGACCAGTACAGGAAATATTTAGAGGTTAACCCAAGGCACGAGTGTCCACCCTGTGTTCTTGAGGCTGAGTGGCAGGGTTTGATTTTGGATGGAAAGTATAAAGCCGACATGAAAAAAGGAATTATGCCAGTAGAGAGTAGAGCAAGGTATGTGATACTTTTGAGAATGTAATTATGTACTAATTAACCTCTAAATTTTTCCTATACTGGTCTCTAACATATTTCAAACTTTTCATAGATTGCCTGACACATCAAAGGCAACAAAGGCAAGATTAGAAAAGCACGGGACACACAAGCTCGGCTCTGGTGGTTTTTCCAAACTTCAAGCACGAGTTGTAAGTATTAGTAAATGAAAACTTGTATCAATTTTTTTATATATTGCAAGGAAATTTTTTTGATCAAACAATGCAAGTAAAATTCACCATACCAAGAAAAAATGTAGGGGTCAGAGTTCAATAGATGCCTCACAGAAGAGGACAAGAGAATTGGCTTCCAACAAGGCTATAGAGCCGTGGCTGAACGGCTACGAGCTGAAATCAGTGTGCAAGGTTCAAATAATGATGCATCTGAGCCACGGGTAAATAAGCTAAATGAAATTTATTTCAAATTGAATACTTTACCAATTAGTCTATTTGATGTTAAGTTCTAATATAAAGTGAGTATATCTGTTTTAAGAAAGCAATGATAACAATGTGTAGGATATTGGAATGCAGCCTGACAATCCTTCTACACAATCTATGCATAATGAAGGTTCGCATGATGTGCATCCTAGTGGTGGAGGTATACATTTGCTATTAAAATTTTTATATGTAATTACAATTGGTGTTTGGATTAATGTAACATTTCGTATAGCAACTGTAGAGGATCGAGGGGTCGGTGCTCATGAGCATGTTGAGGTTGAGTCTAGACAAAATGATGTGGCCAGATCAGGTAATTAAAGAGCGCCACAGTTATGTTCTTTAAAATAATTAAATACTTGTAACAATTATAATTAAATATTTTAAATTTAACTCTTTTATTTGTTATTGTAGAGGACCCCCCTTTGTAGCAGCATAGGAATTTGAGATCATCAAGAACAAAGAACAAAACAACTGATGAGGGGGGTATTGATGATAACACTGATGCTCCTCTTAGAGCTTACATAGAAAAAAAAATTAGAAAGAGAAAAAAGAAATGATTGTCATCTAAATACCTTAATTGATAATGACTGAATTTTATGTCTCAATGAATTTAATTATGTGCTAATGAATGTTCATGAATTATGTGTTTATTTTCATATTGATGAATGTTGTGTGTTAACGAATCTAATGTGTTAATGAATGTTATCATGTGATATTGATTGAATGTTACATTTTATTAATAATTGAAAGAATGAATGAATGTTAGATGTTAACGGGGAATGTAGAGTGATGTTAGGGGGAGGGGGGTGGGGCCAAATGAGCTTCCACCTTCACGTGGTTGGCCCTGTTTAGTAGAGAATATTAAACTATATTCTCGAAACAAAGTGAAGCTCAATAAGATACTAAATGATTCAAAATGGTTATCAAGGTCCTCTATCCATAAGATACTTGTAGTCAAAATGGTTATTAATAAGATACTTGTAGTCAAAATGGTTATCTAGGTCCTCTATCCATTCCATAAGTTCTTCACCATTCAAACTTCCTCCATAACAAGGAATGTGCTCTAGGTTAGTCATGAAGCCTAGCATGGACTCTCTGTCAGATAGAGCCACTATTTCAGAGCCTTTTTTGTGCATTTCCTTCAAGCACTATACAGTGTACGGATGTGAAAGGGAGGGCAGACCAGTGTGGAAGTTAAAGTATTTATATCTTATGCTTTGAGAGTTTATTTGGTAGATTCAAGACACCTTATATCAAAGTTATTCCTTTTTCTTATCTGTTGTTTTGTCAAACCCTCATTTTTTGGGTTATTGCATTCAAATGGCCTTAACTTGCAAATAAACCATAGGATATCCTCTGTTCTTTGTAAAATGCAAGTTAAGGGGGTTTATTTTCATATTTTAAAAGCTTTGGAACAGGATACTAAGCCAGAGAATTTCAAGAGCAAGCCCTAGGTCAAGAATCTCAATGTTCTTGACTAGGAGTTGATGGATTATGCAAGATCAGAGGGTAGCGGCAAGTAAAGGACCTCAAACCTTGTTGAATCTAGATCTTTAGAGCATGGTGGACATCTTCAAACTCTGATCTTGGTTTCATGCACCCATTTTCAATGCCTTGTTTTGGAACCCACACCCAAAGGCATGCATTAGGTCTGCGGACTCAATAAGGACATTGATATGCTGGAGTGGAGTCAAGGTCTGGGAGTTGGAGGATTGTTAGAACATCAAAAAGGGTACTCAAAAAACATATAAGTTCATAAGGTCCTTTGTCAAATTGAAGAGTTATTGCTGCAGAACAGGTTTTGGAGACCTACTAGAGTCACTAGGTCTATTTGGACCCGTTTGGACCACGACACACAGTAGCATCTACAGAGAAGAATTTTGGTATGCAATGGTCTTGAAACCTCCTAAGAAATTCTTGGTATGCATTTGTGTGGTGCAAAAGCTTCGTTGAAAGAGAAAAAGAAGAAAAGAATAGAAATGATTTTTTTTCTTTTTATGTCATATACTGTAACCAGCTACTTATAACTTGCAAAAATTATTATAACCATTTGAAATTGAAACTTAGTTTAATGTGAAACTGAGAACTGCTTTATTAGAGCTTTCTGTGATTTAGATTCAGACATCAAGAACATTGTTTGCCTAATATTGTGATTAATGTTTATTTATTAATATCTCATACTGACAAACAATTGATAATTGTAGGGAAAACGTCATTGGGGGTCTTTGAGGATCCACCAGAAGCCAAGGAGAAAATGTATTCAAATGCTAAAGATGGTGTAACAGTCCTTACAGCTGTTGAACCTTGCTGTGTAGATCATCTCCGATTCTCCAAGTTCAACAGTACTGTGGTATTCCTTTGGATACTTCTAATGGTAAATTTCAGACATCAAGTTCTTTTCGTATGAAACTACTACATTTGTAATCTGTAGTTTTAAACTTTTAGTTTATAAATGTTCATCAGCTTTAGTTCGTATGCTGCCATTTCAAGTATGATTAATGAAGTTACCTTTATCACAGGATGAAAGTGAGCAGTCAGCATACTGGTACGGAGCTGGCAGCATTGATACGGTGACTAGGGCATCGTTTAATGGTGGTATTGTGTTTTCTCATATTTAGGGCATCGGCCTTTTGAAGCATTGCCTTCATCTTTCTTAAGTCTGAGTTTTAAGTTTGTTTATCTCTCTCGGCGCTGTTGAAAATACAAATGACAACGTTCTTGTTTGTTTTGCCCTTATATCCCGATGTGATTTCGCGGAGGGTTACGGCGCTGTTGAAAACACAAATGAAAACACAAATCCCTTGTGTAATTGCCACTTGAAGGAGGACAGTCACTGTAAAGACAACATGATAATGTACACTTACAGCCCGTGTACATTATCATTGTGTCTTTAGAGTGACTATCCTCATTTGTTGAAGAAGAAAAGCATTAATGTGGCTGAATAGCAATACATTCAAGTGGCAATCACACAAGGGACAGTCACTGTGAGATGTCCTCATTTGTGACTGTCCTTACAGTGAGTGTACATTATCATGTTGTCTTTAGAGTGACTGTCCTCATTTGTTGAAGAAGAAAAGCATTAATGTGGTTCAATAGCAATACATTCAAGTGGCAATTACACAAGGGACAATCGATCACTGTGAGATGTCCTCATGTGTGACTATCCTTGTCACAAATGACTATCCTTGTAAAGACAACATGATAATGTACACATACAATGAGTGTACATTATCATGTTGTCTTTACAGTGGCTGCCCTCATGTTGTATATTCTTCTCTGTAGATGCTACTATGTGCTAGGGAACTTCTTAGAACTGTTGGTATATTCTTACAACTTGTTACACCTGGGATATTCTTCTCTGTAGATGCTATTGTGTGCCATGGTCCAAACAGGCCCATAAATGTGGTTGAATAGCAATACATTCAAGTGGCAATTACACAAGGGACAGTCACTGTGAGATGTCCTCATGTGTGACTGTCCTTGTCACAAATGAGGACATCTCACAGTGACTGTCCCTTGTGTAATTGCCACTTGAAGGAAAAAAGCATTAATGTGGTTCAATAGCAATGTATTCAAGCGGCAATTACACAAGGGATAATCACTCTGAGATTTCCTCATTTGTGACTATCCTTACAGTGAGTGTACATTATCATGTTGTCTTTACAGTGACTGTCCTCATTTGTTGAAGGAAAAAAGCATTAATGTGGTTCAATAGTGATGCAGACTAGTCAGGGCTTTTAGAATATACAAATATACATCCTTAACTCTCATTCCACCAAGGAAGAAGGAATTCCAATGGTTGAAACGTGAGTTAAGGTCTTTACATCAGTCAAACCCTGAAAATGAGGGTTTGTAAACAATGCACAGAAAATTTGAAATAACTTAGATATAAAACAAAGAGAATCAATCAAACCAACTTCCAAAGCATCAGATGTCACTATTACAACTTCCAGGCAAATTTTATCATCCAACCACCATCCGTACAGCCGTACAGAGTTCATTTTTCACCAGAAATGCAGTAAAACAGGGTTATTTTTATTTTTTATGAAAGCAAAATGATTACAATACTGGTTCTCTGTCTGTCTTCGACCATTTGAAGCCTAAAATAGGCTCTCCAAATGTTGGTTCAACCATCTAGGTGGTTAGAACAGTTTATCCAACAAATGTCAACTTTGCTAAGCAACTTTTAAAGTTGCATTACAACTTTGCAAACAACTTTGCCGAGAAGGTTAAAAATGTGTTGTGAAACTTTAGGAACCTTATTAAAGTTATTTTGGACCTTCAAACTTCTTAACAACATCTAAAAGACACCTAATAAACACTTACTATGCTCATTTCATCCAAGGACTCAAAAGATGCCCAAGGTTTATAAGTCACCAAGGGGTCTTGTGTCCAACAAGTGGATGTTTATAAGGAGATAAAATCAATCCTTAATATTTATTACAAACCAAGAAAACATCTAAAACTCCTATTCTAATTTATTGTCATTCAAAAAGACTCTGATTTTTCATTCAAAAAGACTCTGATTTGTCAATCAAAAGGACCTTTCACCAGTCAATCCTTCAAAGCTCCAAGGTGAAAATCTTATGTTCCAATTGATAGGATTTGACTCCTTGGCTTCATGGCAACTTCCTTCAATCATGGTGTCTTTGGCTTGCATTAGGGATGCCCCTGCATCAAATAGCAATGCATTCAAGTGGCAATTACACAAGGGACAGTACATGCCCATTAAAGTTGGTGTTTTGTTATCCAGCATGACAATGGAGACAACATACTCTGTGTCAATTTTACTGATCAAATTTCCCTCCGCCAGGCAAAGCAACAATCTGGGTATGATAAGGTGAAATTTTTTAGTCCTTTTGGGTATGATAACAGTTCCAGTTTCCAATAAGATGGTTCATTTTTATAATCTAGCTTCAATTTCTCTTGTGAAAATCTTTTTTTCATTTTATGGGTGGTAAAATATAATTATTATGCTAGAGGTGTGTACTTATGGATGATAATGAAACAAAATGATAAGATTTAAGACTCTTGTTTTTTTTTTAAATAGCAATTTAAGTTTCCTTCTATTATAAATTACTATTTTTCTATTTTTTAATGTATCTTTCCAAATCTTTTATATCAATTTTATTTATGAAATATAAATATATTAATAATGTTTTAGTGTTTTTAGGATTAGTTTATATCAATTCTATGTATCATCATTCGTCATTCAATTGTCAGTATTATTAATTTAGACTGTGCAATTGTAGAACTACTCGAATATGGGTTGGATGGATACTCAAGCAGGGGAACCCTCCTCAAATATCTCAAGCAATGAACTTGGAAAAATGTGTCCTGAAGGAACCCTTTCCATCAGAGATAAAAGTACAAACAAGTAAAAGAAGCAGGCTCTGCAAATATGTTTTTGAGAAGAAAAATGATAGATTATTCGAGTATGGTTCATGAGGTATATCTAAAAAGACATTTTTTTTCTTATTATAATAAAAGAGGAAGTTGTGAATGTCAAAGTTGAGTGAAACAAAAATTATTTTCATCAAATTTTATTAGGCTTGCTTTTGGGAATAGTTTCTTACAATATTGCTATTAAGATTTTTATTGTGTAGTTTTTAGATTAGGTTTATAAAATTATATTTCATGAGTAGTGATTCATATTAATCAATTAACGATACTTTTGGAAGGTATTTTCAATGTGTCAAATTTTGATATTTTTACAAGAATTAGATTGTGTAATTTTTTTAATTAAAGTCATTGACTCATATTTCATAAATAATAGTTCTCATGAATCCATCTCTTATAAGATTGAATAGTCTATTTAGGAAGTATTTCTGATAGTATGTCAAATTATGATATTACTATTACCATTAGATTGCATGGCTTTGAAGTCAACCTCGTTGACCCATATTCTTCTCTGTAGATGCTACTATGTGCTAGGGAACTTCTTAGAACTGTTGGTATATTCTTACAACTTGTTACACCTGGGATATTCTTCTCTGTAGATGCTACTATGTGTCGTGGTCCAAACGGGCCCATAAATGTGGTTGAATAGCAATACATTCAAGTGGAAATTACACAAGGGACAGTCACTGTGAGATGTCCTCATGTGTGACTGTCCTTGTCACAAATGAGGACATCTCACAGTGACTGTCCCTTGTGTAATTTCCACTTGAATGAGGACAGTCACTGTAAAGACAACATGATAATGTACACTTACAGCCCGTGTACATTATCATGTTGTCTTTAGAGTGACTATCCTCATTTGTTGAAGAAGAAAAGCATTAATGTGGCTGAATAGCAATACATTCAAGTGGCAATCACACAAGGGACAGTCACTGTGAGATGTCCTCATTTGTGACTGTCCTTACAGTGAGTGTACATTATCATGTTGTCTTTAGAGTGACTGTCCTCATTTGTTGAAGAAGAAAAGCATTAATGTGGTTCAATAGCAATACATTCAAGTGGCAATTACACAAGGGACAATCGATCACTGTGAGATGTCCTCATGTGTGACTATCCTTGTCACAAATGAGGACATCTCACAATGACTGTCCCTTGTGTAATTCAAGTGGCAATTACACAAGGGACAGTCACTGTGAGATGTCCTCATTTGTGACTGTCCTTACAATGAGTGTACATTATCATGTTGTCTTTAGAGTGACTATCCTCATTTGTTGAAGAAGAAAAGCATTAATGTGGTTCAATAGCAATACATTCAAGTGGCAATTACACAAGGGACAATCGATCACTGTGAGATGTCCTCATGTGTGACTATCCTTGTCACAAATGAGGACATCTCACAATGACTGTCCCTTCTGTAATTGCCACTTGAATGAGGACAGTCACTGTAAAGACAACATGATAATGTACACATACAATGAGTGTACATTATCATGTTGTCTTTACAGTGGCTGCCCTCATGTTGTATATTCTTCTCTGTAGATGCTACTATGTGCTAGGGAACTTCTTAGAACTGTTGGTATATTCTTACAACTTGTTACGCCTGGGATATTCTTCTCTGTAGATGCTACTGTGTGTCGTGGTCCAAACAGGCCCATAAATGTGGTTGAATAGCAATACATTCAAGTGGCAATTACACAAGGGACAGTCACTGTGAGATGTCCTCATGTGTGACTGTCCTTGTCACAAATGAGGACATCTCACAGTGACTGTCCCTTGTGTAATTAAGTATTGTGGGGAAGCATTCTAAATAACCAAAGCCGCTAACAATAAATTCAACACAGATATGTCCTCATTTCTGGGTATTTTAGCTCTCTAACAGCTGAATACCAGATTAAATAATAATGACAAAAGAAAAATAAACCCAACGTACTCAGAAATTGTAGCTGTGATTTTGCGGAGGGAATCTCTCTCGGCGCTGTTGAAAACACAAATGACAACCTGCTTGATTTCGCGGAGGGAATCTCTCTCGGTGCTGTTCAAAACACAAATGACAACCCGCTTTGTTCAAAACACAAATGATAACCCGCTTGATTTCACGGAGGGAATCTCTCTCGGCGCTGTTGAAAACACAAATGACAACGTTCCTTTTTTTTTTTGCACTTATATCCCAACCAACATAAGGTCCATTTGTAATACAACATGATAATGTACACTTACAGTGAGTGTACATTATCATGTTGTCCTTAGAGTGACTATCCTCATTTGTTGAAGAAGAAAAGCATTAATGTGGCTGAATAGCAATACATTCAAGTGGAAATTACACAAGGGACAGTCACTATGAGATGTCCTCATTTGTGACTGTCCTTACAGTGAGTGTACATTATCATGGTGTCTTTAGAGTGACTGTCCTCATTTGTTGAAGAAGAAAAGCATTAATGTGGTTGAATAGAAATACATTCAAGTGGCAATTACACAAGGGACAATCACTATGAGATGTCCTCATGTGTGACTGTCCTTGTCACAAATGAGGACATCTCACAATGACTGTCCCTTGTGTAATTCAAGTGGCAATTACACAAGGGACAGTCACTGTGAGATGTCCTCATTTGTGACTGTCCTTACAGTGAGTGTACATTATCATGTTGTCTTTAGAGTGACTGTCCTCATTTGTTGAAGAAGAAAAGCATTAATGTGGTTCAATAGCAATACATTCAAGTGGAAATTACACAAGGGACAATCGATCACTGTGAGATGTCCTCATGTGTGACTATCCTTGTCACAAATGAGGACATCTCACAATGACTATCCCTTCTGTAATTGCCACTTGAATGAGGACAGTCACTGTAAAGACAACATGATAATGTACACATATAATGAGTGTACATTATCATGTTGTCTTTACAGTGGCTGCCCTCATGTTGTATATTCTTCTCTGTAGATGCTACTATGTGCTAGGGAACTTCTTAGAACTGTTGGTATATTCTTACAACTTGTTACACCTGGGATATTCTTCTCTGTAGATGCTACTGTGTGCTGGGGTCCAAACGGGCCCATAAATGTGGTTGAATAGCAATACATTCAAGTGGCAATTACACAAGGGACAGTCACTGTGAGATGTCCTCATGTGTGACTGTCCTTGTCACAAATGAGGACATCTCACAGTGACTGTCCCTTGTGTAATTGCCACTTGAATGAGGACAGTCACTGTAAAGACAACATGATAATGTACACAAGTACCGTGAAGGTAGTTGCAAGTTATGGCTGTTTCATTGCATACCTGAAACAATGAAGATGTTACGGTCCACAAAACGTTTGTGCTTGAAAGATGAACAAATAAAATTAAACTTCAAAATAACCAGAGCCGCTAACAATAAATTCAACACAGATATGTCCTCATTTCTGGGTATTTTAGCTCTGTAACAGCTGAATACCAGATTACATAATAATGACAAAAGAAAAATAAACCCAACGTACTCAGAAATTGTAGCTGTGATTTCGCGAAGGGAATCTCTCTCGGCACTGTTGAAAATACAAATGACAACATTTCTCTACATTATCATGTTGCCTTTACAGTGACTGTCCCTTGTGTAATTGCCACTTGAAGGAGGACAGTCACTGTAAAGACAACATGATAATGTACACTTACAGCCCGTGTACATTATCATGTTGTCTTTAGAGTGACTATCCTCATTTGTTGAAGAAGAAAAGCATTAATGTGGCTGAATAGCAATACATTCAAGTGGCAATCACACAAGGGATAGTCACTGTGAGATGTCCTCATTTGTGACTGTCCTTACAGTGAGTGTACATTATCATGTTGTCTTTAGAGTGACTGTCCTCATTTGTTGAAGAAGAAAAGCATTAATGTGGTTCAATAGCAATACATTCAAGTGGCAATTACACAAGGGACAATCGATCACTGTGAGATGTCCTCATGTGTGACTATCCTTGTCACAAATGAGGACATCTCACAATGACTGTCCCTTGTGTAATTCAAGTGGCAATTACACAAGGGACAGTCACTGTGAGATGTCCTCATTTGTGACTGTCCTTACAATGAGTGTACATTATCATGTTGTCTTTAGAGTGACTGTCCTCATTTGTTGAAGAAGAAAAGCATTAATGTGGTTCAATAGCAATACATTCAAGTGGCAATTACACAAGGGACAATCGATCACTGTGAGATGTCCTCATGTGTGACTATCCTTGTCACAAATGAGGACATCTCACAATGACTGTCCCTTCTGTAATTGCCACTTGAATGAGGACAGTCACTGTAAAGACAACATGATAATGTACACATACAATGAGTGTACATTATCATGTTGTCTTTACAGTGGCTGCCCTCATGTTGTATATTCTTCTCTGTAGATGCTACTATGTGCTAGGGAACTTCTTAGAACTGTTGGTATATTCTTACAACTTGTTACACCTGGGATATTCTTCTCTGTAGATGCTACTGTGTGCTGGGGTCCAAACGGGCCCATAAATGTGGTTGAATAGCAATACATTCAAGTGGCAATTACACAAGGGACAGTCACTATGAGATGTCCTCGTGTGACTGTCCTTGTCACAAATGAGGACATCTCACAGTGACTGTCCCTTGTGTAATTGCCACTTGAATGAGGACAGTCACTGTAAAGACAACATGATAATGTACACAAGTACCGTGAAGGTAGTTGCAAGTTACGGCTGTTTCATTGCATACCCGAAACAATGAAGATGTTACGATCCATAAAACGTTTGTGCTTGAAAGATGAACAAATAAAATTAAACTTCTAAATAACCAGAGCCGCTAACAATAAATTCAACACAGATATGTCCTCATTTCTGGGTATTTTAGCTCTGTAATAGCTGAATACCAGATTACATAATAATGGAAAAAGAAAAATAAACCCAACGTACTCAGAAATTGTAGCTGTGATTTCGCGGAGGGAATCTCTCTCGGCACTGTTGAAAATACAAATGACAACGTTTCTCTACATTATCATGTTGCCTTTACAGTGACTGTCCCTTGTGTAATTGCCACTTGAAGGAGGATAGTAACTGTAAAGACAACATGATAATGTACACTTACAGCCCGTGTACATTATCATGTTGTCTTTAGAGTGACTATCCTCATTTGTTGAAGAAGAAAAGCATTAATGTGGCTGAATAGCAATACATTCAAGTGGCAATTACACAAGGGACAGTCACTGTGAGATGTCGTCATTTGTGACTATCCTTACAGTGAGTGTACATTATCATGTTGTCTTTAAAGTGACTGTCCTCATTTGTTGAAGGAAAAAAGCATTAATGTGGTTCATTAGCAATGTATTCCCAGCATCTGTACCTGCATCTCTCTTATATACTACAAGTTACTTGCCATCAGAAATTGCAGTTCCCTCACGTGACATTGATGGTGAAGTGTTCTTTTCAAAACCATCATCTGTGGTTACCAATGCTCCTGTTTTAGGCAATAAGTTTGTTGCATTCCATGAGCCATTGGTCAAGTTTCTTCTACGAGCTTCTGATGCCTCAAAATCTAAGCAGTGCCTACGCATGCCTCGTTGTGGTTGATTATCATTCTGTACATGAATTATAATGAGTAATCAGTTTTGGGCCTTGGAATCTTGTATGTAACATGCACAGGCATTTCATGGCTAAATGAATCTATTTAAAAGCATCAACTTTTCTTACATGATGCTAGATACATAAGTAGAACAAGCGTATATCAAATTGGAAGCAATCAGAACTCCACAATGACATATTATTTAGAGTACTCTTCAGTTTAAGTAATAATGCATATATTGACACTGTAAAGACAACATGATAATGTACACTCACTGTAAAGACAACATGATAATGTACACTCACTGTAAGGACAGTCACAAATGAGGACATCTCACAGTGACTGTCCCTAGTGTAATTGCCACTTGAATGTATTGCTATTCAGCCACATTAATGCTTTTCTTCTTCAACAAATGAGGATAGTCACTGTAAAGACAACATGATAATGTACACTCACAGTGAGTGTACATTATCATGTTGTCTTTACAGTGACTATCCTCATTTGTTGAAGAAGAAAAGCATTAATGTGGCTGAATAGCAATACATTCAAGTGGCAATTACACTAGGGACAGTCACTGTGAGATGTCCTCATTTGTGACTATCCTTACAGTGACTGTACATTATCATGTTGTCTTTACAGTGGCTGTCCTCATTTGTTGAAAGAAAAAAGCATTAATGTGGTTCATTAGCAATGTATTAAATTAATTTATTTTTTTTAATCCACCCACGGGCGTCGCAATTGCGACGGAAACCCGTCGCAATGCGATGCAGGCGCCTGTCGCAATTGCTTGGGAGGTCCGTCGCGATTGCGACGGCCCTCCGAAGCCATGCGACGGGGGGGCGACGGCCATGCCGCTTCTTAAATCTTAGTCACATTGCGACGGATATGTGTCGCAATTGCGACGGCTACCCATAGACGTCGCAATTTGTGACTAAAAAATAGCGACGTCTATGGGTGTTGCTATTGCGACACATAGCTATCGCAATTGCGACACATAGCCGTCGCAAAATGACCCCAAATGTATTAGTGATATTAATGGCACCTAGAGATTCATTAGATCTGGCTGTATGGAGCCTGTTTTCCAAAAAATTTCTCAAAGCCAACATTTTAAGTATAATCTTTCCTCGGAAAGGCTTTGCAAAAACAAGGGGTTTTTTAAGGTCTACAAAAATAGTCAGCTCTTAGATTTCTAGGATATTTTGGTGTAGGAGGGGCAGAGCTTTCAAATGGGAGGCAACACTCTTTGCATTGAGCCTGATAAAATCGACGAGGCTTTCACCTCTGATGCATTGGTGACTCATTACTACAAAGAAAGTGGCATATGGGGTTTTATGGAGAGAATGAAAGGTGGGCATGACAAATGAATCTCCAAACAATTCGTCTCATCCTAGAACAATAGGAGTGTCTTGGTTGGGGGAATCCACTTCCAGCTGAACGAAGAGGTCATAGCTAAGGTGACTGGGCTCTCTATGGTGGAGAGAAAATACAAAAAGACCAGTCAGACTCCCGACCCTACCAGCCTCAACCAGTTTTTCAAGGACGGTGAGCAGCTGGTGAAAAAACAAGCGGGCTTCAACAAGGAGGTGCTGTCAAACTTCTAGCCAAAAATTTGCCTCATTGTGATGAAATATTTCACGCTAGAAGGTAAGTTCACTATTTTTTACTACTATCACTTACCATTCCTAAATCATATTAGAAACAAGGATTTAATTTCCATACCTTTCTATCTTTTGCACTCCATAGAGAGTAATATCCTTGATATTAAGGACAACCCTGATAAGTCAATACCTATCCTCCATTAGGGCCTCCTTCTCTACATTTACCATTTTCACAAAGCTATCTACCCGGTGCCCCAACCCCCCCCTCCCCCCCTGATTATCTAGGAGATGACCCAGGAGGAATCCCTGGCCAAAACTGAAAATCCCACCCATTCCTCCTCCTAGTCCATCTGTGTCATCTAGGAGCCTGAGTTGGGTGCTAAAGAGGGTAGAACCCACAAAAAATGTGTTAAAAACCCTTTTAATAGGAAGGAGGGTCAGGAGGAGTCTTACGTCTCTGAGTTTGTGGAGAACAAAGACAGGAAGGAGGCTAACAGTACTCCTAAGACTGAATGTAGGCCCAAAAAATGGAGAATGATGGAGAGCCAAGTTAATCTGGAGGTGGACTTCAGTGGCTCGGTTCACCGGAGGTCAAATAGAATTGCCAAGGAACAGTGTAAAACTAGGTTGTTGGAAACGGCCTCTAGAGAGCAATCTCTGTTTGAAAAAGACTCCCACACCACCCAGTCCATGAAAGGTTCCTCAAATGATCATATGAGTCCCCCTAGGACTGGTAGCACTCCTCTGCCCAACCTCCAGCAAACCATGGAAACCCCCAATAACCATACCCCACCCCTGAGTCCTTCTCATGATCCCCAAGATAAGGACCCCACCTTTGATTACAATACCAAGGCCCTGGAGGGCAAAAACAAATTTGAAGGCACCCTCAAAAGGAGGTTCTCAAATTTGGACAAAGATATTGTGGAGATTAAGAAGAATATGTAGGATCTAATGAACCAATGCATGATGACCAACAAATTTGCCTTGAAGGTCATGCACACTTCAGCTACGACCCTCTGTCATGTGCAGGAAAAGCTAGTGGGCAGTAGATTGGAAGCGGATGAGGACAACAAGGATCTTTTCCTATTTCTACAGGAAGAGTGGGCTAGGACCCTGTTGTCTAAGCAACTAGGTGGGAAGATCTAATTTCTGGTGTCCATGTGTTGGTTAATTTTGACTGGGCTTGGCCCTAGGATCCCCTATTTTGTGGTTGGGGTTAATGTTAGTTTTTATATCTTTTTATTTAGCCCTGCGTGGCTTATGACTGATACTTTACATGCTACTGTTCATTTTAAGTACTCTGGTTTAATCCTTTTGTTCAGTACTGTGGTTTATGTTTTTGATAGGGGCAAAGTTAGAGTTGGTGATTATGTTGTTAAACTATTCTATCTGCTTTGACTAGTTCCATTAATGTGCTATTAATGTGCTACTAGTCCTTTGTTCCTCAGGCTAGCAAGAGGTTGTTGCTTTATCTATCAAAAACAAATCAAAATTACGTACATACCAAATATTTCAAATATATATATCATTTTTAATATGTAAAATATTTATTATTAAAAGTAATGTTTAATTTATCATATAGATATGCTTTTTCTATTTATTTCTTATTTATTTTTTAATTGAATTACATAAAAATTTCAAAAATAAAATAATTTTTAATATATAAAAATATTTATTATTAAAAACTTTTTTAATTTATAATAAAAATCCGATCTTATTTCTTTGAGATCTTTTGTTGTTATATATTTATAAAGTCTAAAATTTATATGTATTGAAATTTAAAAATTTAGTTTCATTAAAATATTTTTCTAAAAAAGTTTAAGTAAAATTCTTAAAAATTCAAAATATTAAAATAATGCTTCAAATTATTTATAAAGGTTAAGTCCTCAATTAAGATTTTGGTATAAAATAAATTTTTATTATTTTAAAATATTTTTATTTTAATGGAATAAAGTTAAAAGTACTAATTTAAGGAAAAAAAATCGTAAGAAAATTATATCAATGATTTTTCAAAAAACATTTTATAAGAAGATGATAATAAGCGTCATGAATGCATTATCTTATAATAGAAACCATAATTTTAGCATAATCTTAACTCTAAGTCTAATCTTTTCATAATTAAAAAATATAGGCTTTGAAAAATTATAAAAATTAAAAAGATAAAGTTTTTGAAGAAAGTAAATAAATCAATAATATTAAGTTTTCAAGTTGATATTTGAATTTATAATAGAAAAAATCATATCATAAAATAAATTAAAGGTTTATAAGAAAAACATTTGTTGAGAAATTAGAAAGTTTATATTTTAGTAACAAATTAAAGATTAAATATTTGAAGAAAGAAAATAATATTGAAATCTTAAATTAGAAAGTATTATTTTTAATAACCAATCTAAGATGAAATATTTAAATTAAATGATTTAATAAATATTTGAAGTAAATAATTCAATAAATAACTTTAAACTTTCAAGTAAAATCTTTTTTAACTTTATAATAAAGAAATATCTTCATAAAAGAAGTTCCTTTTTTGAAAACCTCAAAATTTTAAAGATTTATAATAAAAAATTTTATTTCAAAATTAGAAAATATTGTTATAAGAAACTTATTTGAAATTAAATATTTAAAGAAAGTAAATAAATCAACAAATAATTTGAAGGTTTAAAGTTGTTTTTTTTTATAAAAGAAATATATCTTACAATAAAACCTAACATTAACCCTAACCTAACTTTAACCCTAACATTCATCTAGGAGTAATTAGATCTAGCAACTAACCTAATGTTAAAATTAATCCTAACCATAATTAAACACTATTCAAAACATGATTCCTAATCCTAATGTAAGGCAACTCCTAAATCCAACCTAAAGCATAACTTTAACCCTATACCAAAACCTAAACCCAATCCTAACTCAAACCATGGCATAAGGCTAAACCCTTTTCAGAACCTTAATACTAAATCCTAAACTTCATTTAAATATCTAATCCTCAACCTAACCATAATCATAACCAAAATTATAATCCTCAATCATAAACCCTAACTTCTAATCTTAAACCTAAAGCCTAACCCTAACCCTATCAGTAATATTAACCATAATATAAACACTAATCCTAACCATAATCCTGGTCCTAATTCTAAATATTAATCCTAATCCTAATCCTAATCCTAATCCTAATCCTAATCCCTAACCCTAATAATAATACTAACCATATAAACTATTAACTTAATTATAATCATATTCTAAACTCTAAACCCAAAATCTCACCATAACCCTAATCAAAACCAAAAAACTAATCATAATATTTACCATGATATAAACCCTAATCCTAATAATAATAATAATTCTAATTCTAATCATAAATCCTAATCCCTAATCATAAACCTGATCCTAAACCATAACTCAAACATTAAACTCTAACCCTAACCATAATCCAAATCATAAAAAGATCATAATCCAAACTCTAAATCCAACTCTAATCCTAAACATGGCATAAAGCTAAACCCTTTTCCTCACCCTATCCCTAATCAAATATATGATAGAAACCCTAAACCTAACTATAACACTATTTTTGTATCCTAATCCTAAACCCTAAACCTTGATACTAATCCTCAATCCTAACCAGGTAACAATAATACTAATGTAGATCCTAACCCTAACTATAATCTTAATAGAAAATACTAAATGCTAATGCTAACACTAATCCAAAACCCTAATACTAATCAAAACACTAACTATATAGCCATAATGTAAACCCTAACACTAATTTATTATTAAGTTCCTAAAACTCTAATCATAATCCTAACCCTAAATCATAACCCTAACCATAATTTAATACTAACCATGCCTTAAACTCTAATCATAACCATAATCCTATTCACAAATAAGATAATAACCTACACCCTAAATCCATCCCAAACCCTAACCATGACATAAAGCTAAATTCTTTTCCTAACCCTCATCTCAAACCTTAACTATAGCACTAATTCAAACCATGACATAAACCCTAAACCTAACCATAACCCTAATCCTAAACCCTAAACATATATCCTAATATTAAACCTTAGTCCTAATCCTAAACTTTGATCCTAACCCTTAAACCTAACCCTAACAATAATATTAACTATGATGTAAACCTTAATGCTTTAATCCTAGTCGTAACTAAAATCTTAAGCCTAAACTCCAAACTCTTAACCCTAATCCCTAATCCTAACCCTAAACTCTAATCCTAACAATAATATTGACCATGGTGAAACCATAACCCTAATCATAAGATTCCTAACCCTAAATCCTTAACCCAAATCCTAACTCTAACCCTAATCAAAATCAAAATCTTAATTCTAACCATTATCATAATGTAAACCCTAGTCCCTAATCCTAACTCTTAACATAAACCCTAACCTAAGCATTAAATATCAATCCTAACCATAATCCTAATCCTAAACAAGATCATAACCCAAACCCTAAACTCATCCTTAACCCTAATTATGGCATAAATCTATTTACCCTTTTCCTAATCCTAATCAAAACCCTAACCATCATGACAATCCTAATCCTAACTCTAATCTTAAATCCTAACACTAACCATGCTGTTAAGAATGAAATAAACCCTTACCCTCACCATGACTCTAATTATTATTCTAATTCTAATCCCAATCCTAGCCATAATCTTAAATATTAATAACAACCCTAACCCTAACAATAGCACTAACCATGATGTAAACCCTATCTTTAATCCTAACTATATATCCTAAACATAAATCTTAAGCCTAATATAAATTATATCGCTAACCATAATTCTAATCCCAATCCTAAATGCTAACCCTAAATCCCACTCCTAATCAAAACCCTAACCTATTTATAATCCTAATACAATATAATTATATATTATAATCTATTTAATATTTTCCATGTTACACCATAAGTGCTACTAGCTTATATATATTTTATAATATATATAAAATCCACCAAGAGATATCCTTCTCGAGGCACCTATTTTCATCAATTCCTAAGGTGCAATAGGCACCTGAAGAAGCATATCTCTCGATAGATTTTTTATATATTGTATAATATATATAAGCTAGTTTGTAAGCTTCTTTTCTAAGATTAATGGAGGGGAAATGAAACAAAGGGGGGAGGATGAAATTTAAAATTTTAAAGCTAATTCATGGATTTAAAAATGAGATCAATTTAACACATAAACTTGCATATGCCTCAAATAACTAAGTATATATGATACTGTGATTGTGGTTGTGACTCTTCTTTAAACTTACCAGAGCAAACTGATTGGTTACATCCATCATGTCTATAGTTATAATTTTCCTACCAAGCCATGTGTTAATTTTACATTTATTATTCTAATTTTATATAATTGTGAGAGTTATGTTATTATTTTAATTATATTATTAATTATAATTAGTTACTTTTATCCAACATTTCTATTATTTTTCCAATTATATTTGTAAGACATTTGAATGACCATCAAATTTACTTAGAAAGCCAAATGTTTACCGCTAGTTTTGCTGCCACTATAAGAAGCCTAAGATAACTTAATTAGGTTGAAGGAAAGACGATTTGTGTTTGTGATGAAAAATAAAAGAAAGAGTAAAAAGTTAAAGATTTGAAAATGCAATATCTAGAAAGAAATAATACAAGAAAAAGTTAACGATTTACAAATGTAGCTTACAAATTAGGTCGCACACGTATTTTAGAATGGCGATCTCATTGAGTCTCGCAGATCGGCTTTGCGTATGATTTTACTAGCCAAAACTATCGACCTAGGTCGTAATTGAAAAGTGTCGACGCATGCTGGGTAAAAATTATATTCTCCTTAAACAAAAATTGTCCTGGTGAAGGGAAAAACCGTTTTCCTTATAGAATATATAAAGTAGAGCCATATTTTATTCAACTCTAACGAATTTTTGATATTTGAAAGTGATATAATCTGAAGACGGTGGCATGCTATTCCACTTTGACTGCCATGTTTTCTGGTTAGGAAATATTTCACTGGGCACTGCCAGCGTAAATGTCTCACATAAACATGCAAGACTAAATTATTCTCATAATATTTAATATGTAATAGATTCATATATTCAACGAGGCTGACCAATTAAATGGAGGCCAACCAATTTGAGGCCACTCGTGTCTGGCATAAGAATTTTTTTATGATGCTTTGGTCATTTTAGTGCCTTTTATTTTACATTTTTAAGAAAACTATTGATTGTCATTTTTTCTAATTTATAAATAATTTAATAAATTATTTTTAATTTAAATATTTTATCAATATAATTTATAATACATATATTAAATATAAAAATATTTTATTCTTAATAATCTAATTACTATTTTATAATATATATTGTTATATATAATTGAAACTAACTAATTTTGAAATAGAAATAATAATTTTTTAAAAGTCACACAAAATCTAATAATCTAATCTAATCTAGAAGAAAAAATTAATCTTATTTTATTCATTTAAAATTGAAATACATAAAATCATAAAAACAAATAATATCACTAATAATATATAGTAAAAAAGTATTTATTTGTGATATCACAAAAATATCAAACTAACTTGACAAATTTCTAAGTTATATATTTTATTTAAAAAGAATTCTAAATTAATATAAATATAAACAAGTTTCTAAAATCATATATTTTATTTATTCTAAAATGATAATAATATGCAATCAATTATATAAAAAAATTATTTGTAAATTGTAATAAAAATAATATAAATATAAATGTATAATAAATAATATAAAATATGCATGATACATAATAATATTGTTTATTAGTAAAACAAGTTTCTAAAATTCATATATATTATCTTATTCTAAATTAATATTAATATATAAAAATAAAATAGAAACATAATATTTTGTTTTAATTTTTTTAAATTAATATTAGCATATATTAATAAAATAGAAATATATATATTATAAAATATTTTATATTTATTATACATATATGTCATATATTATAAAATAATATATTTATATTAATAAATAAAATATTATATTAGTTATAATAGATTTTGACAATTTAGTAATTAAGCCGATAGGCTTTTTTATGTGGGCATCGCCGAAAGGGAATTATCTGATACGAAAAAACTTACCGATCAAGAATCTATGACGGAAAAATGAATAGACTACGAGGAAAAGTTGTGGCAATAAAATCTCTTCCACACCACTACGTCCTTAAACACTCTTTATAATAAATACTCGTTTACACTTGTCTTAAAAAAAGGTGATGTCTTACACGAAAAACATTCTCCGACGCCAACGCAGGGAGTGGACATTAGTTATGGTTTTAAAGAGGTTACTGGCTGTGTTTCCAATCTTGTTCTCCTTTGGCTTGGATGGTTCGTGTCTGTCTACTCATTCTCCTGAGCAGCATCTTCGGATAAAATTTTGTTATTGGGGCTCTATCTTATCTCCTGTGAGTGCACAAGCTCCATTGAGCAATGGCAGGAGGTATATTTTAGAAAGTGGGAGCGTAGGGTTTCATGAGTAAGTCATTTATGAATAATCAGATTACCCTTCATTTACATTGATGCAGTCATGCATGGTCTTCAAGGTTCAGGTTGGCTGCCCTTGACTCTAGAGTAAAGGCCTGACAAGATTCAGAGGTTGGTGGTATGAGTTTTGGACAGTACCAGCAATAGATGCTCACTGAGCTTGTGATAAACTGCTTGGTTCCACATTATTGAACAGAGTTTTGTGTTTTTACAGAGTAAAACCATGGCCAAGATTGTTCGAGATGCTGAAATGGATGTCAAAGTCTATGTTGGCTTTGTATCCAATCATGGTGGTTCCCTCCATCTTGTTGAGTTCTCATCTGTTGTATAGAATTTGTTAGAGTAGATCAGGGTAATGGGCGAGTGAACGAAAACAGTAATTAGTGTGTAAACTAGTTAGGGGTCTACTACATGCCCATATGCACGCGATACTGAATTGATTGTGAATTGTATGTAACTTTCTGTAATTGATGTGTGCCTGACAATTTGAAATTGTGAAGTTTTTGTTTGTGCTTTAGAGTGTCCTTTCGAAATTGCGAAGTTTTTAGTTTTGCCAATTATTGCTTAATTCATTTTATACGTGTTGGATTTAGATCCGAGGAATTTGATGCACCATTTCTTAAGCTTCATCTGATTCTATTTTCTTTTTCTTGTTTTGATTGAATGTTTATTTGATTTACTTATGGATGTTCGTATATGGCCATATCTTTATTTTCTCTTTATATGAACTATTTGGATAACGAGCCAAATGACAAGCATGATCTTCCTTTGCTGGAAGACTATTTCTCAGAGTGCAATCAGTATGTGGACTGCTTGTCCTATCTCTAATGTGAACGGTGTCAAATTAGTGAAGAATATTTCTTGGTTTCAGTCACTGGAGCTCAGTTAATACCTTGCCTTTTATAGAATGGCTGGTGTGAGCTCAGTATGTCTTTCATAGAGTGTGTGCCAGATAAGTACAGGGTTGCGTCTGAGCTCTATATTTCCTCCCCTTGAGACCAAATTGATGTACATACATGTAAGCCAAAACGGTGTAGTCTAAGGTGTAGGTGTAGTAGGCACAAGATAATGAGCATCTCTATTCATTAATCAATGTTTTCTTTACTGTATGTTCCTTAATTGATCCCCGATCAGTATCAGTATCATATAATTCTCTAAGTCTTGAAGATAATCGTTTACCAACTTAATCTTGCGCAATGGTGATTAGTCTATTCACTTATGGAAGATGCTTGTTTGATGCTGACAGGATTGTCATTTGATTAGTAATCTGATTTAGATCATTAATCATTAGTCGATGATGTTGTTGTTTAACCTTAATGATCACCTTCAACTTTTGCAATTTGGTAATGTTTATAAATATACAAAACTTTTGTACAAGGTTCACATAGTTAACACTTAATCTTTTCGATGTCTCATCGTTGAGCTGTTCAAATTACAAATCCACCATGTAGAACTGAGATGTTGAGATTCATATTCTATATAAAAACATTGATATTAAATATATGATTATGTTTATTATTATGACAATTAAATTAAAATCTCACATTCCAAAGTTCGAAGATTGAAATTTAAAGCTGTTTAATTTTTTGTTCATCAGATGTACAATTTGTCAATACAGAGAAAGGAACAACCCACTATATTTGTGGGTCAGTTTATAGGAGGTGCAATTGCAACCCTGGCTACAATCTATTTTCTGGATAGGAGGCTGAGAAACATCTATCCTTTATGCATTACATTTGGCTCTCCTTTGGTGGGAAATGCTGCTCTTAGAGAATCAATTGGTTACCAAGATTGGTCTGGAAGATTTTATTATGTTGTTTCAAAACACGATGTTGTTCCTCGCATGCTCCTTGCACCATTTGAATCGATTGCATTGCATTTGATTTCAATTTTTCCTCAGAGTGGGAGTATAATGGGTAATGATTCTGACCCTCTACAAGCTTGCAGAAAACTTGTTGACAATGTCAGGTGCCTTGGGGAGTCTAGCCCATATAAGCCCTTTGGTATTTATATGTTTTGTTCAACTGAGGGGGCAGCTTGTATTGAGGACAATCAAGCTGCTCTGGAGATGCTGATTTTAACTTTGCAAAGCATAGAAGAAAATAGTATTGCAGAACAAAATGATATTGCCCGTGCATTGATTTCAGAGCACAAAAGTTATGGTGATTTGTTGAAACATGTTATTCAAAGTGGATACTCAACAAGGACTTCAAACATCTCCTCAGAATCCTCCAAGGATATAGGAATAGCACTGCAATTAGAAGCAATGGGTTTTCAGGCTCAGGTAATCCCACTATTTGTTTTTTATTTGGTTTTTCCTTTCAATCACTCAAATGATTTGAAGTATTCAAAGCATACATACAATATTTAGAACTTTAAATATACTATACATTTATTAAAATGATTTTTTCCAGTTTGCTTGTATTATTTTCTTTAGTCTGGTTCAAGTAAGTGATAATTAAATATATAAAAAATAAAAATATATGATTATGTTTATTATTATGACAATTAAATGAAAATCTCACATTCCACAACTTCAATTTTTTCTATGGTATATTTTACTATCGGCTTAACCATTGTACTTTTTGGTACAAATGCTAGTAAATATAAGTGTGAAACTTATAAATCTATAAAAATTTAGCTTGCTACAATTCAAAAATAGAAAAGACCAATAGGGCCATCAAATTCTAGACCTACTCATGAACATGTTAAAAAAAATAAAAAAATTGTATTGGACTAAAGTGGATTGTTCAAATTGGACAAGGCAATTTCTATTTGTTGTTTATAAATGTAAAATATGACATAGATGATGATGTATTAGGTACATGTATGCGGTTGAATAATTGAAAAAATAAGAAAATTGTATCAATTTACTTCCATCCCAAGCCTAAATTCAGAAGGTCAAATGACCATATCTAAAAGCTTTTGACATAAAATACAAATTAAAATAAAAGAAAAACTATATCATATGAAAAGGAAAGTTTGAATAGAGTTTTTTAAAAATTATATTCATACGTAATATGATGTATATTTTAACATAAAGTACATTTTAATATTTAAAAAATAATTTTACATAGATAACCGTAAAATGAAATGTCTTAAATGACAAAGTCAACCGTCAAAATTAGGGCCATCAAACAAAGTGACGAGCCGTGCCCGTTGTTTTAGACGCCTTCCTTCGTAACGCACTCCGTTTGACTTTAGAAATAGGCGCCCACACAAATCTCTGTAGGTACATTCTGTTCAATTTCGTTGTGTGAAGGTATTATACCTCTGCTCTTCAAAAAAATTAAGGTCAAAACCCTTACAAACAGTTGTCCACTATCCAACGATGCCCTGTTAAAATAGCAAACAAAAACTTTGGATCAATATTAAATTGAAAGGAAAGAAACAGTCGAAAAGATCAATCGAAGTTCAGTAAGAAAAGGGGAGTTAAAATACCTAACACCTCATCTGCGTTCAATCGTCTGTGGACGTCTCTGCAGAGCATCCGGCGGATTAAATCCTTTGCAGAATGTGAAATTGTGAGCCATGGCTCGTTTGGAAAGCGAAGTCTCTCACGCAGAACTGCCTCAAATATCTGCTGTGGCGTATCTCCATTAAATGGTGGAATTCCACTGAGCATTACATAGAGAATAACCCCTGCGCTCCAGATATCCACCTTTTCATTGTAATCTTTCCCTTCCAACACTTCTGCCGCCACGTAATACGGAGTCCCTACTATTCCGCTCATTCTTCCACCTGCGTTTCATTTCCACTCCATTAATCTTAGAATTAGGTTCAACGAAAGACGGTTTGCGCTCTCCGTTCAAAATTGAAGCAAATAACAAAACGTTAAAGATTTATAAATGCACCGCCTGGAAAGAAGAAAAAGCAAAAGATTTACAAAATCAGGTTAAAGAAAAGCCGGCTTGCGCTTGCCGATCAAAATTGAAGCAAAGAAGAACGTTAAACATTTGTAAATGCAATACCTGGAGAGAAAGAAATGAAGAAAAAGCTAAATATTTACAAATTAGGTTAAAGAAAAGGCGTCTTGTACTTGCCGATGAAAATTGAAATAAAGAAGAACGTTAAAGATTTGCAAATGCAATACTTGGAGAGAAAGAAATGAATAAAAAACTAAAGATTTACAAATTAAGTTAAAGAAAAGATGGCTTGCGCTTGCCTATCAAAATTGAAGGAAAGAAGAACGTTAAGGATTTGTAAATGCAATACCTGGATAGAAAGAAATGAAGAAAAGCTAAAGATTTACAAATTAGTTTAAAGAAAAGGCGGCTTGTACTTGCCGATGAAAATTGAAGCAAATAACAAAACGTTAAAGATTTGCAAATGCAATACCTGGAGAAAAAGAAATGAAGCAAAAGCTAAAGATTTACAAATTAGGTTAAAGAAAAGACGGCTTGCGCTTGCCGATTAAAATTGAAGCAAAGAAGAATGTTAAAGATTTGTTATTATAACTATTTAATAAATATTTGAAGTAAATAATTCAATAAATAACTTTAAACTTTCAAGTAAAATCTTTTTTAAATTTATAATAAAGAAATATCTTCACAAAAGAAGTCCCTTTTTCAAAAATTTCAATTTTTTTAATGATTTATAATAAAAAAATATTTTAAAATTAGAAAATATTGTTATAAGAAGTTCATTTGAGATGAAATATTTGAAGAAAGTAGATAAATCAACAAATATTTTTAATTTTTAATTTTTTTTCTTTAAATTTATTTATTTAAAAGAAACATATCTTACAATAAAAACCTAACATTAACTCTAACCTAACTTTAACCCTAACATTCATCTATGAGTAATTAGATCCAACAACTAACGTAATGTTAAAATTAACCCTAACCATAATTAAACACTATTCAGAACATGATTCCTAATCCTAATGGAAGGCAACTCCTAAATCCAACCTAAAGCCTAACTTTAACCCTATACCAAAACCTAGACCCAATCCTAACTCTAACCATGGCATAAGGCTAAACCCTTTTCTGAACCCTGATACTAAATCCTAAACTTAGTTTAAATATCTAATCATAAATCTAACCAAAATTATAATCCTCAATCATAAACCCTAACCTTAATCCTAACCTCTAATCTTAAACCTAAAGCATAACCCTAACCCTATCAGTAATATTAACCATAATGTAAACACTAACCCTAACCCTATCAGTAATATTAACCATAATGTAAATACTAACCCTTACCATAATCCTAATCTGAATTCTAAATATTAATCCTAATCCCAATCCCCAACCCTAACAATAATACTAACCATATAAACTATTAACTTAATTATAATCATATCCTAAACTCTAAATCCAAAGCCTCACCATAACCCTAATCAAAACCCCAAAACTAACCATAATACTAACCCTGATATAAACCCTAATCCTAATAATAATAATAATGATAATAATAATAATAATAATAATAATAATAATAATAATAATAATAATAATAATAATAATAATAATAATAATCATAATTCTAATAATAAATCCTAATCCCTAATCATAAACCTAATCCTAAACCATAACTCAAACATTAAACTCTAACCCTAACCATAATCCTAATTGTAAAAAGATCATAATCCAAAATCTAAACCCAACTCTAATCCTAATCATGGTGGAAAGCTAAATACTTTTCCTCACCCTATCCCTAATCAAAACCATGATAGAAACCCTAAACCTAACCATAACCCTAATTTTTGTATCCTAATCCCAAACCCTAAACCTTGATACTAATCCTCAATCCTCACCCTAACAATAATACTAACTGTGATGTAGATCCTAACCCTAACTATAATTGGAATAGTAAATACTAAATCCTAATGCTAACACAAATCCAAAACCCTAATACTAATAAAAACACTAACTATAACCATAATGTAAACCCTAACACTAATATAATATTAAACCTAAAGATCTAATCATAATCCTAACCCTAACCATCATACTAACCATGATGTAAACTCTAATCATAACCATAATCCTATTCAGAAACAAGATCATAACCCACACTTTAAACCCAATCCAAACCCTAACTTGACATAAAGCTAAACTCTTTTCCTAACCCTCATCTCAAACCTTAACTATAACACTAATTCAAACCATGACATAAACCCTAAACTTAACCATAATCCTATTCCTAAACTCTAAACCCATATTCTAATGTTAAACCTTAGTCCTAGTCCTAAACTTTGATCCTAACCCTTCAACCTAACCCTATTGATAATATTAACTATGATGTAAACCTTAATGCTTTAAACCTAGCCCTAACTAAAATCTTAATCCTAAACTCCAAACTCGAAACCCTAGTCCCTAATCCCTAATCCTAACCCTAAACTCTAACCCTAACAATAATATTGACCATGTTGAAACCATAACTGTAATCATAATCCTAACCCTAAACCCTCAACACAAATCCTAACTCTGACCCTAATCAAAACCCAAATCTTAATTCTAACCATTATCATAATCGTAAACCCTAGTCCCTAATCCTAACTCTAAACCTAAACCCTAGCCTAAGCATTAAATCTCAACCCTAACCATAATCATGATCCTAAACAAGATCATAACCCAAACCCTAAACCCATCTTTAACCTAAGTATGGCATAAAGCTAAACCCTTTTCCTAATCCTAATCAAAACCCTAACCCTGATGAAAATCCTTATCCTAACTCTAATATTAAATCCTAACACTAACCATACTATTAAGCATGAAGTAAACCCTTACCCTCACCATAATTCTAATTATTATTTTAATTCTAATCCCAATCCTAACCATAATCTTAAATATTAATAAAAACCCTAACCCTAAAAATAGTACTAACCATGATGTAAACCCTAACAATAATCCTAACTATAAATCCTCAACCCCAATCCTAACCCTAATCTAAATCATATCCCTAACCATAATTCTAATCCTAATCCTAAATGCTAACCCTAAACCCCAATCCTAATCAAAACCCTAACCTATTTATAACCCTAATATAATATAATTATATATTATAATCTATTTAATATTTTCCATGTTACATCATAAGTTCTACTAGCTTATATATATTTTATAGTATATATAAAATCCACCAAGAGATATCCTTCTCAAGGCACCTATTTTCATCAATTCCTAAGGTGCAATAGGAATATGAAGAAGGATATCTCTCGGCAGATTTTATATATATTATGAAATGTATATATATATAAGCTATTTTGTAAGCTTTTTTTCTAAGATTAATGGAATGGAAATGAAATAAAGGGGATAGGATGAAATCTGAAATTTTAAAAGCTAATTCATGGAATTGAAAATGAGATCAATTTAACACATAAACTTGCATATGCCTAAGATCAATTTAACACATAAACTTGCATATGCCTCGAACAACAGAGTATACATGATATTGTGATTGTGAATCTTCTTTAAACTAATCAGACAACTCTTTTTAAAATAATAGCATGCCACTTCATCCACTAGATTGGTTACATCCACCATGTCTATAGTTATACTTTTCCTTCCAAGCTATGTGTTAATTTTACATTTGTTATTTTAATTTTATATAATTGTGAGCGTTATGTGTTTGTTATATTATTATTTTGATTATATTATTAATTATAATCAGCTACTTTTATCCACCATTTCTATTATTTTTCCAATTATATTTGTAAGACATTTGAATGACCATCAAATTTATTTAGAAAGCCAAATGTTTACCAATATTTTTGCTGCCTAAGATAGCTTAATTAGGTTGAAGGAAAGATGATTTGTGTTTGTAACGAAAAATGAAAGAAATAGTAAAAATTTAAAGATTTGCAAATGCAATATGTAGAGAGAAATAATAGAAGAAAAAGTTAACGATTTACAAATGTAGCTTACAAATTAGGTCACACACATGTTTGAGAATGGCGATCTCATTAAGCAGGCTCTCTTTGTCCAAAGAGTCTCTCAGAAAGGCTTTGCTTATGATTTTACAAGCCAAAACTATCGACCCGGATCGTAATTGAAAAGTATCGACGCCTGCTGGGTAAACATTATATTCTCCTTAAACAAAAATTGTCCTCGTGAGGGGAAAAACTGTTATGGAATATACAAAGTAAAGCCATATTTTATTCAACTCTAACGCATTTATGATATTTGAAAGTGATGTAATCTGAAGATGGTGGCATGCTATTCCCACTTTGACTGCCATGTTTTCTGGTTAGGAAATATTTCCCTGAGCAATGCCAACGTAAATGTCTCTCATAAACATGTAAGACTAAATTATTCTCATCATATTTTACATGTAATAGATTCACCTATTCAATGAGGCTGGCCAAATAAATGGAGGCCTACCAATTTGATTCAACAAACTTTTTAAAAAAAAAGATTTTTGATTCAAATAACAAAACAAAAAGAATTTTGATTCATTTAGATTCTTAGTTGATGCCTTCGAAAAATGTTTATTTTTAGAATTACGCAAATATTGTATTGTTTCTATGGATTGTGGTCTCATTGAATTCGATGACATTTATGTTATCAATTATACTTGTAACAACACAGTCAAAATCACGCGTTGAGGGCTGCTCATATTCCACAAGATCATAAATATACATAATAATACAACATAATACAAAAGATAATATACACAATATTTGTTAGGTCTGGTAGTTATACATATTTATAATAAAAGTTTAAACATTCAAGTACAACATAAATACAAGAATTATTTTGATTTCATTCAATTTCACAATTCATTATATTATGTTCGATTTGATTGTATAAGATTTTTTGAACATCAACATTTTAGATCATATTCTATTAGATTAGTTGGGAAGGCAATAAGTGGACTATGAGACAACATCATTACAAACATCCACTTCTAATGTTGAAATATACTTATGAATTAAAATCTCTAAAATTTTGCACCTCTTGAATTCTTACATGAACATATATCAAATCACTTTTAGTTTTTTGTAATAGTTTACTTGGCAAGTCATCTACTTATATGTAAAGTTATAGGCCACATTGTCGAATATGATGCCACATTACATTCTTTTTCTTGATGTGTCTAAAAAGGCCCAATATAAAAAAGTTAGATCAGTAGTTGTGCATTAAGTCATATTTTATTAGTTTGTAGATGTGGTATGATATTATTTGTTTCTTTTTAGATTTGACAAATATATTTCATTTACTTATTACATGTACTTATCATTTGGGTTAGATAAGATTCTACAATATTATTAATAGTGCGATATAACAAAATATAAAGTAATTTATAATTTTCATGTAGTTGATAGTTTATATCAAATTATAACTTTTGAGGAAAAAAATGTATATATGAATTCAATACATGTGTATTCAATGCAAGAATCAAATATAAAAATATTCAAATACTTAAAATATTTATGATATGGTTTACTATAAACCTAGCACAAGCTAATATTTAGATAGGTTTTTATATAGGTTATAAGACTATTTACAACAATGAGTAAACAAATAAAATCATATATGTAATAATATGAGCATGTCTATCTTGGTGGAAAAATTAGTGATGTCTAAGTCTGAAGATGATCTGGTGGGGCTGGTGTAAACAACTGGTAGGCATTGGTGATCTCTTTAGAATCGAATATTAGATTGTTGGCTCAGTTTTGAAGCCTATGTGTTGTTGGCTCATCCTCTTGAATGTCTCTTTCACCTAGGTGTGGATAATTAGACTGTAATACACTTAAAAAAAGTTCTATGCGAGTTTTGATATGTAAGCTGGCCTCTGTCTATCTCCTTCTCCTTATGTAATTGAGCAAGGATTGAAGGTTTTCTTGTTGGTTCTTTCCTCCTTGAGCTCTTAAACCAAGTTTCTTTTTAATGAATAAAGTATCCAATGGCTTCCCATTTTTACTTAAAAAATAAAAAAATAATGAGCATGTTTATCTTGAATTGATGAGGATACATGTAGATGATAAATGCAAAACTTAACCTTAGGAATATTTTAGAGTAAAAAATAGTTCAAATGAAGCTAATAAAATTGCATCAATGACACGTGTCTTGAATCAGTAAGGATATAAGTAGATGATAAATGCAAAACTTAAGGTTAGGAATATTTGAGAGTAAAAAATAGTGACTGAAGCTAAAAAATTGGCAGCAATGAAACCCTATCTAACAAGAGTATTGTGTATCTCTTTGAAATAAAGAATATTGTACATTTAGGGGTGGATTTATAATATAGACCTTGTTACAACTAGTGGTTTTTGTTGCACCAAAAGACCGACCTATTAATGCTCAATACAACCACTAGAATTATAGAAGACACGGGAGGTTGTTAAAGCATGTCACGAATCCCTATGAGGGATGGTGGCACACTACCAACAATCCCCCTCCCAACATTACTCATCATGACCTGCGTGGATTCAATCCTGTGACCAATATTTAATACCACTTCTTAGAAATAATGGTTGTTGTTGCACCAAAAGATCAACCTGTTAATGCCCAATACAACCACTAGACATATAGAAGACATAGGAGGCTATTAAACCATGTCACAAATCCTTGTGAGGTATGCTAGTGCACTACCAACAGACCTTCTTTGCATAAATTGTATGATATATTTACAATGAGAACCTACATTTTATAGGTTAAGGGATACTTTTAAAGCATTAGAAAATATGAAAATATGTTTAAAAATAAGTTTAAAAGATAGCTTTTATAAATTCTTTGTTCACACTAGTATGTATGATAAATTATTGTTGGTTTTCATGCTTTTCTTGCTAGCTTATAGCAATAAGGAAATTAAAAATTATATCATTTTTATAGAGAACATGTATCCTAAATTATAAATTTAAAGGGATTATATATTATATAAATTATATATAAGTAAAACATAACATGGTCTACATGTGCACATCCAACATAAGTCCATGCACTAAATTACAAGCTTTCCAAGTTTCACCAGATCAAGAGAACCAAGAGAACGTATGCTAGGTGCATATTTTGCATTATTAAATAGTGTATATATATCTCTAATTAATTATATCTAGGAAAGGAGAAGAAAAACATAAAGATACTCTCAACTTGTGTATAAATACAATTTGAATATATGCTTACAATCATAAAATTAAAGAGGACATTATCAACTGTGAAATTTATACATGTAAACATTACATCCATGTATTCATGTGATGCTTCTATGACTATGTGGATTTTAGGACTAACAAAAAATATAATATAATTTTACAAGGATGAATCCAAACTTCACAAATTCATAAAAAGGTCCAAAGAATTTTACCTGTCTTAGGTTCTCTTCCATCAACTTTAAAAACATGTAACTTAAATGATGACTCTTGATCTTGAATCATATTAATATTCAAATTTTGATGACATTTACTTAATATCAATGAACTAGACTAGAGTGAAACTTTTTCTTACTTCATGATCCATAATTCAAATAAAACAAAAAATACATTGTTCATTTATCAAGACTACCCGCAATCATTTTACAATTCTATTGATGAATAAAAGTTACCTTGGTACATGTGCCATGATGACCTTGACTATAAAGTGTCAATATTGAAGGTCCACTGGCAAACTATTGAACATGAATAGTGAGTTATGAGACAACCATTCATATAAAGTTCAACTACTCACATGTAATAATTACATTTCTTTACTAGATACATACTTGTGGACTTGGCATTGTCATGGGAAAGGAGGTTGGAGGATCATTGCTAGTGGAATGAACACTTTGACCCTAAACTTTCACCATAACCATTATACTAATTTAGTTATTCTTACATTTCAAAATAAAATCTAATAAGCTAAATTAAATAAAATAGCAAGAATTTAACCAACTGCCAATGTCAAATGTTTCATTTAGAAAATATTTTATAAAGACAATATTATGAGTAGAAAAAGTCTCTTGTGGTCCTCCATGTTGACTACACTCAAGTTCATATGTATGAAGAGCTCTCCATGATCAACATAAGTGGGCTAGAACTCAAGACCTAGAAGAATAACCCATGTCACCATGTACTAGAGGAATGACACATTGTATCAAGGTTCGAGTCAACATGCTAATGAAGTCTAAGATGTACACCTCACACACTCTCCTTAAAAATGAAAGGAATGGTCACATGATCAACATGAGGTCCATTAATAGGTTTCAACAAAATTTTAGGGTTGTGTTGTGCCCTTGACCTATCATGTGAGGATCCCCCACCTCTATCTTGGAACTCTAAATAGTCAAAATAGTTTGGTACCCCATTGAGTTAAAACTTGCAATAGAATTTCTTCAAAAAACATAGGAGTACCTCATTCTTATTACATACCTATGCGTGGTTGTCTTGTTGATCCTACATCCTTAGTCAATGTTATTACTGAAGAAAATCTTTTTATGAACTTACAATGTAATTATTATGATGCATCAGATGTGTGGATTCAAACTTGTAATGGTTTTCTTTATCCATCATTTGGTTCTATTAACTTGCCTATAGAACTTTGTGGTAAAGTTTTGGACACTACCTCTGTTGTTGTTCCTACTTCTGATCAGTTTCAAGTTAAGTTTGGTTTGCCTTGGTTGAATGACATGCATGTCATTGCTTCTCCTATCCATAAATGTCTTAAATTCATTCATGATGAGGAAGTGAAGATGATTAATCATAGTTTATATCAACCTTCTAGGCCTGGGGATTGTGCTACACTTGACTTCTTTTGGCCTTCATTACCTAATTCATGTCCTTCTCGACCTGATAACCTTTTTCTCTCATATCAAGCCTATAAACATCGCAAGATTCATGAGTTAAGCATGCCTCAGATGGATCTTAACCATGGTCTTTTGCCTATGCCTTCCATACCTCCTTTATCCATGGCTTCTAGTTCTGTTAATCAAACTCCTAGTGTGGCTTCTCAGCCTACTAAGAATTCTACCGATCCTCCTATAGAACCTATGAAGGAACTAGTGGTTGTCCCCCCTAGTTCTCAAAATATTTCAAACAAGACAAAATGTAACCGATCTGCTAATGAACTTCGTAAGAAGCATCGAGCTCAAGCTAAAGCCCATGCCTCTATTATTCAAATTTCTTTAACTTCTTTTGACTAGCCTATGCCTGATGTGTTAGAAGAAGTTAATGTTAATAATGATGTTGAGATGAATGATTATGATAATTCTATTTTGATTAATCTTGATGAAGAAGATACTCTTGATGATACTAATGATCCTAAAGAAGAATATGAGACTATTGACATTGATATTGATTTACCTAATATGCTTTCAGAACAATTGATAATTACACCTAGTATCGAACATTACGATTCTCAAGAGGATCCTTGTTTGGAACTGGCTTTTATTCTTACTGCGTTGGATATATCCCCTCTTGCAAGTTTCCCACCTTCCTAAAATGATATAGAATGAGATGGGGAGAGTAGGTGACATGCTTGATTGGCTTGTCCTTCATGGTAGCTTTTTGTGTGTTTTTCTGTTGTATTGTGCTTCTCCCTTGATGTGTTTGCTAAATGTTTGTTAGATTCTTTTACACGACCCTTGTTACTTTTTTGGTGCAAGGTGATAAAGGAATCAAACCTGTTGTGCAATTCCTCTATATGTATCCATGTTCTTCTATTTTTTGTTTTCATGTTATGTTGTACCTGTGCTATTGTTCATAAATATTTTCCTTGTATAGTCTACTTGGATTTGTGACTTGGTATCACTGATTCTTTTTGGTCTCCATGTTGTGGCCCAAAAAGACTCATCTTCATAATTCTTATGTTTTATTTCCTCCATTGTGATTGTAGTTCTACTTTATTTGGGGAATGATGTCAATTCATATATATATATATATATATATATATATATATATATATATATATATATATATATATATATATATATATATATATATATATATATATATATATATATATATATATATATATATATATATATATATATATATATATATATATATATATATATATATATATATATATATATATATATATATATATATATATAATCTTTTGATCATACTGACCCCACAGCAGGTAGATCCCTTCTATGTTCTTTGTATGTTTATGTGGTATTTACCTTGATTTATCTTCACTTGGGGGCATCTTGTGAAAACATAATCAGTGGAGTTGTTTATGTTTCCATTCAAGCCATTGCTCTTGTTAAAGTGTTAGCAATGACTTTAATGTGGGGGAATACGCTCTGCTCACTTTTTGCACACACGCACTTTCAATATATATTATTTTCAAAGCTCTTTTCTCCATTTATGGATTAGTGACTAATCCTTAAAGCATGGATTTTTATCTTATAGGATCTCTTGATCCCTCTAGTTTCAATTTTTAGGTTTTTGATCCCTTAAGGTTAGAGGTGTCCTTAAGACTGGATCTCTTTTTTTTTGGCTTTTCTCTTTTGGAATAGAATATTCCTAAGGATCCTTGATGGGTTGACTAGTGAGTAGCCACATTCACTAGGTGGTTCAATCTCATCTTTCTAGTTGCGGTGTTTCCTTGTGTGGTTCACAATGGGACATAAGTTCTCATTGGGCAAGGCAATCACACCCTCTTTTTCTAAATGTCTCTCTTATTGTAATCTTTGAGTTGATGAAGACTTGAGTCCCTAGGGGCTTGAGGATTCCTTTGTCCCTTTGATTTCAATAAGATTTTATTTTTCTTTATGATCTCCTTTACCAAGAGTTTTCATTGAGTCCATACTCTTGCTAAAGTGGGGGCTAAATATAGCGTCAAAAAATGGAAGCACTTCTATTTTGGACTGGTTTAGCCCTTTGAGTAAGTGGTTTGGGGTCATGTCAAATGCCTTGAATGGGTCTTTGACTTGGATCTGGCTTTTTCCCCTGTTTTACCCCATTTTCCACTTCTTTTCTGCATAATTATGGCATCCTAAATTGAAATTCTGAGATTCTTAACCTCAAGGTCAAGGTTGACCTTTTAAGTCAAGGTTGACCTCAACCTTGACCCAGGGTCCAAATTTCAAGATCCCAAAGTTTTTGGATGTCGAGTTTCAGAAAGATTTATTTCCCACTTCTGAGTCAGCTATTTCGGGCTTCAGAATGGTAAACTCTTAAATTATATTTAATTTAGGTCCATTTCTAGGGGTAAAGGGTTAAATGAGAATTTAATTCTCCTATGTAGGCCTCTCTAGAATTTTGTGCCCTAGACTAGTATAAAAGGAAGCCTTCTCCTCTCATTTTATCCATCAATCAACCAAATCAAGCAATCAAGAAGCAAGCAAGAAGGAGAAGGAAAGCATTCAAGCCTTCATTCATCTTCAATAATTCAAGCATTCAAGATCCTATTCATCAAGGAGATCCATTGGTAGCCATTGAAGGATTCAATCTCTACGGAGCCCTCTTGTTGAAGATTTCTCCATCCAAATCAATAAAGCTTCTTCCTATTCCAAGATCCATTCAATATTGGTGTTGAAGATATAAATAAAATTGATTTGAGACATCCTACATCCAATTTTACATTCATTTGGAGCATCCATACTTGTGGATTCAAGAATTTGAATCCTCCATAAGGGTTTCAACATAGACAAGGTCAATTGTTTCATTTACTTTGTTTATTACTGCAATTTCAATTCAATTTCAAGGTTAATTCCTAAATAGGGGTTTGACCAAGGAAAACCCCTCTCCCCCCCAACATACAAAACCATTTTTCTTACAAGAATAGGTACAGAACAATGAATTATAGTGTAGATCTGGACACCCTTTTCGGCAAACTTTCAGGATTCATGAATAGAATTTCCATCGAAGCAGCGCAGTTCAAGGTCGACATAAAGGGGTCAAGGCTGACCTTTCTACCTAGGTCAAGTTTGACCTTTCTGGGTTTTCTCTGTCTCTTTGTTTCCTGGCTAGATCTAGTTGTAGAATTTCCTGAAACTAAATACAAATATCAGAAAATAGCATTTTCCAGATCTGTCATATTTTGAGGTTAGTATTTATCTTCAATTCAATTAAGATTTCAATTCTTCTTTTCATAACAAAATATAAGGTTTTCCCCTTTCTTCATATTCTTCATCGATTGATTCATTTATGCATTGACCATTTTCTTGTGGTTAATCAATTTGGATCTTTCCTTTAGGAATTTGGGGTTAAGAAGAAGATCTTATCTTCCCCAATCCTCTATATCATACATTACATCTTGATCCCTATTTTATATATTACAGGGTTACTATTGTCTAAGTATTTCAGTTGCATAATATGACACCATTTATTATGAGGCTTCATATACATTTTCCACACAAGCTTCCCTCTAAAAGCCATGTTCCTTTTGCCAAATCATGAACCCCTACCCCACCCAAGGACTTAACATGGGCCATGTCCTTCAAAGAAATAAGAGGGATCTTCTTATCCACATTCATATTTCTAGTCCATAAGAAATCTCAAATTATTTTTTGAATCTGATGAATACCGGTGGAGGGAGCTTTCAAAACTACCAAACAATAATTTGTGATGGCTGATAAGACTGTCTTTATAAGAAGAATTCTACTTGAAAGAGAAAGCCATCAAGATTTCCAAGCCACAACTCTTCCTTTTATTCTCTGAATGATGGTTGACCAATAACAAGATTTATTTTCACCCATGAATAAAGGAATGCTAAGGTACATAAAGGGGAAAAAGTCAATAGAAAATCCTAATAACTGAATTATTTTATTTGCTATTTTTTTTCTTGGTGGTTAACATATATATTTTTTATTTTTGAGCATTCACAATCTTACCTGATGTTGAAGAATATAGGTCTAATGTATACTTAATTTTCCTTTCTTCTTTGATGTGAGAGGCTCCAAAAAATAAAATGTCATCTAAAAATAAAGGATGAGTAATAGAGATATCACTAGTACATTTGAGCCCTTTTTCTGATGACATACCGTCAAAATTACGAATGTATACCATTGATAAAGTGACACCACCTGACATCACAATTTTGCAGTCAGAAAAAATGATGACTTTGATTGGCATCGTAATTATGACAACAATGGACATCGCAAGAAGGGGGTGCCAACAAGGTGAACCTGTCGTCGGATGTATTTGTGGACGTCACAATTGAGATGCCTATCCATCACAAAAAATACAAAGGATAATGACCCGTCAGAATCTTCTGACGGGTCATCGTCATTTGTAGTTTATTTGCTGACAGAGATATTGTTAATGCGACAGATATCCGTCAGAAATTTATGATGGATATCTGTCGTTTGTAGTTTTTAATGACAGTGATGTTGTACATGCGATGGAGACCCATCAAAAATTTATGATGTATATCTATCATTTATAGTTTTTACCGACAGTGATGTTGTACATGCAATAGTTGGATGTCAAATTGTTTTGACAAATAACCATCATTGTTTTATGGTTGTTGCAGTTGTGATGGTAATCAATTTTTTAAAATATCTATCTATCTATATATATATATATATATATATATATATATATATATATATATATATATATATTTGTTGATAAAGTTGGTATCGATTCAGAATGGTGTTCTTGCAGATCTGGTGCTTGCTCATGATTTGGTTATGGATCATTCAGAGATGACTTTGAGGTAGATTTGGTAGCAACTCATGGATTATTGAGTCGAGTCTAGAGACTTGGATTTGGAATGGATCCTACCAAATCAAGATTTTTGATAGCGACTGCTCTAGCACAAGAAGCTAGTGTGATGATTAGAGATGCATTCTTTCTAATGTGTTCATGGGATATATGCGGACCTGATTGCATTCAAATATGATTTGAGTGACTTCTTGACTTATTTGGTCTGAATTAGATGTGCTTTGTTCCTATGGAGTGTCACAGTGACTTGACTTGGAGTTTGAGTAGACTGTGCATTGATCGGCTTGAAGACAAAATCAAGCTAATCTTTGCATTGTTGTTGAGATGGGGTTGTGACAGATTGCTGGGATTGTCCACCATTTTTTCTACAATTTCAAATGAGTTAGATGTGATGTCGAGAGTGCAAAACTTGCACATTGGAGATTCGTAGATCACTATGGTGTCTGTGATGACTTGGGAGAAGTCTTCTTCTTGGTGAACCGAGCTGAGAGACTTAGATTACAGAAAGTGGGTCATTTGATGTGACTTATGAGACATTAGATGCCTCTTCATAGTGGGTTCATGGTGCAGTATGTGGTGTTTCTTTGCGACTAGGTTCTTGGTAGAGATATGTTGATTTGGTAGCCATTGAGATGGATTGATATATATTTGTCATACGTGGATTGAGATCTTAAATTATTGAGCTTCTCTTTGTTTTGAGAATAGTTTAACATTCTCTACTTAATAGGGCCAACCACGTGAAGGTGGAAGCTCATCTGACCCCTCCTAGGAGCCTCTTATGACCCTTTACGATATTTTAAGACCTCTAAGATGTATTCTTAGGGATCATAAAGGGTCGTAAACAGTCATAAGGGGTCCTAGGATACAACAGATGAGAAACATAAATGTAGGCATCATGATCATAATTTTTTGGAAAAACAACATAATTGAGTGGTATAACCAGACGATGCAACACAACCACTACTCCTCTAGTTCCAAGTTGACACTACTATAAACAAAACCCATATGATAAAAAATAAATTTAGAGAGTGCAGGAGGAGAGTGATGTTGGAAACTGCAATTGAAGCAATTCTTGTATTGTCATTGATGTCAAACCTTAACTGGTAAGACTGTTGCAACTTAGGAAAGTACTATATCTATTGTGAGAAGGGAAAGAAAGGATGGTAACAATAGCACCTAGGGAAAGGTTGAGTTATCTTGATACTACAAAGTGTACTTGACTATGTTGTACAATGATGGGACAATGTATTGTTTATCTTAGTAAGATTGAAGACTAAACTGGTAGGCTTAACCAAGCAAAAATGAAGAAATCATGTTTAATCCAAGTTATGTTAGTGTTGACCAAGTTAGTGTATTCTGAGAAAAAATCTAGTGTCAACCGAGTATCAGTTAATTGCCAAGGAAGATAGTATATGTCGAGGAAACAGTTTTAGTAGTGATCGAGTATTTTACATGAAGACCGAGTGGATGATCACAGTATTGACCGAGCATCAACATTTTTATATTTGAAGAGAATTCAAATTTGAAGCCGACATTGTTGAATTCTTGGATTATGTAAAATGTGTTGACTTTATTTATTGATTGTATGGAAGCATTTAATGCTTTGTAGAATGTTTTATTGTAAATCTTTATGAGATTTGAGATGATTCTAGAAGAGGAGATGAAGAACATGAAGTGGGTAGATTCAATGAATCTAACCTAACCCTAAGATCTACGAAGGAGATTAAGCGGAAAAAGATAAGTTAACCTAACAGAGAAAAGTATTAAGGGAACCTAAACATTAGGTATGAGAATGCATGGGTGAAGTAGATGCTGGAAGAACAGTAAGTTTTATTGACTGTATAAGCAAAAAGACTGAAGGAGAAGTGTGGTGATTGCTTGAAGAAAAGTTCCAAGCAGATTAGAGATGGAGATGGAAAAGTTTCAAAGTCAGTAAACCAACATTTGTGTACAGAATTGGTTTTGATATTTGCAAAGTGAGTTGTATGTTTTTCAGATCAATACTGCTGCTACTTTCTAACCATTGTAATAGTCAAAATCCTTTTAACAGAGGTTGACCTAACAGTCATATGTTAAATCCTTTGAACAAGGTTGCATTCTAATGGAGTGTATGTAAGTCATGTAACAAGGTGCACTTTTAACAAGGTGATTGAAATCCTTTAACCGGGTCACACCTAACAGTGTGTATTGTAACCTTTGACAGGGTTGGCTTTTAATCGAGCTCACTTTAGAAGAGTGAAAATAATAGTAGCATGTTACAAAGTGGTTTTTCCCATATTGGGTTTCCACTATAAATCCTGGTGTCAATACTTGTGTGAATGTTTTGGTTTGAAGATTTCTATGTTTTACAAGTTAGTTACAGCTGGGTAGTGGACTGCAGTGTTATATGTTTCTATTATTGAATCAGTGATGACCGAGTTTTTTTTGGTTTCTTGATATGATTTAAGGAAAAGTTTTTGAAGTTATTTTATACATCAGGGTCTAAGAACAACTGATTCACCCCCCCTCTCTATTTTTCTAAATCATATTAACAATTGGTATCAGAGCTGTGTTGCTTATTGGTGTCTACAAAAAATAAGTTTAAAGGGACTTGAAGCAAATGATCAAGATGTATAAGATGGAGGTACCCAAGCTGAACAAGGAAAACTTCCCTGCATGGAAAAGCTTGATGAAGCTACTTCTGGCCAATATTGGTGATTCCGCAAAGTACTACATTGAGCATGACTATGTTACACTTGTTGCACCTTTGACTGCCGAGGAAATGAGAGCTAAGAAAGAACATAATCAAGCAATGCTGGAAATTGCATCTTCCCTAAGCTATCCAGAATTTGAGGATATTAAGGACTGCACAACTGCTAAAGATATGTGGGACACTCTTGCAAAGATCTATGGTGGTGATCTATATGTGCTGAAAGCTAAAGCCAAGAGTCTCAGAGGTAAGTTTGATGAAATGAGAATGAATGAAGATGAAAACATTGCACAATATTGTGGTAGAATAAAAGAAGTTGTGAATGCTATTAGAGGAGCAAATGGAACTATTGATGATGAGACCATAATTGGAAAAGTGCTAAGAACTCTGCATCCTATATATGCTATTAAGATCTCAGCTATTCAGGAATCTAGATGTAACTCTGGAAATGTGCTTACCTTGGAAGGTTTGATTGGAAAACTGACTGCTTTTGAACTGTCTAATTATGATAATTTCACCGTTGGTAGTATTGAAAATGTTGAATTTTCTTTTAAGTCACAGTTAGTTCTTGTTGGTGTAATTAAGTATTTAGTAATTACACTTTACTTAAGTTTACTTAGGATAATGCATTTGCATATTAGTTGTCTTTGAGACACCTAGGAGTTTGCATTTCTTTTTAGCACATGGTTAGGAGAATCTCCACTTTAGGTGTGATAGTTGTCATCACATACCTCTTTGTGTGTGAGATCCACCTTTAGTGCTCTTATCACATTATCATCCTCTCATTGTTGCACATACTTTCATGTAAAATGGAGGATGATCCACCTTTGGTGAACATGTGATTCCACCTTCTATGGGTGATATCTTATCATCTTTTTATTAGTCTTATTGCATTGCCTATATATTTAGGCACTCCTACATTGTATGTGATCATTCATTCAATCTATCTATTCATTATTTGATCAGTTGATCATATCATTTTTTGTCTCTCTTGTGCTATGTCTTGAGCTTCTAGATCTTGGTTTCTATTCTTTGCCTTAGGCAAATTCTTACATGGTATCAGAGCCAAAGGAGTCTTCATTGCATAGCCATTGGAGAGCAATTGATTGCTTCAACTTTTGGAGGGCCACGAACCAAATCCGGGATCAGCATTTTGTGGGAGCATTTTGAGCAAGATTTGACCTCACCATTGCGTCTGGGTGACTGTTTTCATAAATTTTGACTATAAATTTGCTTACCTTGGGCAAAAGTCAAATTTGAGGAAAAAAATTTTTGCAAATCAGACCTTTAAGGCCCGATCTACAAAATTGGGTAATTATTCTACCAATTTTTGTTCAGATCTAAATTTTATTCTATTTCCATCATTTATTGTCAGCAATCTGCATTTATTGTATTTATTTTTTGGATCTGAACTATTTTTCCATTTTCAGAGATATTTTTTTTGGCAAAATATTTGGCCTTTACGGCCTACGTGTACACAGAGTACAAGAGCACACAGGGCATACCATATAGGCTGAGATCAGAGAAAATTGACCAAACTGAGCTTGCTTCAACAAGCGGCCTAGCTTGTTTTATTTAATCATCAGGCACTTGGGTTTAAAAAGCCCTTCATAATACCTTGCGCAGTGCATGTGGGACTAAAAGTCCCACACCGCCGGCCCTCCACTCGGCAGCTCCGCTGTCACCTCCACTTCAGCCCAACCTTTGCACAGTGCCACCCACCACTCTACCACTCCAATGGCTCTCTTCCGCCTGGCCATCGGTTCTCCTTCCTCTGCTCGAATAGCTCCACGCACCCTCCGCTCGGCTTCAAACCCGTGCCACCTCTACCAGGAAAGCCACCTCCATCGGGACACCTCTACCACACCTGGCACCTTGACTCCTCCATAGATCTCCTCTGGTCTACTCATCTCCACCGCGCCACTAGATCCCTCCTCCGTGGTCAAACTCCTTCCACGCGGGCCACTCCTGCAGGCCGCTCCACCTCTATTCACCAACATGAGCAGACAACAGCACCACTCGGGGGTTCCTCCACTTTGCGTATGTCAGGAAACACATCCTCCACTAGCGAGACATAATAACCAACCCCTGCCATGCCAACCCATAGGGCCAATAAAAGACAGACACGCGGCGGCCTGTTGAAAACCGGTATATTATTAAAAAAATTCAATTTTTCACAATTTTTTCTATGTTAAGTTTGATGCCCATCTGGACGTCATCGGGGGTGTTTTTTCTTTTGATATGACGGTCATCAAGCCGTCAATTTTAACCTCATGACTACATCAACATTTCATTAAGTTTATTTTGACGATCGTTTGACCGTCGAAACTGGGAAATTTTGCATTGTGGTGATGATCATTTGAACGTCAAATTTAACATGGTAAAACTGGTGACATCAGCATTTTTTCAAAAACTTCCAGCCTTCACCATTTGCAGTTTGGATTTGGCAGTCCAACTTTGGGAGGCCATAACGTGGTCATCCGGACTCCAAATTGAGTGCAATTTTTTTTTTATTTTGGCTAAAAAAATTTGAACTTTTCAGTGGTGGTGTTCTTTTCTAGTTTTGGATCATGGATTTTGCAGAAATTGCAGTTTTGGGTGACTGTACATGTCTGATCCCTATTTTTGCAACTTCAGAGGCTTCGTATGGGCTCATACGAACACAATTTCAGGTGCAATTTTTTTTGAAAGTGCATGATTTTTCATCTACTTTCCAAATCTGGTATCAATTTAGAGAAATATTGGGTAGACATAGTACTTTCAGAATATGGTCTATTTTGGCCTATTATGGCACTTATAATTGATTAGATCCTTGAGGGATCTTCTGTCCTATCTTCTTGAGTCTGTTGTAGCTTCATATTTTCAATTGTAAACATCAAAATCAGAAGTCCACTTTGATCTATTTTGTCAAGTGGCAATTGTACACGCACTAGCTATAAAGTGCCAAAATCATCATTTTGGGAGGGATTCTTTGATTGAGTGAATTGGGGGGGTGTCTTGTGTGTTGGTGTCTCTCTTTCTTGTGCTCTTTTCAATTTGCATCATGGGTTCTATTTCAAAATTAACTCCACATAACTATGCTACATGGAAAGATAATGTATGGAGCAAGTTAATGGTTCAAGGTTTAAATCCTTATGTGGATGGTACAATTAGAAAACCCACTAATGATGATACTGCTGCAATAACTAAATGGTCATCCCAAAATTATAAAGCTTTAGGAGTCTTGAGAGATAATATTTCTTCAGCTGTCATGTATCACATCAAAACCATAAATAATGCTAAAGAAGCTTGGGATAAACTTGCAGAGTTGTTTGGTCAAGTGGATGAGGAAATGGGATTCACAATTGAGACTGATCTCCTCAAATTAGAGCCCAGGAACTTTGACACAATCCAAGATTATCTCAACAAATTCAATGACTATAGAGCACAACTTGATGATTGTGGTAATCCAATAAGAATTTGAAGTTGGTTAGTCACTTGTTGAAACATCTTCCTCCTGAATATGGAGCTTTTGTTTCAAGTTACAATACTCACAAGTTGACCATGGGTAGTGCCTTCATTAAGCCTTCATTTGAGTCATTTTCAGAAATGTTGGTCTTAGAACAAGAAAAATTGATGAGTATGGGGCTTCTCAAGTCTTCAACTTCCAAGGCATTGGTGGCTAATCATGAGAGTCAAGGCAATCAAAGTCAAAAGAAGAAGAAGAATTGGAAGTCTAAATCTCAACAAGAAGGTACAACATCAACTTCCACACAACATGACACTTCTACATCACCCCAAAGGGTGAATCTTCAAAGAAGGAGAAGTGGTCTTGTGCATATTGCAAAAAGGATGGACATGAAGAACACTTTTGTTATAAGAAGGACATTGATGAATTGAAGAATCTTCTTGCTAAGAACAACATCAAATTGCCTTCCAGGATGTCTACCTCAACCTCTTCTTCACCAAATTCAGAAAAAGATAAAGGAAAGGGTCACGAATTTGTCACTCAAAAAGGACAAGCTTTATATGCTTCTTCAAGTCCATATTCAGGTAGATGGCTTCTAGATTCAGGGGCTTCTCATCATATGGCTTCTTCACAGTCCATGTTTTCATCATTTGAGCCTTGTAAAGGTCCACCTATTTTGATGGGCAATCACACTTACATGAATGTGATTGGGAAAGGGAGTATTGATGTTAGGGAGGCACACTTCAATTATGTGTTGTGTGTTCCACACTTGACCAATAACCTTCTTTCTATCTATCAAATCACAAATGGTGCTACAAAGAAGACTGTGGAATTTACACCTGATTTAGTTTTCATCAAGGACTTGGAGAGTGGAGAAGTTATTGCTACTAGGATAGTGGATCACTCTTCTCAGTTGTACTCCTTTGCAGATTTTGTTCCTCTTGATGACAGTGATTCTTCAGACAGTGAGTCTTCAGCATATGATGATTATAGTGATGATTTAGATTTTGAGGAGAGTTTTGGCTACTTGAACTTGGGTATTCTCACTCATGATCAAGCTCTTGAGCCTTCTATTTCATCTCCTCCTATTGAGACTACTTCTACTCTTGCTTCTGATGATGCTTGCATTCACACAGCCATGGGTTCAAGTGCTTCAGTGCAGAAGGATATTCATTATCTTCCAGACTTGGTTCCATGGGATGACTACTTGACAGACATTGCAGGTTTGTTTGTGGAGTCCTATACTTCAGATTTAGGAGACTTCATTGATGATATTCATCTTCTCTTTGGTGAAGATGATCCTTCTTCAGTTGTTGCGAGGGAACATGCTGACCCTCATATTCATTCTCTACTTGATCATTCTTTCGAGGGTGACATGATTGTGGATACTTTGATACAGCAATTGGAGGAGGTCACTTTCTCTTCAGAGGAGATACTTGAGTCTTTGGTACATGTTCTACATTCATCCTCAGTTGATCCTAATTTGTCTTTTTCAGCAGAGTGGCTTAGTACACATGATTTGGAGGAGTCACATTTCAGCTTTGACATGGGGACACTTGATCAGGTTTCAGAGACTCCATCTTTTTTGAGGTTTCTTCCTACAGATTGGGCAGGAGGCTTCATATATACACCTTTGGTCTTGTTTCTTCCTAAGGGGAGGAATGTTGTTCTACACTCATGGAGTAGCTTCTACATCGAGCAAGGAGCATCTACCATTGGTGTTCATTCTACATTGAGGGGGGGCTACTTGGTCTCTCTTCCACTACTTCTATCTTATGGGGGGGATATTTTCCTCACATGAGGTCTTCTCTTTCATATTCTATTATATTCATCTCTCTTTTTGGGGGAGGGTTTTTCCCATTATGTTTTCCCTCTTTCTCCACTTTATGAGAGATTGCATTGTTCTTACATATTGTACATGGGTACCTAACATGGCCTAGTAGTCGGGACCCATCTTGCATTGTGAGCTTAAGTGCATTCCCCTAAAGTTGCACTTAAGGGGGGTTGTGGGTGTAATTAAGTATTTACTAATTACACTTTACTTAAGTTTACTTAGGATAATGCATTTGCATATTAGTTATCTTTGAGACACCTAGGAGTTTGCATTTCTTTTTAGCACATGGTTAGGAGAATCTCCACTTTAGGTGTGATAGTTGTCATCACATACCTCTTTGTGTGTGAGATCCACCTTTAGTACTCTTATCACATTATCATCCTCTCATTGTTGCACATACTTTCATGTACAATGGAGGATGATCCACCTTTGCTGGACATGTGATTCCACCTTTTGTGGGTGATATCTTATCATCTCCTTATCATGTAGTCTTATTGCATTGTCTATATATTCAGGCACTCCTACATTGTATGTGATCATTCATTCAATCTATCTATTCATTATTTGATCAATTGATCATATCATATTTTGTCTCTCTTGAGCTTCTAGATCTTGGTTTCTATTCTTTGCCTTAGGCAAATTCTTACAGTTCTGAACAAGCCTAAGAAAGAAAAAGAAAGATGCACCAGTGAAATTGAAAGCGAAAGTGAAAGTGACAGTGACACTTCTGATGAAGATCTTGAAGATCTAAAAGCTCTTATGGATAGAAGACTGAGAAGAGGAAAAGGAAAATATAAAGGTAAACTCCCTATTATATGTTTTGCATGTAATAAAGTTGGTCATATAGCTGCTAGATGTCTTTTAAAGAAGGATAAAGATGAAGAAAGAAATAGTAGATATAAAGATAGAAGAGATGACAAAGGCTACTGAAGGTACAAAGACTACAAAGGAAAAGGTAAGAAATCTTGTTACATTGCTGAAAAAGAGACTGACACTGATAGTGATGATTTTGAAATTGAGGTAGTCTATGTTGCAATGAAAGATGAATCTGATGAGGATGAGAAAACTGCATTGATTTCCTATGTGAACAAGAATGACAAATGGATTATAGACAGTGGTTGTTCACATCACATGACTGGTGACAAAAGTAAGTTTGAAACCTTACATCATTATAAAGGTAAAAGTGTAACAATTGATAATGATGCACCATGTCCTATTAGAGGAGAGGGATTGATTAAACTGACTGATAAAATCTCTTGTCAAAATTCTTATTGGGTTGAAGGATTGAATTATAATTTGCTAAGTGTTGCTCAACTCAATAGAACTAGTTACTGAGTGGAATTTTATCACAAGAAAGCTAAGATATTTGATGCTACTGGTGAACTAATTGGAAGTGGTGAGCAGACTAGAGGTAATTTGTTCTATCTTGACCTATCTGAAGAAATATGTATGATTGCACAACTTGATGACATTTGGTTATGGCATAAGAGGCTATGTCATGTTAACTTTGACAATCTAGTAGAGATAAGTAAGAAGAAGAAAGTAAGAGGCCTACCTAGATTGAAGAAACCTGAGAATGTGATGTGTAAAGAATGCCAGTTAGGAAAAATGACTAAGTCAAGTTTCAAGAGAAAAACCTTTACTTCTGAACACATTTTAGATTTGGTTCATACTGACCTTTGTGGACCTATGGGTATAAAAAGTTACTGTGGTGCTAGATATTTTATCTTGTTTGTTGATTATCATACTAGGATGATGCATGTAATGTTTCTAAATGAAAAATCTAATGCTTTTCAATTTTTCAAGTGGTATTTGGCTAAGGTTGAGAAGGAGACAGGTAGGAACCTAAACTGTCTTAGATCTGACTGAGGTGGAGAATTTACATCAAATGAATTCAATCTATTTTGCAATGATAGAGGAATCAAAAGATAGATGTCTACACCTAAGACACCTCCATAGAATGGTATAGTAGAAAGAAGGAACAGATCTATTTTGGACTATGCAAGGACATTATTGATTGAAAAGAATGTGGCATAGAAATACTGGAAAGAAGCTATAAGTACAATTGTTTACACTCTTAATCGGGTACAGATCAAGAAAGGTACAAATCTGACACCCTATGAATTATGGTATGGGCATGCACTGAGTGTTAAATACTTTAGAATCTTTGGAAGTAAGTGTTACATATTGAAAGACAATAGGAATTGAAATTTTGATGCCAAAAGTGATGAAGGTATATTCCTAGGCTACTCCACAAAAAGTAAAGCTTATAAGTGTTTGAACTCTAACACTAACAAAATTTTGGAAAGTGTGAATGTAAAAATTGATGAGTATGTAGAAAAGAATGAAGCCGACAGCAAAAGAGAACCAGAAGATTAAAAATCTTTTGTGTACATTGAGGAAATAGAAGAGGTAGGTAACAGACTTGCACCTGATGCCGAGTCTCAGGCAAGCAATGCCGAGTGACAGGAAACGATTGCTGAGCATCAGGAAAATAGTGCTGAGAGAGAACAAGAACATGTCGTGCTACAAGATAATGTTACTAAGTATCAGGAAGAGGTTGTCGAGCATTTAGAAGCTGAATCTGACAATCTTGTTGGGGAACCTGATGAAATAGAGGAGAAAAATGCGGAACCTATTTTGGCAAAATATGTAAGAAGACATCACAAGCCTGAACAGATAATTGGAGATAAAGACACTAGAATTCAGACCAGAAGAAAGACCAAGGATCCAACATGCTTACTATGTGAGTTTGAACCTAAGACAACTAAAGAGGCATTAGAAAATGAAGACTGGATACAAGCAATGAATGAAGAGATTGACCAAATTGAGAAGAATGAAACCTGGACTCTGGTGTCGAGACCTGCAGATAAGAATGTTATAGGAACAAAGTGGGTGTTTCGAAACAAGTTGAATGAAAAAGGTGAAATCACTAGGAACAAAGCTAGGCTGGTATGCAAAGGCTACGCACATGAAGAAGGAATATATTATGGGGAGACATTTTCCCCTGTAGCTAGATTGGAAGGAGTAAGAACTCTGCTTGCATATGCTGCTTATAAAAATTTCAAGGTATATCAAATGGATGTCAAGTCTGCATTTTTAAATGGTGTACTAGAAGAAGAAGTTTACATAGAATAGCCAAAAGGTTTTATTGATCCAAACAAAAGACACATGGTATGCAAACTGAACAAAGCATTGTATGGATTAAAACAAGCTCCCAGAGCATGGTATGAGAGGTTGCATAACTATCTGATGCAGATTGGATTTTCCAGAACAAATGACACAAGCAATCTGTACTTGAAGGATGAAGAAGGTAAAGGTATTCTATTAGCCAAAAATTTTGTTGATGACATTATTTTTGGTGGACAAGATGCATTGTGTAAAAAATTTTCAAAAGAAATGCAAACTGAATTTGAAATGAGTATGTTTGGTGAGATCAAATTCTTTGTTGATTTACAAGTATATCAAATGAAGAAAGGAATTTTCATTACGTAGTGTAAGTATGTTAATGAAATACTAAAAAATTTTGGAATGGAAGATGCTAGACCAATGGGAACTCCTATGGTTACTGGACAAAAGTTATCTAAGAATGATGATGTTGTAGAAGTTAACCAGACTTTGTATAGTGTTGGAGCTTTTCCTTGCAGGACCAAACTTGAATCAAATGATGGGCTTGATTCTCAAGGTAGGCACTCAAGTTTGACAAGAAAATAGTCCAATTGATGAGGATTGAAAGGAATCCTCCTTCTTCTTTGAGCTCCACATCACTCAGGTAGGTATTTCCTTATCTGCACACTCAAGACACTTGATGATAAATAATAGGCTTGTAGATACATTAGTGTGGAATAGTCTTCAAACCCCTTTAGGTAACTGTACCCCAATGAAGCCAATTCATATGCAATAGCCCTACTTGCATAGAATGAGTCTAAAGACTAGAGAGAACCTCCTACTACTACTACCAACATGAAAGGGAAAGGTATTTGAAATGAATGATTGATGTTGGGTTGAAAGGACCCCTGAGATACCCTAAGTCTCTCATAGACCAGTGCCTTATCCAATGGGCAGCAGAGACAAATACCTCACTATAATAGAGCTATGAAACAAGAGGACAACACATTCAAATATGTCAGTGCCTTACACCAAGCATATACCACTAATCAGACCATACTTCAACTATCCATCTATGTACCCAGGTATGCAATTACCTATTCAAAGGATTTTAACCCTCCCCTTAGAAGAGACCTATAAACAAGCAATACATAACCAGCATCCACTGGAAGACAAGCCTAAGACACCCTTGATACCTTAGCTCATACACACCTAAAAACCAATCTTGAACTCAGTTATCTCTATGAAGACAACTCTGTTGCAGACACTCATTGGAAATGCAAATAGAAAGACTACAACACCCTCAATGCCATAATCAATAAGTTCAGGACTCAAATGGAGACAACTGGTAGAAGTACAAATATGTTGAAATCTCACACATAAGACATCTGTTACAATATGTATTATATTCTCTGAACCAACAATGGAGGAAGAACACCCTATATGCAGAGAAGAAGGAGAAATATCTACAAGAAAAGGACCCTTCACTTGGAACCAATTCTCCTCAAAAAATTTGTAGAAGAAGGAACCTTTACAAAGTCAAAAAACCAACAATATATACCACTAATCATTTTGGGATCCCAAAATAGGATGCAACAAGCTATGGATGATTAGGGCAAAATTAAGTCTACAACAACCACTCTGAATAAGAAATGATAGAAAATTCCATAAAAGCCTAGAAACCCAAGAGTATCAGATCAAATCTGATTGTACAAATATCTGGTTTCATTCTCTAGGCTAACTACAGATACAATTTGAATTGATTTTTTGTAATAGACAACACAAAATTAAATGCCAGAGCCAGCAATATAAGATCTTGCATGTACAAGTCAAGAAGATTTCTGACACATATTAAACCATAGCCACCTGCAGTCCAATATAAGTCCTTTACATTCATTAGGCATGGCACCCCAGGTAAGAAAATATGATTTGAGTGGCCACATAGATCTTCATCATCAACTTCGCAACAACAATTGTCCTGTAGAAATCAATTTTGAGCAACCACTTTCATTGCAAACAACCAACTGCGAAAACACTACAGAATAATGGTTGTTGCATGATCGCATAGCTAGGAAAAGGGCTATGTGAACACCTCCACATCACCCCCTGAGTGATCAGATCCTGCAACACACCATGAACCAAGCTTATATACATCCTCTTTCGGTACAAAATCCCTGCAATCAATCATGAAACCTCTGGACTCCTCTGCAATAGTTGACAACCATTTCTACCAAACAAATCCAATCAGGCTACCAAAAACATAAATTTTGGTACCTCTTGTCACAGAGAAACCTTCTACAAAATTGAATCATGTTTTACATTTATGCTTAGTTGCATGATTGCAAGACACCCTACTCACCCTTGCGATCATGCAACCACAACCACTTAGTCGTGTAGTTGTCGATCATGAACCCCCTTGAGAAGTCCTCGGCCACATCACCACTCAGCAACCAATCAAAACCGAACAACTCGGCAACACCCACCTCACAACTCCACAGCCGTGACATCTCATAGTTGTCATATGATCGCATAGCCAGGAAAAGGGCTATACGAACATGCGACACACTTCAACTCTTTACCACCGCTACCACTATTAACACAACAAGTTTGGTGCATGATCGCATAGCATGAAATTGGCTCATGCGAACATGCACCAAACCGTTAACATTCACCACTATTTATTGCCCTTGGTTAATGGACCCATGATGCATATCCACCTAAATGCTCACCAGCCAATCAAAAACCTTACATGCCAACACCGAGAAAGTGGCCCCACCAAGAAACTACCACATCACCACCACATTGACCAATCATAGGTGCCCACATCACCGAAAATACCAGCCCCACTTTATCTGGTGAACTAGCGACCGAAGAACTCCTGCCAGTTCGCGAAACACTTTCCACCATCGCTAAAAAATTTAGCGATCACATGACCACTGTTCATTGAATCACCAAATCACTTAGAGCATCATCAGTTTATCATGTGAACCAGCAAACAAGACAAGAATTTATCAGCGCCACTACATTTTTTCCTTACCACCAAAAGCACCAAGAAAATTGACTGGGCCCACATCAAGAAGATCGACGGTTGTCGCATCTTTGCATAGACCTCCAAGATTCTACCAAAACATACACCCACCGTTGATCTGGAATCTTTCCAATAGAACCTGGGTCCACTTGCCATTCTGCCACTTTAGACCAACTAGAAGATGCCACATCACCACCTGCCAATGGGCCCCAGCACAACGTGGCACCCTTATCACATGGTCGCATGGCCAAAAGATGGCCCTTACGATCATGTGACAAGGCAACGAGACTACCACCTCATCCTCCCAGTCTACCAGCGGGACCACAATACTTCCATCACCAACGGGCCCCAGCAACAAGTGTCAATCGGTCACATGATCGCATGTCAAAAAACTCTGACATGCGATCATGCGATAGCCAACCACAGGCCGCCACATAACCACCAATGGGACCACTACCATTCCGCCAATGGGCCCCATGCGCAAGGAAGGAAACTTGTCGCATGATCACAAGCCATGAAATTGGCCCTTGTGATCATGTGACAAGGCCATATGACCACCAAGCATCCGGAGATCATGAGACTAAAGAGAAATAGACTACCTGTCAGGTCGCTGAAGGTTAGGCACCTAACTGCCAGAAACAAGAGACCTAGCAACGACCGCCAGTCGTAGAATCTCAGAATACCCTAACCTTGATACATGCTAAAAACCCTTTCCACATCACCGCTCAGCTACCAATCAGAACTAAACATGTCACCACCTCCCTGACAGCACCTGGAGTAACCAGTCGCATGGTCACATGTCAAAAAAATCTGACATGTGATCATGCTACAACCAATCATTTTGAAACCTCTGAAGACCCCAGCCCACCATCTAGTCAGACTTGTACAGTTAGGGAATGCCAACAAATAGGGAAAAAGAGCGAGATTGAAAACATCCAAGGTTTTCTCAATGGCGAAGGATCGAAAACATCCAGGGTTTTCAAAATTGACACAAAGGTAAATAGGGATACAAAAACATCGAGGGTTTTCATGCAAACCAAAAGGTGGTAGGGAAACCGAAAACACCGTGGGTAGCCAAAAACATTGTGGGTTTTCGACACTTAGGCAAATTCTGAGATTATTCCCTACAGACCTTAAAACTTGAATATCTCCCTAGGTTTTACGATTTAGGAGATGCGATCTGAACTGGAGCAAGGTGACAACATGAAGAACATAGGGCTAAGGGTGCACACCATGAAACATTATGGATTTTCTTCGCACATTAAAACAAGCTTGTAGCAGGGCGGGACAACTTCACAAAACTTTGTAGGGAAAAAGGTCATTTTCAAAGGATTTTTGCTATGACTAGAAAATGACCCAACATACAGATCCATGATTGAAAAATTGTAGTATGCTATACATAGTAGACTAGAATTGCACTATTTGGTGGGATTGTGGCAAGATTCTCTGCTAATCCTAAGGAAACACACATGATGGCGGTGAAAAGAATCATGAGATACTTGAAAGGAACTGCTGACTATGGATTATACTATAAGAAGAATGACAAATTTGAACTTAGAGTATACACTAATGTTGATTCAGAAGGAAATGTAGATGACAGAAAGAGCACTAGTGGTGGAGCTTTCTTTCTTGGACAGAGATTAGTCTCCTGGACAAGCAAGAAACAAAATTGCATTTCCCAATCTACTGCTGAAGCCGAGTATGTTGCTGCTAAAGTAAATTGTTCAAATTTGATATGGATAAAATAGTTGTTGATAGGCATGAAAGAAGAAATCACTAAACCTATTTTTATTTTCTGTGACAACACAAGTGCCATCAATATTTCTAAGAATCCAGTGATGCACACTAAGACCAAGCATATAGCAATCAAGTATCACTATTTGAGGGAATTGGTACAAGACAAGGAAGTCCGAATGGAATATGTGAATACAAAAGAACAATTGGTAGACATATTCACTAAAGCTTTACCTAAAGAAGCTCATGAGTATTTGAGAAGTCAATTAGGGGTTCTTCCCCTAACTAAGGCTGCCTAGTCAAGCTAGGAGCACTGCATCAAATATGCTACAGTAGAATAATTGACAAATTGATGCAAAAGATTGTCACACTTTAGGACTGTCCTAGAGCTATGAAGAAGAAGCAAAGACAATAAATCAGTCATAAGCAAGATGACAGAGGGAGAAACACTGAGCTCCATAGATATATCTACATTTGTTGGATGTAAGTTTTAGTTGTTGCTTTGGCATTTTTGTCAAAGAGGGAGATTGAACTGAAATGATACTATAACACATGAACTGAAGAATAGGGATGATGAATAGAAATGAAAGATCGAGATAGAGGGAGATCTAGATACTTTTGACAGTCATAGAAGTGAGATTTACAGATTCTGAATAGAATGAAGCTAAGGATATTATAAATTTTTGGATTGGTTGGTAATCCATGTGTTATTCAGGTGATATCATATAGTGTTGCCATCAATGCCAAAGAGGGAGATTGTTGGAAACTACAATTGAAGCAATTGTTGTATTGTCATTGATGTCAAACCTTAACTGGTAAGATTGTTGATACTTAGGAAAGTACTATATCTATTATGAGAAGGGAAAGAAAGGATGGTAACAATAGCACCTAGGGAAAGGTTGAGTTATCTTGATACTACAAAGTGTACTTGACTATGTTGTACAATGATGGGACAATGTATTTTTTATCTTAGTAAGATTGAAGACTAAACTGGTAGGCTTAACTGAGAAAAAATGAAAAAATCATGTTTAAGCTGAGTTATGTTAGTGTCGACTGAGTTAGTGTATGCCGAGAAAAAATCTAGTGTCGACCAAGTATCAGTTAATTGCCGAGGAAATAGTTTTAGTAGTGACCGAGCATTTTACATGAAGACCGAGTGGATGATCACAGTATTGACCGAGCATCAGCATTTTTATATATGAAGAGAATTCAGATTTGGAGCCAACATTGTTGAATTCTTGGATTATGTAAAATGTGTTGACTTTATTTATTGATTGTATGGAAGCATTTAATGCTTTGTAAAATGTTTTATTGTAAATATTTATGAGATTTGAGATATTTATAGAAGAGGAGACAAAGAACATGAAGCGGGTAGATTCAATGAATATGACCTAACCCTAAGATCTATGAAGGAGATTAAGCGGCAAAAGATAAGTTAACCTAATAGAGAAAAGTATTAAGGGAACCTAAACATTAGGTATGAGAATGCATGGGTGAAGTAGATGTTGGAAGAACAGTAAGTTTTATTGACTGTATAAGCGAAAAGGCTGAAGGAGAAGTGTGGTGATTGCTTGAAGAAAAGTTCTGAGCAGATCAGAGATAGAGATGGCAAAGTTTCAAAGTTAGTAAACCAGCATTTGTGTATGGAATTGGAACTAATATTTGCAAAGTGAGTTGTATGTTTTTCATATCAATACTGCTGCTACTTTCTAATCTATTATCACTATGCAAAAAAAATTTTAGCTTCATGCTGGTATTCTTAAAAATAATCTATGTTGTTGGCCCAATGGTAATGTTTCAAGTTGAAAAACCCTAAGTTTAACAAAACCCTAGCCATTTTTGAGCCCTATTATGTTTTCACGTTACCTTTTTGGCTCACTAATCCCCCTTATAAAGCATGTGTTATTTTTCAACCCCCCTTTTTTCATCACTTTATGTGTTGTGTGGTTAGGTTTTGGAATCAGGATGCCTTTAAATTAAATTGTTTCTTTCAAAGCCTAAGTTTTGATAATTTTTTCAATAGTATCAAACTTTTTAAATATATGGTTGTCTTTGAACTGCAAGCTTACCTGTGTCAGAATGTCTAACATGTGCTTTAGCGATGAAGCACCATCTATCTGAGTGGGCCCGTCTGGTAGTAGGGTATGCTGGCATTTAAAGAATGGAGAGGATCAACAGTTGTCGCTATACCGTTGGACCAAGATGATAGCCATTTAACCATCGCACTTTAACGATAATCGTTTGATCAAAATTGCACTGACAGTGTCAAGTTCTGACTTGTCAGTCTCCATGGCATTTCCCTTGGGTTGACACCTATTTTTTGTGACGTAGGAAATGTGGGGTCGGATTTTTCAAAATTTTAAACAACAAGATAATCTCATGGCTATCATTATACCGTTGATAGGAGATGTAAGGAATTTAAGTCTACGGTATAGCGACCACTGTCTGATTCTCTTTAGGGGAATGAAGTATGAAGTGGGTCCTAAAGGTGCTAGGTCACATTGATATGTCCATTTCTCATTGGTTGCAGGAAGTTATGATGTGGCAGTTGTCAAGATTTTGTCGAATAGGAAGTGAAAAGTCAGAGGTCCCACTTGTCAATTCTTCATGACGTGGCAATTTTTGATTCAGTGATAGATTAGTGGTGTGTCACAGTGGGGCTTGTCTTTTTTGGGTGATTAAGATGTGACAAGATCTCACGGTTGTTGTTATACTGTTGGGATAAGATGCACATTTTTTAGGGTCAGTGATATAGTGACAACCATTGATCTTGTCTGAAGATGGGGACCATTTGGTGGGTCCTTTGCTGCAGGTTTTTTTATGACGTGGTTGTTTCTGATTGGCCCAGGCTAATAATGACATGTCAAAGTTGCCAGTGTGTTTGACATCGAGGATGAAGGTGGGGTCTTCTACCTACTGACTTGTCTGACATGGCATTTATTGATTTGTTGAAGGTTTCAAAGGTGAGTTGTGGGACTAAATTTTTATTGAAATGTGATGATCGTCTGATAAAATTGCATCAACAGTTGTCGTTATATCTTGAGTTGGTTCTCTTAACAATTTTGGGTTAGCATTTTAGCGACAAGGTGACACTTTTCCTCTTTGTGCAAAGTAACAATAAGTTAATTTTTTCTTCACATGGTTATTTTGAAGTGTTCTCATTGGTCGAGAACTAACTTAGGGAAAAGTAATGTAGGGTTTTGTTGTTAGACTTGCCAACCGTCCGATGCGCCAGAAAAGGAAATATATCTACGGTCTGAATTCAAATTTTTGCTCAATGACATTTTTTACATCCTGTGAACACTGAGGCCACCAAATTTCATTAATGGTAGATTTATTGTGCTACGTGCAGATAGATTGTGTGCAGTTGGCAACGCTATAAATTAAAATTAAACTATTGTTTCTCTTCACTGTTCTCATAAGCATTCTAGTGAACTGGATTTCCCTCGTAGAGTGATTTCAAGAGAAGAATTTGTAGGTGCCTGGTAGGTTTCTTTTCTGAGTTTGAAATTGCTTGATTTCTGTGAAGGAGCTGTGAGGAATTTGTGTTGTTGGGTGAGGAGTTTTTAGGGTTTTCTTGGGTGTTCATATATTGTTTTGTAAAAGCCCTAGTTTCAAAATGCCACCAAAAAGAAACCTGTCTGGTCAGACAAAGTACAATAAGAGAGGAATCTTTGAAGATTTAATGCAGTTACTGCCACATTCAGATAATGGGGTAGCTAGGTTAAAAGAGCTAGTTCCAAGAAACCCTAGGGATTATGTAGCAGATGGACTCCATGAAAAAGGGAATCGGATGAGAGATGCTAAGGTTGGTGAAAAGCATAACGGTCTTATTTTGTTTAAATCAACCTATTCATAGGGAAATGCATGTGCCCCCCTGAGCAACATATGGCAATTTGACATTGGAAGATTGATAGTCCCTGGAGTTTTCATGGATACTGAGTTATTAATTCAGATTGCTAAGTGCTATGATCCTATGACAAAATGTGTCAAGGATGTAAATGGGAAGGACCTAATTAGTATCATAGAAGATGAGATTAGGGAGGTTTTTTCTCTAAATGACCCTTCAATAGGGTTAGATAAGATAGATTTTACTGAATTTATAGAAATATATGAGGCACAGAGAGATTATTTGAGGGTAGGACCTCTGAGGGAATTTTTAGATGAAATTGGGTCTATGTGTGTTATCAGTCCAAGCACGCTAGACCTTTTTAGGCTAGATTTGTTTAGTAAAAGAGCACAGGAGGTTTATAAATCACTGACTTTAATTCTAGGGCATGATGAAGCAACTCATATGCCAGTCCCATACATGTTTATGATGGTACAATCTCTGCATCCCCAATTAGCACTAATTTTTTATTTTGTATCTCATCTAGCTGATTTAATCCATGAGGGATTGATGGGAATTAAGGACATGAAAGTTAGTAGGCCTTTTGGGTGGTATTCTATGCTTATGCACATGTTCCTATACAAAGGTGAGCAATTTTTTAGCTCAACAATAAATATTGTGAAAGAGAGGAATGGAGAAACCCTTCCAGTACAACTATGGACTACAGCCCTATCATGGGACAGAATTGATGCCAGTTACATTGCATTTGATAGGGATTTTGCCTCAAGGCTTAGAACCCTTTTGTTTTTTGACAATCCAAGGATCCCAAGAGATTTGCTAAGATTAATTAGGCCAAAGGAATATTGTCAGGATATCACCATAGTTCATAATTTTGGGGACATCATTCTATATCCTATTTCTACATTTTTTAGGGTTTATGGTTGCAGAAAGACACCATACATTTTACCTTATCAGGTCCCATTGAAGTTAGGATATGCCAAAATCTTGAGGTAGATTGGGGACCTACAAGAGACTACTCTCACTAGGAAGGGAAGGGGAACTTTTTTCCTAGATATAACCATAGCACATCAATATGTGATCACAAAGGGAGGGTGGGTACATCTGAACAAAGTTTGCAGCCCTACAGAATGACAACAGCTATTATTAGATGTGCAGATATAGAAGGTTTCCTTTCAGGAGTTTTCAGAGATAAGGTGAGATGTACTCTTATTGAGCATCAGTTTAATCTTCCTGAAGATGTGATAAGGAATGAGTTTGATCTTCAAACTCAGGAGATCAAGAAAGAGAAATGGGTCATCTACAAAAAGACTCTAGATTTCATTCAGAATTTTGACAAGGCTTATGACCCATTGAAAGGCTTTGAGCCATGGGCAAGGAAGGTGGATGCCCTAATGGAACATTTTGAGGGTATCATGCATGCAGTTAATGAAAAGAGGGTTGTTGTAAGAAAGATAGACCCTGAAAGAGCTAGGCAGATTTTGAGCTAGCCCAAGTATATGAAATTGACTCCAAGGGGAGTCTATACAATGTAGAAAAGAAGTGGATATACTATTCTCTTGCCACCACAACAAAAGAGTGAGGATATTCTCTCTACTTCTAAAGGTAAAATTCCCATTAGTGATCTAGTAATGCAGGGACCCTCTCCAAAGAGGCAGAGGCAAGAAGAAGAAAGATTAGGAGAGAAGGCTTATTCTCCTTCCCAGTCCCCTATCCAATTAGATGAACATGGGGTGGCAGAACAACTTGTACAATTGAGAAATGAGGGAAACATTTTTGTTTCCAATGATGACTTGTAGGAAGGGATGCCAGAGGCACCTAAGGAGGTGGCCATGGATCTTACAGTTGAAGAGTTTGAGGAATAGATGGACCCTATTTTGAAACAGGCCACTAATTCTTTCCTTGCTGATGAAAAATTTGTCAAGACTAGGGCATTCTCCCAATTTCTTTGGAGAATGAAAATAAGTCATTTTAAGGAGATATGTGAGAATAAAAAAGAGGATTCCCCTGATAAGGACATAACAAAGATAGAAAATGAGACCAAGGTAGAAATGGTCAAACAATTTGAGAAGATTACTCCTAAGGAGGGAAGGGCCATGGTTCATGCTGCAGGGGTATTAATTCTGCCAGAATGGGACATTGCTGATGCAATTGTCTTTGACCAGGTCAAAAAGAGAAAATTGAAGACTCTTACTATAGCAAAGCAGGCCAAATAGGCTACTAGAGGAATTGCTTTCTCAGAAGACCATGCAGCCCTGGTAATGTGGTCCCTAAATAGGGAAGAAGATAAAGGAAAAAGGAAGGCTCTCTCTACAGGGTATGCTAGAAGTTTATTGGTACAGAGAGTAGGAGAGACATCTGGTGTAGAGGCATCAAATTTGATCTTGGAAACTACTAAATTCAATGTCAAAGTGGCGGAAAAGGATGCCCAAGAAAAAGAGGAGCTTAGGCTCAAGTTTGAAATGGTTCTCAAATCTTACAATGAGCTCAAGGTAGAGCTAATTCAAAAGGACAAGTTAATAGCACATCTATCAGGACCCCAAGATCATAGGTCTCCTCAATTGGTAATCTCTAACAATCCTATAGTGGCTTCATCCTCAAGCCCAATTGTCAAGTTACCACCATCCCCCTACCTAGAGACAAGTATGGATGCAAGGGTTACTTGGGAGAAGCAAAGATTAACTGAAGAGGCAAATAAATTGAGGGAAATAAGAGTGCAACTAGAGAAGGAAAAAGATGAAAATGTGAAGGCCACAACTTTGGCAAACCAAAAGTATGAAGAGAAAATGACAGATGCAATCATGCAGTTTGCATATGATTTGAAGCCCTCCATTTTCCATAGTCATGCCAGTAAATTATATTCTTTATTTGAAACTTTGAATAAGGAGAAGACTCAAATGTCACCAATTTTGAAGAAATGGATTGAGAGATCTCCTAGTATAAAGTTATTTCATATGTTATCAAAGGGCCAAGAAGACCCTGATCCACTAATTAAGCCATTGCATTAGATTGTGAAGAAAATGGTACAGTATGGCATCATTTTGGATAATTTTATTAGAAGATCGAGTATGTTGAAAGCTGAATTAATGCTTTCAAACTATGAGCTAGTGCCCACCATTTTCATAGATAAGGGAAAATTTAAAGAAGCATATCTATGGAGAGAAGAGATGGATGCACTTTTGTCAAAAAGGGTGACTGGTGTTCTAAATGACACTTTTTCTATTAGCAGTATTATCAAGTTATTAATAAATGCTAAATCAATGTTTGACAATATTCAGCATAAGGTTACTCAAATTGAAAATGAAAGGGAACAGTTATCAAGTAAGAAGACTAATTTTGCCAATTTTGAGTTCCCAAGTGAAGAGGTGTACAATAAATGGAGGTATCAGTACATACCTCATGTTGAAAAAGTTAATACTCCGCCAGCCTCCTAGAGCAAGTAAAGGTAGTTACTTTTTGAGTCATAAAGGTTGTTGAGATATAGAAAGACATTCATTGCAGGATGGATAGAAAGATGTTGTAAATTAGATTTGCTGAAGGGAGCCAAGGATAGTATTGAAGACACAAAACAAGGTCGCTCAGCTACAAATATCTCACCTGCTTGACTTGTGTATTTATTGTAAACTTTTTGAGGTTGTTGTAAAGGTTTTTTAGGTTAGAAATTTTGCAAGCCCTAGAATGATCGATAGCTTGTTGTAGCTCCTTGTATATAAAAGATTTTCCATGATCCTTCTAGGCATTGAGAGTCTAGGAGTTAAAAATATAGAAACTCTAAAACCCTAACCCTCAGTCAAGGATTGTAAAATCTTGTATCATTTTATCAAAGAAAAAGAAAAGAAGTACAAGTTGCTACTGCTATTTTGCAAGCTTATTGATTCAAGGTATGATGTATGCAATGTTCAAGGTTACACTTAATACAAATCCCAAGTCTTTGTCTCTCCTGTGAGTTTATTCATTAAATCTTTAAGTCTTCTGAAGGTTTATGTGTATGTGTTTAGCTCTGAGTTCTGATCTAGGATTAGATTAAATATTGCTCTGAGTGGGATGCATGTTTACTAAATCTATTTAGGGATTCTCTATAAGTAGGAAAGATTTGGAATATTTTGTATTTATGTTTCAAGACCAATTATCTTTCAAACACTATTGTATTCATTTAGTCTTTTGATATTCTACCCAGTGGATAGGGCACTGACTTATATTTTCCCATCTTTTCTTTGTATGGAATGATTGAAATCTTGTAATCCTAAAAACATTAAATCAATATCAGTCTTTTACATTTTATTTACTTTATATGTTGTTCTACCCAGTGATGGAGATTCAATGAGTAAATGGTTGTTACTTAGTACTTTCTCACTATTATCTGTTGTAAGATCTAGTATTATATAAGAAACAGAGTTAAAACTATTGGATCAGGTGTACCCACTTTGGTTTTGCAAAGCCAAAAGTGAAGAGGGAAGTCTTGTCCCTATAGTTGGTCCAGTTGCTTATAGATTTCCTACATTTGGAATTAACCAATCCTTAACATCAGTCATAAGCATACTGGTATCTCTTGGAGTGTAAAATCTTTTGAAGAACCAACATAACCATTGTAATAGTCAAAATCCTTTTAACAGAGGTTGACCTAATAGTCATATGTTAAATCCTTTGAACAAGGTTGCATTCTAATGGAGTGTCTGTAAGTCCTATAACAAGGCTCACTTTTAACAGGGTGATTGAAATCCTTTAACCGGGTCACACCTGACAGTGTGTATTGTAACATTTGATAGGGTTGGCTTTTAACCAAGCTCACTTCAGAAGAGTGAAAATAATAGTAGCATGTTACAAAGTGGTTTTTCCCATATTGGGTTTCCACTATAAATCCTGGTGTCAATACTTGTGTGAATGTTTTGGTTTGAACATTTCTGTGTTTTACAAGTTAGTTACAGCTGGGTAGTGGACTGCAGTGTTATATGTTTCTATTATTGAATCAGTGATGACCGAGTTATTTTGGTTTCTTGATCTAATTTAAGGAAAAGTTTTTGAAGTTATTTTATACATCAGGGCCTAAGAACAACTGATTCACCCCCCCTCTATGTTGTTCTAAATCATATTAACAATTGATAATGACTAAAATAATATAGGGACCCTGTATTATTTTGGTCATTACGTCCCTCCTCCGCTCTCTAAATTTATTTTTTATCTATGGGTTTGTTTTCCACAATGTAAACTTGGAACTAGAGGAGTGATATATAGTTGTATTGCATTATCTGGGTATACCATTCAATTATGTTGTCTCCAAAAAATAGTGACCATGATGCCTACATTTATGTTCCTTAGCTGTTGTCATATCTACATTTATGTTTCTCATTTGTCATGTTTATGTGCATGTTCTTTATGTGTATCTACTAGAAATTCTAAAAAAAATTCAATATCTACAATAGCCCTCTATTAACCACATTTACGCATATGGTCCCAACAAAGTAGTGCACAAACTACACAAAGAAGGCATCACAGAAATATGATTTCTTCTTTCGCCATTGAAGCAATCTTGGTGGCACTAGCTACCTCTCAAGCCTTGCACAAGTTGCACTCATTTCCTACATCAGGTATAGATGAAGATGGATTAGATGTAAATGTGGTTTGATCGACCCACTGAAAGTATTGACATCCACTATTTCCCTGCAATACCAAATGTACATCATTTCTTCATAAAATTATTAGTTGTCACATTATTTTTAAACATAAAATATAATTACGTATCCAGACGTTTTTCCTATTTCAAAAAACCCAAAATTGATGCCCAAGATTACTTGTGTGTGACATCTTCAACATGCATGAGCCAACACCACATTGACACATAGGCACATTGACCAAATTCATCGATGCTATTTCGACAAATATTGCACTATCACAAATATTGCATTGTCATTATTTTGTTCATTCATATAAATTATAATTACAATAAAAAGAAACATACTAATGTAGACTTGCACATTTTTTGGTTAATTTGAATTCTTTGATTTAAATCACTAGACACTGAAAACAAAATGACAAACCAAAGACAACCATGAAATAAAAAGAAATTACTAAGCAATTTAGAATTAGCTCACTCCATTGCAAGGAACAAAGAGAATCCTCTATGATTTAACATCATTGATGTGAAAGGAAATAGAAAATTAGCAAAACCTTACGAGGCACCTTTTTTATCATTTGATCATCTCGATATCTACTTGTATGGCATTTAGGGCATTTTGTTGCATTTTTTTATTCTTTATAATAAATAATATGATCTTTGGGACAAGCATCTATTGTTTGATACTCCATTCCAATATGTTTCATAGTGGCACATAATTCTTGGTACGAGAAAGGGAGAACATTTGATGGTGGTAACAGAAAGTCACCTATCAATCTACAACAAATAATATAAGTCAATACTATAAATAATCTTAATGGTACATGTTTCACCTTTTATAGACTATAATTACATATATGAAAAACATTAGCATATGTGACATTGCTATGTTGGATAAACCATTCATAACCTTCAAATTCACCAACAACAATATAGCAGAGAGAAGAGTAGATTGGGAGCTTTCATAAAGGGTCATGTCCACCTTCTCAAGTAGAGGTATATCATGGGCATCTTCAATGTCATCCTCATCATAATCATCATCATCAACACCAGCACCAACACCAACACTAGCAGCACCAGTACCAAAAGTGTCAATGATCAATGCATTCATACCATCATCTTCAAATGTATTTTCTAGCACATGACCGTCATCTTCCATGGGATCATGATCTTCAACTTCAATAATCACACCTCCATGTTCCTCTATATTCACACTAGGGAGATTGACCTATATAACAAACCCCCCTTCAATGTGATAATCAAACCTCCTTCCATGGTTCATATGTATATTAATTGTGAAAACAATATAACAAACAACTTACCACTAGATTATAATCAAACCCCCCTTCAATGTGACCATTCTCCCTACAATGTCTCTTTTCTATTTTGATTTTGATTCTTCTTGTCTTTAAGTCGTTACAACTCTTGCATGAATAATAACATTTGGCATCACCTTCTCTTTGAAAGTTAGACAGCAATCTAGCGATTGTCTCCCTATTTTGATCAAATTCCCTTGTATTATATGGCATGATCCTTAATGTGTATATCTACAAAACAAATTGGAGATGTCTCCTTTCATTAGCTTCATTGCACCTTCTCATAGCTTCTCATTTTCTAACAAATTTTGCCAAAGGCTTTTTAGGAAACCAAGTTAGGGGTATTCTTGAGTTCAAACACATAGAGCTACTACAACTGAATTATAAATCATGAATTCACTATAAAATTAATTCACTATAAATCAAGGGGCATTATAAATCATTAATTCGCTATAAAATTAATGTATTGCTCTAGATTTCATATGGATATTTTGTCAAATGGTTGGCATGTATGTTTATTCAAATGGAGTTATATCATTTGGAATTGATATATGATAGGTTGATATCAAATTCTATGTCCCTATTTGATCTAATAGCATCAATATAACAAATAGATCACTGACCAATCAAATATGGACATGAGCTGCTCAAACAGTGAGCTCATAAGATAATATATTTAGTCTTAATAAAATCTTATAAAACAACATATATTGTGTGAAGTGTTTGATCTCTCTTTATTTGTTTTGTTTTTTCGATATTCATTGTGTGGTACTCCCTATTTATGATCATTTCATGAGGAAATGTCTTGATGGCTTGCAGGCTGCAAGCCAAGACATCATGCATTATTTATGAGTTCACTATTTGAGCACCAGCCAATCAAATAGGGACATGAGGTGCTCAAACAATGAGCTCGTAAACAATGCATGATGCCCTAGTTGTAGGTAGTTATCTCTTCTATAATGATGGAGGAGTGAAAGGTAATGATCAATGAGGTTGTTGCTATTATATCATACATTAATACACTTACTATTTTTAATTTGAGCTCGCGCATCATGCAATGTTATTGTTGTCATTGCATGCTTGCTGCTGTTGTGCACCATATATTGTTCTATACACTATTTATTTCAGTGAGACCGTGAGCTTGACATTTTTAATGTATTTTCTATTATTAGATCAATGCTACCATGTTGTTGAGGTTGTAGATGCATTGAATCACCACTGCAATTCTATTTTGATAGAAGTAATATAACAAACAGAGCACCCTCCAATCAAACAGGGACATAAGTAAGACATTTAATGCATTATTACTTCATCATGATGATAAAAATTTCATTGGCTCAAAGCTCATAGAAATTCAAAATAGTAGGATATCTTAATCTTTATGAGCTCAAATTCAAAATAGTAAGTACATTATTTTATTACTGATGTCCCTATTTGATCTAATAGCATCAATATAACAAAGATAGATCAATGAGGTTGCTGCTATTAGATCATACATTAATACACTTACTGTTTTGAATTTGAGCTCTGGCATCATGCAATGTTATTGTTGTCATTGCATGCTTGCTACTGTTGTGCACCATATATTGTTTTATACATTGTTTATTTCATTGAGACTGTGAGCTATTGTAGTTGACTATATTATTTTGGGGTTTAATCTATTGTAGTTGTTTCTTTTTTCTTTGAATCATTGTTTACAATTACTTTTGATGCAATATTTATGTGAAGAATAAGAACAAAATGGTGAACGAGTGTATTTGACAAAGATAAACATGACACATTTTGTTGGGTTGATTGGGTTGGCTTAGCCAGATATTAAAAAATGAGCTCATGAACAATGCTAGTATTAAATAGTACTGAGCTCATGAACAATGTATGATGTCCTAGCTTGTAGCTCATGAGCCATCAAGATATTTCCTCATGAAATGATTATAAACAGGGAGTACCACATGGTGAATATCATCAACAAAACAAATAAAGAGAGATCAAACACTTCACACAATGGCTTGAAGGTAATAGCAATGATACCCTATCTCTCAAACCTCACGGGTCATCAAGTATTCCAAATGAAAAGATGTAAACAATGCCAGTATTCAATAGTGAGCTCATAAACAATGTATGATGCCCTAGCTTGCAGCCCATGAGCCACCAAGATATTTCCTCATGAAATGATCATAAATAGGGAGTGCCACACAGTGAATATCAACATCAAAACAAATAAAGAAAGATCAAACACTTCACACAATGCCTTGAAGGTAATAGAAACGATGCCCTAGCTCTCAAAGGTCGTAGGTCATCGAGTATTCCAAATGCTAAGATGTAAACAATGCCACTATTAACATTCATATTGTGCCATTAAATCAACAAATACAATCAAAATGAGATTGAGGTGCTCAAACAGTGAGCTCATAAACAATGCCCTCTTCGCACCATGCAAAAGTGCAGTGTCATCTTAACGGTAACTCTTCGAATTCCAAAAATTACAAATGACACTTTCTTTTTCAAAATTACAAAAATTTCATTGGCTTAAAGCACATAGAAATTCAAAACAATAGGATATCTTAATTTTTATGAGCTCAAATTCAAATTCAAAACATAAGAGGATGAACATAAATAATAAGGGTGCTAGACATTGCCTGAAGTGATGAATTTTTGACCTGGGTATGAATCTAGTGTGCCCCTGTCTGATCCAAAACCTACAAAGAAAAGAGAGATGGGGGTTAGATAAAAAGTATCTAAGAAATGAATGGTAGCCTATTACTAATCCTCATCTACAATTATGCATGTGCATAGTCAAGCCATACACTTATGAAAGAAAAACCAAGCTCAGAGTCTCAATGAAATAAATAATGTATAAAATAATATATGGTGCACAATAGCAAAAAGCATGCAATGACAACAATAACATTGCATGATGCTCAAGCTCAAATTCAAAACAGTAAGTGTATTGATGTATGATCTAATAGCAGCAACCTCATTGATCATTACCTTTCACTCCTCCATCATTATAGAAGAGATAACTACCTACAACTATATTTCATAATTCCTCCTTTGAAGTATATATATATATCAAGTATAATTATGAGTTTACATCATATATTTAGTCTTAATAAAATCTTATAAAACAACATAAAACAAACCCAAAATACTTTGTCTTAATTTATATTTAGTCTTAATAAAATAATACACTTATTGTTTTGAATTTGAGCTCAGGCATCATGCATTGTTTATGAGCTCATTGTTTGATTACTAGCCAGTCAAATAGGGACATGAGGTGCTCAAACAGTGAGCTCATAAACAATGCATGATGCCCTAGCTTGTAGCCCACAATCCATCAAGACATTTTCTCATGAAATGAGCATAAATGAGGAGTACCACATAGTGAATATCAATAACAAAACAAATAAAGAGAGATCAAACACTTCACAGAATGCCTTGAAGGTAATAAAAATGATGCCCTAGCTCTCAAAGCTTGTGGGTCATCAAGCATTCCAAATGAAAAGATGTAAACAATGTCAGTATTAAATAGTGAGCTCATGAACAATGTATGATGCCCTAGCTTGCAGCCCGTGAGCCATCAAGATATTTCTTCATGAAATGATCATAAATGGGGAGTACCACATAGTGAATATCAACACCAAAAAAAATAAAGAGAGATCAAACACTTCACACAATATATGTCATTTTATAAGATTTTATTAAGACTAAATATATTATTTGATGAGCTCATTGTTTGAGCACCTCATGTCCCTATTTGATTGGTTGGTGCTTTGTTTGTTATATTGATGTTATTAGATCCAATAGGGACATCAAATAGGGACATCAGTAATAAAATAATACGCTTACTATTTTAAATTTGAGCTCATAACTTGATTAAAATATCCCTATTTTATTACTAATGTCTCTATTTACATCTTTTCATCAAATGACCCAAAAACATCAAGAATGGTCCTATATGGTCACTAATAGCCAACTTTTAGAAGAATATGAATGAATGCAAACATACATAAGTGGATGAACATAAATAATGAAGGTACCAAACATTGTCTGAAGTAATGAAGTGTTGACCTAGGGTTCAATCCAATATGCTCTTGTATGATCCAAAACCTACAAGGAAGGAAAAAATGGGGTTAGATCCAAAGGATCTAAGAAATGTCTAGCACCCTATTACTTATCCTCATCTATAATTATGCATGTGCATAGTCAAGCCATACACTTCTAAAATGAACTATGCTATAAAACATATGCACTCAAGAAACATATGCATGCAATGAGTAAATCAAGACCAAAATAGAGCAAAAAGTATGATGTCAAATGTGTTATCAAGAAACACCTCATGGGTTGTGAGTCAACATAGTATATATGTTGTTTATACAAGATTAGTAAAAGGACATCTACAACCTCAAAAACATGGCAATATTAATCCAATAATAGGAAATAAATTACAAATGCCAAGCTCATGGTCTCAATGAAATAAATAGTGTATAAAACAATATATGATGCCCGAGCTCAAATTCAAAATAGTAAGTGTATTAATATATGTATGATCTAATAGCAGCAACCTCATTGATCATTACCTTTGACTCCTCCATCATTATAGAAGAGATAACTATTACCCTAATTTTCCTATGTACATGCAAATTTGGCTAAACCTGTTTCAAAATCTCTATTTTTATCCTGCCAAGCATCCCTGAAAATTTCATGAAGTTGTGCCTTGTCCTCTGGCCTCTGCAAATTATTTTAATCCCTGGTCTGCAGGTCAAAAAATTCATAAATATAGCCATTGGGGAAAATAACCCTACAAACCCTAAGCCTTCATTCTAATTCCTTGTTACTTTATCAGCCACTTAAGTTTCGAATACCCATGTGTGCTAATTTTTCATTGGCCAGTAGCTAGTTCTCCAAGACAGTCGGTGGTTACCTTTTCCTTCCAGTGATTTAGCGAATGCCTTGTTCACATAATACCCCAATCTTTCACAGTTAAGTCCTTAGCGGTTAGCGATTCAGTGGGCGATCTATTCTTCCTTTAGTCACGTAGTCACTTAAATGTTTGGCGGTCTCGGCTTGTGGGGTCCTAGTTCAGTAAGATCAATGTGTTATCACTTTTTTAAATATTTCATGGCCCCGCGTTTGTAGCTCTGAAATATCCATGTTTTTGGCTTGGGTTTCCTCCCTCACTTCCAAACCCTAGGTTGGTTTGTCCCCTTTTTGTTTTCCCGTGTTACCTTTTTTGATTCACTAAAAGTGCTAATCCGCATGTGCCTTTAACATTTTTAAGTCATGCATTTGCGGTTAGAAGGTTGTTGGCCCCCGTTCCCCTCTTCTCCTTTTTATTTCTCTAAGCCTAAGTTTTTGGTATATTTTCCTAAGGTTTTCACTAAAGTAAAATGAGTGGCTGTCGTTACACCGTAAGACCCTGATTGTCAGTTTTCTCTGACATGCGATATAGCGACGAGTTGCCACCTGTCTCAAAGGCGGGCCTGATTGAAGGAAGAGTTTGCAGACTTTAAAGGGCAGAAAAGATCTCATGGTGGTCATTATACCGTTGATCCAAGATGCTTGCATGTTAAGCTTGTGGTATAGCGACAGCCGTCAGATTTGCTTTATTTGAAAAGGATTCGGTGGGTCCTAACAGTGCCAGGTCACTACAATTCTTTTGGTTCTTATTGGTTCTCAGAAAAGCTAGGTGGCGGCTGACGCATTTTTAAAGATGGTAAAGGATAGTCAGAAGGGACCCGCCTGTATGAAAACATGGCGTAATGTGATTTGATTGATAGAAGGTGATGTGTTGGATTGTGGGGTCATGTTTTCCAAAAGGTTAATTTTTAGTTTGATCAAATGATTCTCGTTATACCGTTGATCAAAGATGTGAGGATTTTAAGTTCGTGGTATAGCGATGACTATCCGATCTTCTTAGAGACTTAAGTGCCCAGTGGGCCCCTTATTGTGCTAGTTCACTTTGACATGTTTATTTCTCATTGGTTGGATAACAGCTATGATCTGACTATTTTCAAAGTGCTCTGAGTTAGAAAGGAAAAGGGACTAGGTCCACTTGTCAATTTTTTGTTGCATGGCATGTTTTGTTTTGGTATGTGCTCGCTGATGTGTCACAGTGGGACCTTAGTTTCTCAAATGATTAAAATGTTGCAAGATCTCACGGTTGTCATTAAACCATTGGGATGAGATGCTCAGGTTTTAAGTTTGCGATTTAGCGACAACCATTGATTTGGATAAAGAGATGGAAACTATTTGGTGGGTCCTCTGTGTTAGATATATTGATGAGGCGGTCATTTTGATTGGCCACAGGTGATGTTGACGTGTAAAGATCGCTGCTCAGACTAGGATGAACTTAAGGAATTTTAATTCTACACATGCTAATTTTGAAATGTTCTCATTGGTCGAGAACTAGCTTGCTAAAGGTACTATAGGTTTTTGCTGATAAGATTTTCTACCGCCCGATGCGCTGAAAATGAAATATATCAACGGCTTGAATTTGAATTTTTCTCTTGAATGACATTTTCACGTCCAGTGAGTGATAGCGCCGCCAACCTCAGTAATGGTGGAATAAATTTGTTACATGCAGGAGAATTGTGAGCCGTTAGCAGATGTTATATACCCAAATTTGATTATTGTTTTTCTTCACTACTCTCGTATGTTCTCGGGTGATATATTTTTCATGTAGTGCTTTCAAGCAGAGGATTTTTCAGGTGCCTGGTAGGTTTTCTCCTATGTTTAAGTCATTTGAAATTTGTAAAGCTTTGTGGGGTCTTCTTTCATATGGTCAGTTGATATTGTTTGAAGTTTTCTTGGGAATTCATATCTTAGTAAGAAGCCCTATTTTCAAAATGCCACCCAAGAGGAGTTTGTCTGGTCAAACAGAATATAGTAAGAGAGGAATTTTCAAGGATTTGATGCAATTGCTCCCATTTTCTGATAATGGGGCACAAAGAGTAAAAGAGCTCACTCTGAGACATCCTAGAGATTCAGTTGCAGAAGGTCTCTATGACAGAGGGAATTGGATGAGAGATGCTAAAGTGGGCGATAAGCACAACGGTCTTATTCTTTTTAAATCGGCATATTCACAAAGGAATGCTTGTGCGCCCCTCAGTAATGTATGGCAGTTTGACATTGGGAGGTTGGTATGCCCTGGGGTTTTCATGGATGATGAATTGTTAATACAGATTGCTAAATGCTATGATCTTGTGACAAGATGTGTCAAGGATGTAAGCGGAAGAGACCTGATAAGCATTATCGAGGATGAGATTAGGCAGGTTTTTTCATTAAATGAACCATCTGTGGGGTTGGAAAAAATAGATTTCACAGAGTTCACTAAGATTTATGAGGCATGGAAGGATTATCTAAGGGCAGGGCCTCTAAGGCAATATTTTGATCAGATAGGATCAATGTGTGCTGTCAGTTCAAGTACACCGGAGCCCATCAGGTTAGATTTATTCAGTAAAAAGGCACAAGAAGTTTATAAGTCTTGGTCTTTGATCCTAGGGCATGATGAGAAGACTCATATGCCAGTACCTTTTATGTTCATGATGGTGCAGTCACTCCACCCCTAGCTTGCCCTCATTTTTGACTTTGCTTCTCATTTGGCTGAAATAATTCATGAAGGATTAATAGGGATTAAGAATATGAAGGTCTCTAGACCATTCGGATGGTACTCGATGCTTATGCACATGTTTTTGTATAAGGGTAAGAATTTTTTTAGTACAACGATGAATATTGAGAAGGAAATATATGGAGAGACTCTCCCAGTGCAATTGTGGACCACAGCCTTGTCCTAGGACAAAACTGATGCTAGTTATATTGCCTTTGATAGGGATTTTGCATCAAGGCTTAGGTCTCTTTTGTTTATTGATAATCCAAGAATCCCAGGAGAGTTATTAAGATTGATTAGGCCGATGGATTACTGCAAGGACATTACCATTGTCCACAATTTTGGAGACATCATTTTATATCTAGTCTCCATAGTATTTAGAGTGTATGGCAGTAAGGTGGCACCTTGTATTTTGCCATATCAGGTCCCTTTGAAGCTAGGATATGCTGAGATCTTAAGATAGATTGGAAATTTACAAGACACCACACTCACTAGCAAAGGTAGAGGAACTTTCTTTCCTGATGTAACTCTAGCACATCAGTATGTAATTACAAAAGGAGGATGGGTGCACTTGCATAAGGTTTTGCAACCCTACAGAATGTCAAAGGCAGTGGTGAGGTGTGCAGATACAGAGGGTTTCCTTTCAGGCATGTTCAAAGATAAGGTGAGGTGTGCTCTTATTGAGCATCAATTTAATTTTCCAGAAGACATAATAAGAAATGAGTTTGACCTTCAAGCTCAGGAGATTAAGAAAGAAAAATGGGTGATTTATAGCAAGTCTATAGGTTTTATTCAGAACTTTGATAAAACTTATGATCCATTGATTAGTTTTGAACCATGGGCTAGAAAAGTTAATGTCCTTATGGAGAATTTTGAGGGACTCATGAGTGCTGTAAATGAGAAAAGGGTATCTGTGACTAAGACAGATCCAGAAAAGGCTAGGCAGATCTTAAACCAGCCTAAATATATGAAATTAATCCCTAAGGGGGTGTACACAGTACAGAAGAAGAGTGGATATACTATCCTTCTGACCTCACAACAAGGAAGTGAAGATGTTCCTTCCACTTCAAGAGGGAAAAGACCACTTGGTGATCCAGCAGTGCAGGCACCTTCCCCAAAAAGGTGAAGACAAGAAGAAGAAAGACCGGCAGAGGAGATTTACTCTCCTTCTCAATCCCCTATTCAGTTGGATGAGCATGGAGTGGCAGAACAGCTGGTGCAGTTAAGGGATGAAGGAAATCTTTTTGTTTTTAATGAAGATTTGCAAGAGGGAATGCCGGAGGCACCTAAAGAGGTGGCCATGGATCTCACAGTAGAAGAATTTGAGGGTAAACAAATAGACCCTATTCTAAAGCAGCCAAGTGACTCTTTCCTTGCCGATGATGATTTTGTTAAAACCAGGGCCTTCTCACAGTTCTTGTGGAGAATGAAAATTAATCAGTTTAAGGATATTTGTGAGAAGAAGAAGGAAGAATCCCCTGATAAAGATGTGAAAGAGATAGAAGAGGAGACCAAGGCACAAATGGCTAGACAATTTGAGAAAATCACTCCAAAAGAAGGGAGAGCCATGATTCATACAGCAGGGATTCTGATCCTACCAGAATGGGACATTGTTGATGCCATTGTTTTTGACCAAGTAAGGAAGAGCAAGGTAAAGACCCTAGCTACACTAGAACAGGCTAAGCAAGCAGCTAGGGGAATTACTTTTTCTGAAGATCATGCTGCTCTGGTCATGTGGTCTTTAGATAAAGATAAAAATAAAGGGAAGAAGAGTGATTTCTCCACAGGATATATAGGGAGCCTAATGGTTCAGAGAGTGGGAGAAACATCTGGTGTGGAGGCATCTAATTTGATTCTTGAAACTGCCAAGTTCAATGTTAGTGTGGCAGAGAAGGATGCCAGAGAAAAGGAAGAGCTTAGGCTCAAATTTGAAATGGTCCTTAAATCTTATAATGAGCTCAAAGTTGAGCTAATTCAAAAGGACAAACTGATTGTCCAGTTATCAGGGCCACATGACCAAAGATCTCCTCAATTAGCAATTTCTGATAAGCCTGCGGTGGCTTCATCTTCAAGCCCAATAATTGAATTTCCACCCTCACCACTCCCAGAAATAGATATGGATGCAAGGGTTGCTTGGGAGAAGCTGAAGCTGACAGAGGAAACAAATAAATTGAGGGAAATCAGGGAACAATTGGAAAAGGAAAGGAATGAGAATGCAAAGGCCACAGCTTTGGTAAATCAGAAATATGAAGAAAAAATAGTAGGGGTGATTATGGAATTCACAATAGATTTAAAGCCTTCTATTATACATGGCCATATGGATAAGTTAATTTCTTTGCTTAAGGTTATTAATAAAGAGAAGGATGAAATGGCTCCAGTTTTGAAAAGATGGATTGAAAGGTCTCCCAATGTAAAACTATTTCGTATGTTATCCAAGGGACAGGAAGACCCGGATCCTTTAATAAAGCCATTACATCAAATTGTGAAGAAGTTGGTGCATTTCAACATTTTTGTGGATAATTTTATCAGGAGAACAAGTATGTTGAAATCTGAATTAATGCTTTCAGGTTATGAACTGGTGCCTCCTATTTTCACAGACAAAGGAGAATTTAAGGAAGCTTATCAGTGGAGGGAGGAGTTAGATGGACTCCTCACAGAATGAATCAATAATGTTTTAAGTGATAAGTCTTCTTTTAGTGGCACAATTAAAATGTTGATAAATGCCAGATTGATGTTTGACACCATTCAACAGAAAGTCACACAGATCATAAGTGAATGGGAACAGTTGTCTACCGGGAAGGATGAATTTGTTAAGTTTGAGTTCCCAAGTGAAGAGGTGTATAATAAATGGAGATCTCAATACATGCCAGCTGTGGAGAGTGAAGATACACTGCCAGCTTCATAAAGTAGATCAGAACAGTTAATTTTGAGTCATAAGGGTGGTTGAGATATGAGGAAATATTCATTACAGAATGGACAGCAAATATCATAGATCAAATTTGTTAACAGCTAGCCAAGGATTGCATTAAAAGACGTGAAGAAGGTTGGCTCAACTGCAATTTCCTCGCCATTGTGACTGAGTTTATTTATTGAAAATTTTGTAGTTGTTGTAAAGTTTTAGGGTTGATATTTTGTAAACCCTAGAATGACCAGAAGATTATTGCATTTCCTTGTATATAAAAGGATTTCCCATGGTCATTCTAGGTATTGAGTGAGTTAGGTGTAAGAAGAAAAAGAGAATTCTGAAGCCCTACTACTCAGTCGAGGATTGTAAATTTGCATGATTTTGTCAGGATAATAGAGAAGAGATACAAGTTGGCACCATTATCCAGTAAGTTTGTTATTTAGAATATGATGTATGTAAATGATCATGGTTATACTTAATACAAATATCAAATCTTTACCTCTCCATTGTGTTTGTTCTATGAATCTTTAAGCCTATTTTAGGGTTTATGTGTATGTATCTCACTTTGAGTTCTGACCTAGGGTTGGATTAAATATTACTCAAAGTAAAATATGTGTTCATTGAATTCGCATAAGGAGTATCTATAAGTAGGGAAGAGTTGGGGTATTTGTATTTATGTTTCAAAAACCAGTTGTTCTCAAAGTTGTTTTGGGATCCTTTCTATTTTTTGACTCTATTGCCCAATGGATAAGACACTGGCCTGTATTCTCCTATCTTTGTTCTAAGAAGGTGATTCAAATTTCAAAGTCCCAAAATCTTAAAATCACTACCAGTACTTTACTTTTATTTACTTTTATGTATTGTCCTACCTAGTGATGGAGGATCAATGAACAATAGGTTGTTGTTTAGTATTCTCTCACTATTTTTATCTGTTAAAAGATCCAATAAAGAAACAGGGGGTAGAGTTAAGACTATCAGTTAAGAGTTAAATACTATTGGATCAAGTGTACCCGCCTTGGTTTCATAGAGCCAGAAGTAGAAGAGGGACTATCCATCCCTATAGTTGGTCCAGTTGCCTATAGATTGCCCACATTTGGAACTAACCAATCCTTAATATCCATCATAGGCATATTGGTCTCTCTTTGAGTGTAAACTCCTTTCCAGGAACCAACACAATGGTCATCGTAAGTTTGTGAAGGGTCTGTCAAAGGCTTGCAATCTTGTGACAATCATAGATTTCATTTCCTTGCAATGCTTCAAAGTCAAGTGGGTCCACTACCACGTTGTCCTACATGGAGGCTTCCTATTGGTCAAGAAGTGGTGACTTGTCTGATTTTCAGAGCGGGCCCAACATACTATGTCACTAAAGATCTAACAGCTAGCATATAATCTCATGGGGTTTCTCTAACACATGAGATTATGCACCAACCATTGATCTTGCTTTATTCTTGAGGCTCTAATGGTGGGTCCTTTCATGCTGAATTGCTCATGTTTGATTGGTCCACGTAGTGGTGACTAGTGTTGCAGTGGGTCCGTTGTAGGGTCCTGCCACATAGTCTGAGTTGTGCATTTGTGATTGGTCAGGACTTTTAATTTGATGCCATGTCAGCGCGGGCCTGATGGTTGTCAGTTGACTAAAGATCTAATGGCTAGAGCATGATCTAAAGGATTTTCTTTGACACATGAGATCATGTGCTCGCCATTGATCTTAATTTATCTCAGGGATCTGTCAGGTGGGTCCTCGGTTTCTAATGTGCTCATTCTTCATTGGTCGGTCAGACAACAGCTGGGCTCTATTGGTAGGACCATGTCAAAGTATCTACGGGGATGTTAGTAGACTGAAGATCTATGGTTGTCGCTTGATCACAAGGGATCTTCCAAGCCCTTGCGATCTTGTGACAACCATCTGATGCTCTTTCTACAGGTCGTGGGTCCAAGTCTGTCAGATGTGCTGATTTTCTTGCATTTCATTGGCCACTAACTTCCATGGTGGCATTTGACTTGTCAGAGATAGGTTTTCAAGTTGTTTTCAAGTGCATTGCAGCCATTCATCTGTCGGGAAGGGTTTCTCATCGATGGTTACATTTTAAAATCTGCCGCTAGCCGTTATATTTCAAAATTAAAATGTCTCTACAAGGGTTTTGCATTCTTTTGGCCATGCACGATGTCAGGTAGCCTAGGAAATAAAGTCTCAAGGAGGTTGTGGTTGTGAACATGATAGAAGTGACTGTTGGTCGGCGTTGTAGGGTCCTTTGCCACATTTTAATGATAGGAGGTGCTAGAAAGAGTTGGCACCACCTTTTCAAGTAGTACCTCTCCCAGGGAAATCTAATCAGATCTAGAGCCTTCATGGCTTAGTGGAGTTGCAGATGGGTTGGTAGGTTGAGGTTGTTGTGTCTGCAGGTGTTTTTAATTTAGAAGGATCAACATGCAAAGAAAGATATGATTTGATCACCGGTGTTCTCAGATATTTTCATTAATAGGTGATCAGTACCTTAGGGTTTGATATCATTGTTTAATCTTGTAACCCTAGTTAGGTTTTGACTCTTGCTTGCATGCAAGAGGGGGATGTATATAATGTATTTGTGGAGCTTTTGAGCTCAAAATTGACTTTTTCTGTAAAAAGAGTTGGACAATTGTAGAAGAAATTCATCTTTTCTTAAAGGTCATCTGTGGTATCATTTCTACCCTCTGGCTTATACAGTTGAAAATTTCCCATTGATAATAAAAACATTGCAGAGGTATTTTGTGACAATCCTTCATGTCCCTATGCTTCCTTGTTTGGATTATCTCTTATTGGATTAAAGTATATGATGTTTTTAGTGATATCTTAGGGTTCCTAATCCCTCTTGCTTTCTATAATTATGTGTGTTATTATGTTTGATCTGATCTAGATGTTTTTGTGGGTATACTTCAGCACCCCTAACAGTCTTGTCTCAATCCTACACCGAGTTGCAGAAGTGAATGTCTGCTTGCAGGTCATAAGTTGTGTCTTATGTTCAGGCCCTCATATGAAACACTTATGCAAACCTATTCAGTAAGTTGTGACCTACTAGACGTAAGCCTTTCATTGATTCCATTCCTCTATACTGAGATCCAAACCCTAATTTTGGTGTATCACCTAGTAGGTAGTTTTCTTTTCAAGTCATTTCCCTTTCAAGCATTCCTTCTATCCCTTTCCCTTAAAAGATTTAATTTTCATGTCAGGAAGTAAATTAAGGTGATTATCCAAGAGGAACTAGCCTAGAACCTAGAGGTCTTGTTAGGATTAACAAGGCAGAAATAACAATTATGTGCAAATATAACTAATATCAGAAAATAATAAACCACACAGAATAGAACACAATGGCACACAAATTTAACATGGTTCACCCAATCCCTGGGCTACGTCCACCAACAGTGAGTCCAATATTATTATTATCCAGTGATTACAACCTGATTACAATCCGTAATCCCTTACAACCCAATTCTATCGCAAGTACTAAAATCATACTTCATAAAAAATCCCTAACCCTAAGCCATATTATACAATATTTTCCCGCTTTAGGGTTAGAATGAGTTATAAGTAGTCGGCCCAAATAACTGAAAAAAGTAGTCGGCCTCAAAAAAATTTTCCTCGGGGGCTGCGCCCCCGAACCCCTGCTCTTGGGGGCTGCCGCCCCCAAACCCCCGCTCGGGGCCCGGCCCGGCCCCGAACCCCGACGAGGTCGGGAGGAAAAGTGTATAGTACTTTCTTGGATAGTACTTTCCTGATTAGTCACCACAAGCTAACAATCTCCCACTTGGTGACTGATCAGTATCCACACTATACTAAAAAACCTCCCACTTGGAGACTGATCCTGTAGCAATACCGCTACCCACATGAGGCTCCCACTGGATTGAACCACCTTGGACTCAGTTGTTCCTTTATTTTGTTCAGTCTAAAAGACCAACTGAAGCTGAACAGGAGTTCAACTTCTCCCTTGTTACTACCTTGGTAAACATATCTGCTGGATTATCATCAGTATGAATCTTTTCCAGCCTTAACTGTCCATCATCCAAAACTGATCGAATGAAATGGTACCGCAACTGTATGTGTTTTGTCTTTGAGTGCAAAGCAGAATTCTTTGCAAGATGAATGGCACTTTGGCTATCTGTATGTAGAAAATTATCCTTTTGTGGATGTCCCAATTCTTCCATGAAGAATTGAAGCCATATCATCTCCTTGGCCGCCTCTGTAGAAGCAACATACTCTGCCTCTGTAGTGGATAAAGCAACCACCTTTTGTAGTTGAGAAATCCAACTCACTGCTATCCCACCAACAGTAAATATATAACCTGTAGTACTCCGCCTGCTATCTATATCTCCTGCCAAATCTGAGTCAACATAGCCTTGTACAGTAGTAGTAGAACCCCCAAAGTGTAAACACTTACTGGATGTGCCTCTCAAATATCTGAGAATCCATTTGACTGCATTCCAATGCTCAATACCAGGGTTACTCATATAACGGCTAATGACTCCCACTGCGTGTGCAATATCTGGCCTAGTACATACCATAGCATACATTAAGCTCCCTACAGCTGAAGCATAAGGTACCTTAGACATTTTAGTCTCTTCTTCTCGTGTCTTGGGACACATATCCTTAGTCAATTTCAAATGACCAGGCAAAGGTGTGCTGACAGCTTTGGCATTTTCCATAGAGAAACGTTGCAACACCTTCTCAATATAATCAGCCTGAGATAGAGACAATTTCCTATTTTTCCTATCTCTACAAATTTTCATACCAAGGATTTGTTTTGCTGCCCCCAAATCCTTCATAGCAAAAGATTTTGCTAACTGTTGTTTCAACCCCTTAATGTGATCCATGTTAGACCCAGCTACAAGCATATCATCAACATATAAACATAAAATAATGTAGCTGTCATCATCCAACCTCTTAAAATAAACACAATGGTCAGAATGACACCGACTATATCCATGCCCATTCATAAAAGTGTCAAATTTAATATACCATTGCCGAGGTGCTTGCTTCAAGCCATATAAACTTTTCTGCAATCTGCACACCAAATTCTCCTTACCCTTGACCTCAAATCCTTGTGGCTGAACCATATATATTTCTTCATCCAAATCACCATGAAGAAAGGCTGTTTTAACATCAAGCTGCTCTAAATGCAAATCTTCAATAGCCACAATACTTAAAACAGTACGAATAGAAGTCATTTTAACAACTGGAGAAAATATCTCATCAAAATCAATACCATGTTTCTGTGCAAATCCTTTTACAACTAATCTGGCTTTAAATCTTTTCGTACCTCCATCCTCTTCTTTGATCCTGTAAACCCATTTATTCTGTAAAGCCCTTTTACCTGCAGGTAACTTACATAAATCCCATGTCTGATTTTTCAGCAAAGAGTCCATTTCATCTGTCATTGCAGACTCCCACTGAAGCTTTGTATCCACCTGCACAGCTTCATTATAACATTCAGGTTCACCAGCATCTGTTAACAGAATAGAATACAAAGATGGAGAAAATCTTTCTGGAGGTCTACTTAGCCTTGTTGACCGTCTAACACTCACTGGGGTGTGTGGTATTGGTTGTTGCTGTTGTTGCGGAGCATAAGGAACTACTGGAACATGAACTTGTGGAGTATCATCCAGTACTACATAGTCATTTTCTTTCTTCTCATGCTGCAGCAACAGATCTTTGTACAATACTTTCTCATTGAATATGACATCCCTGCTTCTTACAATTTTATGATTTTCAAAATCCCAAAGCCTATAACCAAATTCATCAATGCCATACCCAACAAATACACATTTCTTTGACTTAGCTTCCAGCTTGGTTCTATTTTCAGAATCTATAAGTGCAAAAGCTTCACAACCAAAGGTTTTGAGAAAAGAATAACTCACCTTCTTACCACTCCATGCTTCCTCTGGAATACCACAGTCCAAAGGAGTAGAGGGGCCTCTATTGATTAAATAAACAGCAGTGTTCACTGCCTCTGCCCACATATTTTTGGGCAGCCTAGCATGCAACCTCATACTCCTTGCACGCTCCATTATTGTCCTGTTCATGCGTTCAGCCACTCCATTTTCTTGTGGAGTCCTTGGTACAGTTTTCTGCCTACGAATACCATTAGAGGAACAATATTCTTCAAATTCTGTGCTGCAATACTCACCACCATTATCAGATCTGAGACATTTTAACTTTTTACCAGTCTCAGTCTCAACCAAGCATTTCCATTTCTTAAAAGTTTGAAATACATCAGATTTCTGTCTAAGGAAATAAATCCATACTTTTCTTGTTGCATCATCTATAAATGTAACATAATACAGAGAGCCACCAAGGGAAGATACTTGAGCTGGTCCCCATACATCTGTATGCACAAGCTCTAATCTCTCATTTTTCTTTTCCTTCCCACTCTTCACAAAACTAACTCTCTTTTGTTTTCCATAAACACAACTTTCACAGAAATCCATATTGACACATTTCAGACTAGGTAAAACTTTCTTTGAATGAAGTAATTTCATACCTTTTTCACTCATGTGCCTGAGTCTGTTGTGCCACAGTGTTGTGTCAAAATCTACAGCAACAGTTTGATGTTCTTCCTGCTCAACTGCAGCCACTGTTCCTAAATATTCATTATCTTCTGAAACAATTAAAGTAGAAGGAACAGTATGACCTGTACAAAGATATAAGGTGCCTACTTTCACACCTTTTGCTACTACTAAGGAACCTTTTGAAACCTTCCAATTTTTATCATTAAAAGTAACTGTGCAACCCTCATCACCCAGTTGCCCTGCTGAAATTAAATTCCTACTCAGCCTTGGAACATGTCTTACCTCTTGTAGTAGCCAATGATTCTCATTCTGCAACTTAATCTTAATTTTTCCCTTTCCAACAATCTGACAGGGTTCATTATCTCCCAAATAAACTAGCCCAAAATCCCCTTGGACATAATCAACAAAATAACTTCTATGGGGTGTAGCATGAAATGAAGCCCCAGAATCTAAAACCCATGAATCATCAATACTTTCCAAGGACAAGAGCAAAGCATCCTCCTCAGATTTGTTACTTACCACATTTGCCTCCTTGTTTCCATCATTTTTGTCTCCTTGATCTTTCTTCCGAGACCAACAATCTTTCTTCTTATGACCTGGTTTTCCACAGTACCAGCAATCATTTGGCCCTTTAGATTCGGACCTCTTTCCCTTTGATTTTCCTCTTGATTTCCCACGATTTCCAGAGTTGTTTCCTCTATCTCTTGTTCTGCCTCTGCTTTCTGTGTTCAATACACTACCTGATGTGGATGCCCCTAAGCTTTTCCTACGAATTTCCTCACTCAATATAACACCAATAACATCATCATACTTTAGGGTATTAGAACCAGAAACAGAATTACTAACAGCCATTACCAAGCCATTCCAGCTTTCTGGCAAAGAACACAAAATCAAGAGAGCCCTAACCTCTTCATCAAAAGTAATTTTAACTGAGGTTAATTGACTTGTAACTATATTAAACTCATTCAAATGATCAGTAACTGATCCACCTTCTACCATTTTCATATTAAATAAACGCTTCATAAGAAATACCTTGTTTGAAGCTGAAGGCTTTTCATACAACTTCGCTAGGGTTTCCATCAGATCTTTAGCTGTCTTTGCTTCAGTAATATTGAATGCCACCGATTGTGCCAGGCATAGACGAATACTCCCCAGTGCCTTCCTATCCAAAATATCCCAATCCTCCTGAGACATTGATTGCTCTTTCTTGGCTACTCCCTCTAATGGCCGCCATAGATCCTTCTGATAGAGATAATCCTCCATTTGCATCTTCCATAACTGGAAGTTCTACCCATTAAACTTATCAACCTTCAGCCTACCCTCTTCTGCCATTTCTCTCACTTAACCGAGAGACTCTCCCACTAACTCGTGAGACCTGCTTCAGAGAATAGATGAAAGAACGAATGAAATAACCTCGCTCTGATACCACTTGTTAGGATTAACAAGGCAGAAATAACAATTATGTGCAAATATAACTAATATCAGAAAATAATAAACCACACAGAATAGAACACAATGGCACACAAATTTAACGTGGTTCACCCAATCCCTGGGCTACGTCCACCAACAGCGAGTCCAATATTATTATTATCCAGTGATTACAACCTGATTACAATCTGTAATCCCTTACAACCCAATTCTACCGCAAGTACTAAAATCATACTTCATAAAAAATCCCTAACCCTAAGCCATATTATACAATATTTTCCCGCTTTAGGGTTAGAATGAGTTATAAGTAGTCGGCCCAAATAAGAGGTCAGGAGGAAAAGTGTATAGTACTTTCCTGGATAGTACTTTCCTGATTAGTCACCACAAGCTAACAGGTCTCATCTTAGTTAGCATAGGTCCCACAACCTGGAGATGATTCCCATGTTATAATAGGTTATCAAGACTATGAGAGCTTGAAACAAGGGTGCAAACTTAGTGAATAAAAATTCTGGCACGCCCGGTGGGACTACAAAATAAGTTCATTATTGAAGATTATGTTATCTCTGATATATAGATTTCATAATACAAACTTGAAGAAGTTGTTTCATTTGGTATATCTAGCGACTCCATTGATTTCACAGATCCAAGCTGACCTTGTTTAAGGTTTATGAGAAAGATTGAGACTAGGAGCTCAAAGCCCACTAAATTTTTAGAGTTTCCCTCAAGAAGAAGTCACAAAGGTAGGTCAACTCAAAGAACATCCCCTACAAGGAGAGTTCAATCAACACCTCTTGACACCTCAGAAAGGAGACCTTTCCCCTTTCATCTTAGAAGAAGAGGCAAATCTCTAACCAGAGATCTAGAAGAGGATTCAAATCTAGCAGCAAACACAGCTCACATAGTTGTTAATCTTCAGTTTCCAACTCCTGCAATGGCTAGACAGTTTGCCTTTGCACCATTCAACCAAGGGAGTGCATTAGCCTTTTCTCAACATCATGATGTGCCCTTGGTGGCACTTAAGTGTGTACCTAATTTCACTGGTGAAGGGAAGACAACTGCTTTTGAACACATAAGAGATGTGGCCACCATCTACAACATACACAACATAACTCAAGAGGATATGGCCACCAAATTATTAGCAGCCTCTCTAAAAGGTAAGGATCTTGAATGGTTTAGGACTCTAACTATTGGTTCTATTACTTCATGGGATGAGTTAGGGGATGCATTAAGTAAGCATTTTGAGGATAAATCAGATAACTTGTCTCTAGTTGAGTAGTTAACAACTATTAAGAGAGACCCTCAAGAACAAATGAAAGACTACAATAGTAGATTCCTTAAGACATGGAATAGAATTCCAGTATCAGTAAGGCCATCAGTGGACCATGCTTTCCTATATTACCTACAAAGTTTGAATGGTCAAATTTCTGTCATGATCTAGTCTATGGGTGGTACTTCTTTACCCCAAGCCTTTAACATAGTTGTCAAGGCTGAAAATTGTTTGATTCAAGCAGGCATGATTGCTAGAAGGCCACCAATGCCCATTTTTCCTAGCCTTCAACCCATTGCACCTGCACAAGTACCCACATTTACCCCTATTCCCACCATATTAGCACCTCAGGCTAGTACCAGTGGTCAAGAGCTAACAGCTAGTTTCTCTCAAGAGCTACAAGAAATAAAGAATAGCCAATAGAGTAGTCAGCAAGAAATGACAAACTTATTGCAGACCTTGACTAAAGAGGTTACAAATTTGAAGAAACAAGGTCAAGGAATCAGACCACCATTTCAATCACAAGGCCAAGGTCCTAATCAGCAATATCAAAATCAAGGACAGCCTTATCAATAAAATAGGCCACCATAACAAGGAGGTTATCAAGGACAAAGGCAAAGTTTCAATCAAAGACCATTCCAACCATACAACCCTGCACCTCTCAATTCTACAAATCCAATGAGGGATATGGTTCTTAGTCAAAATAATATGGCTATGGATAATGAATGGTGTTTTCCTTGTAATCAGCCTCACAATCAGGCTACATGTTCAAATGGATGGATGAACCAAGCTCTAATAGTTCAAAATGCCTCACAAGCTCAATCAGAGGCTCCATCTAGTGGATCAGTGCCTCAATAAGAATCACAAGAAAAGGAGACTGCTCTTTTCAATTGGGAGCAACCAGACTTCAATGGAGTCAATGATGAAGTTGTTTTTGTTGCCTATACAAGAGCAAAAAGGAGAGCTCAAGACATGCAGAGAGCATATTCCAATGCCAAAGCCACTACATCTACAGAGCCACTGTAGCAAGCTAATCCCATCACACCTAAGGAGGTTCTTGTCATCACAAGAAAAGAAGGCCAACATTCCATAGAGGTGGAGCCTATCATAGTAAAGGCACAACAAAGAGTACACATAGTCACACCTTTCAATATTGTAGACAACATGAAGAAGGTCAACATTACTATGTCCATGTGGGACTCTTTGGCTCTTCCAGGACAGCCTAAAATTTTGAAGAGGGCCATGACAGAAGTGACGACTCCTCAACCTACAAAAGAAGCTACAAAGCTAGTGTTAGTTAACACTAATCAAGAAAAGGAGGCTCCAAGTAGCAACTCTAAAGGCAATGCCACACAAGGTAGGAATTCAAAGCCACCTCCCTTTTATGTATCTCTAATTATTGGAAAATCTTTAATGCATAATTGTATGGTAGATAGTGGAGCTACTAGCACTGTAATGCCCAAGAATGTAGCTGACCAATTAGGACTAAAATATGAACCCTTCCAAAAGAAGGTGACCCAACTTGATGGATCCTTAGTCAATACTATAGGTGTGGTCAAGGATACCAGTTTAATCCTACATGCTAGTCCTAATTTCTCCATCCTCCTTGATATATATATCATAGATCTCCCTGCATTATTTTCTATATGTATTTCAAGGGACTTTACAGCCAAGATAGGAGGGTATCTATCTTCTGACTGGTCCCACATGTTATTTCATACAAGGTATGGGACCAAGGTCACCATCAAGTTAGAACCATTGGTAGCACACCATATAGAGCCATATGTGTCCAGTACCATCAATGTAAACTACCCTATATTTGATGACAGTGACTTCCAAACTATTAGTGAAGCAAGCACAAAGATAGAGAGTATCCCTGATATTCTTCTAGATGAAAGAGCTTCAGAGGCCCAGGAAAATCTTGCTTGGAATTTTGGTTTGGGAAGTTATTTGATACAAGAAAATGATGTCATAGAGCCAAGCCTTCCCAAAGAGGACACTGATTCAAAGGATCAGAGCAACCAAGTTTGGGAATTATTTTTTGATGGGGCTAGAAGTAGACATGGTTCTGGTGGTGGTTTTATGCTAGTGTCCCCAAAAGGAGAAAGGTATTATACTACCTTTAGATTCAATTTCTCCTACACTAGCAACATTGGAGAATATGAAAGTCTAGTTAATGGACTAGAGTGGGCTAGAAAAAGAGGGTTTAAGGCCTTAAAAGTTTATGGTGACAATGAATTAGTTGTCAACCAAGTAAGAGGGATAAGTGCAACCAAGAATGACACCATGAAAGCATACAAACATAGAGTTTGGGATGCAATTGAAGACTTTCATGCTTTCAACATTGTTGCTATCCCTGGGAAGCTAAACCAAAATGCAGATAGGTTAGCTGTTGTTGGATCTCAGTATGACATTCCAAATAGCATTTCAAAAGAGGTAGATCAAAAACATATCAAAGTGATTATCAGACCCTCTATTCCTAATAATGATGTCAATTGGCAGGTGTTTGACAATGATGAACAAATTCTACAATTTTTGTTTGAAGAAGATATTTTTTCAAAGCATAATCAAGATAGGCTATCACAAAACTATGGTGATCAAGTGATACAACTTAAGTCTAATAAGATGCCTAGAGATCTTGTTACATTAGAGACTATCTTTGACAAGGATGATCAAGTCAAGAAAAGCAAAGCTGGCCTGGTAGTCCAACAAGAACATTGTGTTGAACTAGAGTTGGAACTGGGTAAGAGCCTACAATTTGGAAAAGTGAATACTGTTTTGGAAAAGAAAGATTACACACAACTTTTCAAAGAATTTAGTGATGTATTTTCATGGCAATATGAGGACCTTAAAGGTTTTTATCCTTCTCTTGCTCAGCACACCATTGAATTAGAACCTAATGCAAAACTAGTAAGATAGAAACAAAGGCCTGTTAATCCCAAGCTTGAGCCACTTATGCATAAAGAGTTACTCAAACTAATAGAAAGTGGTATCATCTACCCCATTAAGCATACTAGTTGGGTTTCCAACCTTTTTCATGTTAGGAAGAAGAATGGGGAGTTGAGGTTATGTGTTGACTTCAGGGATCTTAACAGGGCTTCTCTAAAAGACCACCATCCATTACCCTCAATGGAACAAATTCTACAATGTGTCTTTGGATCTGAGAGATTTTCATTATTAGATGGCTATTTAGGATACAATCAGATCTTAGTGAGTGAAGAGGATCAATACAAGACTGCATTTACAACCAAGTGGGGAACCATGGCTTATCAAAAAATGCCCTTTGGTTTGTCAAATGCAGGTGCTACATTTCAAAAGGCAATGGATATGGCCTTTAAAAGCCTCATGTACAAGTTTGTGCTGGTCTACTTAGATGACATAACTATCTATTCAAAGTATGCAGTAGATCACATCAAACATTTGAGGCAAATCTTTGAAAGATGTAGAGAATTTGGGATATCTCTTAATCCCAAGAAATGTGTGTTTGCAATTCATGAAGGAAAATTGTTAGGATATGTAGTATCCAAAGAAGGGATCATAGTAGATCTTGAGAGAATTGCAGCCATCCTAGAGCTACCCCTGCCACATCATAAGAAAAGTCTCCAATCTTTCATAGGAAAGATTAATTTTGTTAGGAGGTTCTTGCCTAACATTGCAGATTTACTAAAGCCTTTGACAGCCATGTTAAAGAGGCCTTAACAGAAGCCCCTGCTCTCCTAAATCCAAATTTCAGTAAGGATTTTATCCTTTATGCTTATGGGGTTCATGATGCTATATCTGCAATGTTGACTCAAGAAAATGCAGATGGATTGGAGCAACCTATTGCTTTCTTTAGCAAAGGTTTAGAAGAATATGAACAAAGATACTCTTTTGTAGAAAAACATGTGCTTGTTGTGGTGAAGAGCCTTAAAAATTTTAGATATTTGTTGACCCATAGCAAGGTACACTTGAAAGTTACTCATCCAAGTGTCAAATAATTTTTGCTTTCCAAAGACCTAAATGAGAAAAGAGCTGGTTGGACCACCAAGGTGATGGAGTATGACATAGATATTCAAACTACCAAGCTGGTTAGAGGAAGAGGTCTTTGTGAGCATTTGGTAGGGATGAGAGTTCAAAGAAATCAAAGCAAATAGATGCATCTCTGGTGGTGCATTCTATAGAAGAACAAGCCAAGGCAACAAGCTGGTTGCCTAATATGATCAATTACTTGAAGATAGGACAATGTCCTGCAGACCTAAATTCAGAAAAAAGAAGGTATTATAGATTACAATTTGTTCCTTTTGTGATAATAGATGAAGTTCTTTTCAAAAAGGATCACAGTGGTGTCCTTTAAGATGCATAGATTTAGAAAAGATAGCTGATGTCCTATTTGAGTTTCATGATGGACCTTCTAGAGATCATTTTTCCCCTAGGACTACTGCTTTTAAAATCATGAGAGCTGGATACTATTGGCCATCTATCTTTAAGGATAGTCACGAGTATGTGAGAAAATGCATCAAGTGTGCCATGTTTGTAGGAAAAGAGAGGCTTACAGCCTTGCCCCTACAACCAATCAGAACAGAGCAGCCCTTCATGAAGTGGGGTATAGACTTCATTGGCATGATCAATCCTCCATCTAGTGCAGGACATAAGTGGATAATTACTACAACAGATTATTTCACTAGATGGATAGAAGCAATTACTTTAAAAGAGGCCAATGAGAATGCTGTATTGAGTTTTTATGATGACATAATTCATAAATATGGCATTCTAGATTCCATAATTTTAGATAATGCATTAGCATTCACAGGCCTCAAAGTCTCAGAGTGGGTAGTCAAGAATGGCATCTATCTAAATACCAGTTCAAATTATTACCCTCAGTGCAATGGCTTGGCTGAATCAACAAATAAGAACATGATTAGGATAATCAAGAAGACTCTGCAAGATAATTAGAGGGATTGGCATACCAAACTCAAGTCTACCTTATAGCTAGAAAGAATTACTCCAAAGAAAATAATTGGTAATTCTCCTTACATGCTAGTATATGGTAAAGAGGCCAAGTTGTCCATTTCAGCTAAATTGCCAGCTCTGGACTTGGCTACTCAGTATGCCCTATTCGAGGAAGGAGATCTTTGGCAGATTAGGTATGCTTAGTTGATGGAATTGGAAGAGATCAGAGACAAATCAATGCAAGATATGGAATTCCATCAGATTCAAACAAAGAGGAGTTTTGACAAAAGAGCTAGGGTTGGGAATTTCAAATTTGGAGATGTAGTTCTCAAATGGGATGAGTTAAGATCCAAGCCTGGCAGACATAAAAAATTTGATTCATTCGGGAGTGGACCATTTATTATAACAGAGTGCAAGGGATCCAATGCTTTCCAGCTATCAAATCTTGAAGGAGTTGCCTTGCCAATCTCAATCAATGGATTCCACTTGAAGCCCTATTTTGAGGTTAATCCCTCTTTATAAATTCTTGTAAATGTGTGTTTTTGCTTGTTTCCCTATTTTCTAAGTTAGTTTCCTATTTTCCAAGAAGTGCCCTGAGAACAGCTTTAGTTCTGTCTCCCTGTGAGAATTTTTTATTTTTGATGACCCCATGCCCAATGAATATATCAAGGCCACTGGTTTTCCATGTCTAGCAGGCTGACATCCAGTAGAAATTGCCAAAATGTTACCCTAATTTTCCCATGTACATGAAAATTTGGCTAAACCTATTCCAAAATCTTTGTTTTTATCCTACCAAGCATCCCTAAAAATTTCATGAAGTTGTGCCTTGTTTTCTGGCCTCTGCAAATTGTTTTACTCCTTGGTCTGCAAGTCAAAAAATTTATAAATATAGTCATTGGGGAAAATAACCCTACAAACCCTAAGCCTTCATTCTAATTCCTTGTTACTTTATTAGCCACTTAAGTTTTGAATACCCATCTATGCTAATTTTTCATTGGTCGGTCGCTAGTTCTCCAAGAAAGTCAGCGGTTACCTTTTCCTTTCGGTGATTCAGCGAATGCCTTGTTCGCATAATACCCCAATCTTTCACGGTTAAGTTCTCAGCGGTTAGTGATTCAGTGGGTGGTATATTCTTCCTTTAGTCATGTAGTTGCTTAAATGTTTGGTGGTCTCAGATTATGGGGTCCCAGTTCAGTAAAATCAACGGTTTTCGTGAGTTTGTGAAGGGTCTATTAGAGGCTTGCGATCTTGCGACGACCGTAGATTTCCTTTCCTTGCAGTGCTTCAAAGTCAAGTGGGTCCACTACCACATTGTCCTACATGGAGGCTTCCTATTGGTTGAGAAGTGGTGACTTGTCTAATTTTTAGAGCGGGCCTGGCAGACTGTGTCACTGAAGATCTAACGGCTGGAGTATAATCTCATGGGGTTTCTCTGACACATGAGATTATGTGCCGACCGTCGATCTTGCTTTATTCTTGAGGCTCTGATGGTGGGTCCTTTGTTGCTGATGTGCTCACGTTTGATTGGTCCATGTACTGGTGCCTGGTGTTGCAGTGGGTCCATTGTAGGGTCTTGCCACATAGTCTGAGCTATGCATTTGTGATTGGTTAGGACTTGTGATTCGATGCCATGTCAGTGCGGGCTCGATGATTGTCAGTCAACTAAAGATCTAATGGTTGGTGCATGATCTGAAGGAGTTTCTCTAACACATGAGATCATGCACCTGTCATTGATCTTACTTTATCTTTGGGCTCTATCAGGTGGGTCCTCAATTTCTGACATGCTTGTTCTTCATTGGTCAGTCAGATAATAGCTAGGCTCTATTGGTAGGACCATGTCAGAGTATCTACAGGGATGTCAACAGACTGAAGATCTATGGTTGTCACTTGATCACAAGGGATCTTCCAAGCCCTTGTGATCTTGCGACAACCATTTGATTCTCTTTCTGCAGGTCATGGGTCCAAGTCTATCAGATGTGTTGATTTTCTCATGTTTCATTGGCCACTGACTTCCACGATGGCATTTGACTTGTCAGAGATAGGTTTTCAAGCTGTTTTCAAGTGCATCATGGCCATTCATCTACTGGGAAGGGTTATATTTAAAAATTCAAATGTCTCTGCAAGGGTTTTGCATTCTTTCGGCCATGCATGATGTCGGGTAGCCCAGGAAATAAAGTCTCAGGATGGTTGTGGTTGTGAACATGATAAAAGTGACTATTGGCCGATGTTACAGGTCCTTTGCCACATTTTAACGATAGGAGGTGCTAGAAAGAGTTAGCACCACCTTTTCAAGCAGTACCTCTCCCAGGGAAATATAATTGGATTTGGAGCCTTCATGGCTTAGTGGAGTTGCAGATGGGTTGGTAGGTTGAGGTTGTTGTGTCTGTAGGTGTTTTTAGTTCAGAAGGATCAACATGCAAAGAAAGATATGATTTGATCATTGGTGTTCTTAGAGATTTTCATTAATAGGTGATCAGTACCCTAGGGTTTGATATCATTGTTTAATCTTGTAACCCTAGTTAGGTTTTGACTCTTGCCTGCGTCCAAGAGGGGGATGTATATAATGTATTTGTGGAGATTTTGAGCTCAGAATTGACTTTTTTCTGTAAAAAGAGTTGGACAATTGTAGAAGAAATTCATCTTTTCTTAAAGGTCATCTGTGGTATCATTTCTAACCTTTGGCTTATACAGTTGAAAAGTTCCCATTCATAATAAAAACATTTCAGAGGTATTTTGTGACAATCCTTCATGTCCCTGTGCTTCCTTGTTTGGATTATCTCTTATTAAATTAAATTATATGATCTTTTCAGTGATATCTTAGGGTTCCTGATCCCTCTTACTTTTGGTAACTGTGTGTGTTATTGTGTTTGATCTGATCTAGATATTTTTGTGGGTATACTTCAACCCCCCCTAACAGTCTTGTCTCAATCCTACACCAAGTTGCAGAAGTGAATGTCTTCTTGCAGGTCATAAGTTGTGTCTTATGTTTAGGCCCTCATATGAAACACTTATGCAAGCCTATTTAGTAAGTTGTGACCTACTAGACCTAAGCCTTTCAATGATTCCATTCCTCTATACAGAGATCCAAACCCTAATTTTGGTGTATCACCTAGTAGGTAGTTTTCTTTTCAATTCATTTCCCTTTCAAGCATTCCTTCTATCCCTTTCCCTCAAAAGATTTACTTTTCATGTCAGGAAGTAAATTAAGGTGATTATCCAAAAGGAACTAGCCTAGAACCTGGAGGTCTCATCTCAGTTAGCACAGGTCCCACAACCTGGAGATGATTCCCATGTTATAATAGGTTATCAAGACTATGAGAGCTTGAAACAAGGGTGAAAACTTAGTGTATAACAATAACCACTTACAACTATATTTCATAATTCCTCTTTTGAAGTCATAGGTTAGTTTAAAATGGAGAAAGTATACAAACTCACCAATTTAATCCCAAAATTTCATAACATTGCATTCTTGTTACTGTTATGGTGCACAACAACAAAAAGCATGCAATGACAACAATAACATTACATGATGCCTGAGCTCAAATTCAAAATAGTAAGTGTATTATTTTATTACTGATGTCCCTATTTTATTACTGATAAATTTTTGGGTAAAACCTTGCAAGTCTTGTATTTCTCTTATAAATTTCCAAAGACCTTGAAGTCCACCACATCCCTCTGCATCACTTTATGATCCTAATGTATAGAACAAAAGATAGTTTGTGAGGGTGCAAGTTGTGATGGTGATGAATTCACTAAATTTTTATTATTCTCTTGTAGCTTGTGCAATTCATTATGATGCTGGGGTATGGTGTGGTAAGCACAAGTATGGGTGTGTGTTAATGTGATTCAAAAGCTATTATGCAAGATTATTTTATTATTGAGATAAGGATATCTTAATTCTACAAGAATAAATGTTTTGAGAAATATTTGAATTTAATTTTGACAATAACATGAGGAGTGATATATTTCAAGCTTCAGCAAGACTTCATTCCACACACTGTTCGTAGATTACATTCAATGTGTTATTTACGCTTGTATTGGTGAGAAAATTATTGAAAACATGCAAAAGAGATTGCATTCAACCATGTTGTTTACATGTAGTTTACCTCCAACCTAAATTAGCATTGCGTACAAATCTACAGATGGTGTGTGGTATGAAGCCTCGCTCAAGCTTGAAAATGATAAGCATTATGATGCTGAGGTATGGTGTGGTAAGCACAAGTATAGTTTCTCGTAAGCTGCTATTGGTATAGTTTTTGTTTTTTTCAATAGTTGTAGAATCCATCTTCTCCTATACTTACACGTATGTATACATTTTGAGGTTGGCTTTAATGTCATGTAAATTTGAGTGAAATGGTAATAATATTTAAGAGAAACAAGTATGGCATTTTAAACAAGTATGCATATATATTATATAACAGGAGGAGTGATATATTTTAATGGCAACACTTAATGAGAAGGACACCTATATAACAGGAGGAGTGATATATTTTAATGGTAGTGGACATAGAAATTGTAGTGAAACTCAGTAATTTATTATTGTAAGTGAACATAGAAATTGTAGTGCAAGTAGTAGGATAATTGTAAGTGGACATAAAAATTGCAGTGAAACTCTATAATTTATGATGGCTCAGTGTTGTATATCCATAGTCAATGTCTATTTAAAATTTAGGATGATACTTATATGATGGCTTAAGTAAATCATTCTTACCTTGAGACTAGTAAACCATGGGATTAGAGGATGGTTGTTATAATAGAAAATGTGTGTCTGTGGGATACTTTTATATTTTATATTAAATGATGATACATGTGTGTTTCTTCCTTTTACAACAATTTATATTCTGATACTTATATCTTGAATTGTCAAATGACCAATGAGTGATAATTTCAAAAGTGTATCATAATTAAAGGCATGTGAATTCATATTGTACCTAATCTGAATGCCACTATGTAATGTTTTTACTTATGATATTTCGAGACCCCTCTCCATTTTAAACTAACCTATGACTTCAAAGGAGGAATTATGAAATATAGTTGTAGGTGGTTATCTCTTCTATAATGATGGAGGAGTCAAAGGTAATGATCAATGAGGTTGCTGCTATTAGATCATACATTAATACACTTACTATTTTGACAATAATAACATTACATGATGCCAGAGCTCAAATTCAAAAAAGTAAGTGTATTATTTATTATTGATGTCCCTATTTTATTACTAATGTCCCTATGTGATCTAATAGAATCAATATAACAAACAGAGCACCAGCCAATCAAATAGGGACATGAGGTACTCAAACAGTGAGCTCATAAACAATGCATGATGCCCTAGCTTGTAGCCCGCAAGCCATCAAGACATTTCCTCATGAAATGATCATAAACAGGGAGTACCACATAGTGAATATCAACAACAAAACAAATAAATAGAGATCAAACACTTCACACAATGCCTTGAAGGTAATAGCAATGATGCCCTAGCTCTCAAAGCTCACAGGTCAATGAGCATTCCAAATGCAAAGATGTAAACAATGCCAGTATTAAAATTCATATTTTTCCATTAAATCAACAAATGTCATCAAAATGAAATTGAGTTAATGAGAAGACAAAGCTCGAATGCCTACCTCAAGTCATGGCTACCATATAATGATCAAATGTTAAGGAACTATGTTATAAAATTTCATGCCAAATTTCAAGGCATGAAATTTTATAATTGTACGTGAATTTTCTTTGACTCCCCCACATTGTAAACTCAATGCTAAGGAGAAAAATGTATGATGTCAAAATGTATAAAATTTCATGCCTTGAAATTTTATAACATAGTTCCTTAGCAGTTGCCATATGAAGAGCAGTGCAAGGTGGCAACTTTCCCATTTTACCACAATTAGGGCCCTCTTTTACCATGCTTTATGAGCTTTATGTTTTTTTTTAAAGTGAAGACAAAGATTATCTTAATTTTTTATTTTTAAATTTTATTCATTTTATTCATTTTAAAAATTGAAATAAAAAATATAAACTTTTAAGAAACTTTTACATCTTTTCATCAAATGACCCAAAAACATCAAGAATCGTCATATATGGTTGCTTATAGTTGTGTGTGTGAGTTTGTGGCCTGCAACACAACACTTCAATAGGATAATAACATCACTTGTTAGAGAAAAATAAGGATTTAATTGAAAAAGCTAATAAGAAAAAGCATCCTATTTCTCTCTAATTAATGTGAGTATGAAATAAGGGTTAGTTTGCTCTCAGATTTGACCCTTAAAATAGTGACAATCTACACTAAAATGAGAGATTCAAGAGTACACATATGCAACTAAAATGAAATATGAAATCCTAATTCCTTCCATTTTAACCCAATTTGAAGTGTTTGCTAATTAATCAAAGCTTGAAAACATGGAAACAACTATCAAATTAAGCATTGGTGGATAAATCCTCCAAGCATGAGAGTTCAATAATCATGGATTATGAAGCCTTAAATTCACAAGCAAGTATGTATAAATTCTAAGCATTAGGAAAAATTTAGCAACATTGAGAAGAAGAAAGAAGCCTTTGAAAATTCTATTTTATAGAAGATTGAAGGGGTTCAACGGCTAAGATGCATCTGTGAGAAGTGGTTGAGATGCATCTTGGCTTGATACTTGATCCATGTGCAAGCCTCCTAATCATGAAAGTGTGTTTGTTGTGTTTGTTTGATTTAGGAGGTATTTATGCATTTATTTTAATTAATAACTCTAGCCTTTGCATTTGATGGGATTGGATTAATTAAATAGGCCTAGAGTTAATAGCTTTGATTTTGCTTGAAACCTTAATAATTAATGCTTGATTTAGGATTCAACGGAGTTTATTGAATTTTTAGGGGATTTATGCTAATAATCAAAGATCAAATTAACATAATTAAGGTTGCATGCCAAATTCAGGGCAAATAGGGCCTTAGGTTCTATTAGCCCAATTTTAGATGATTACAATAGCCAACTTTTAGAAGAATATGAATGAATGCAAACATACATAAGTGGATGAACATAAATGATGAAGGTACCATACATTGTTTGATGTAATGAAGTGTTGACCCAGGGTTCAATCTAGTATACTCTTGTATGATCCAAAACCTGCAAGGAAGGAAAAGATGGAGTTAGATCCAAAGGGTCTAAGCAATATCTAGCACCCTATTACTGATCCTCATCTACAAGTATGCATGTGCATAGTCAATCCATACACTTCTAAAATGAACTATGCTACAGAACATGGGTGTGTGTTAAAGTGATTCAAAAGCAATTATGCAAGATTGTTTTATTATTGAGATAAGGATATCTGAATTCTACAAGAATAAATGTTTTGAGAAATATTTGAATTTAATTTTGACAATAACATGAGGAGTGATATATTTCAAGCTTTAGCAAGACTTCATACCATCCAGTGTTTGTAGATTATGTTCAATGTGTTATTTACGCTTGTATTGGTGGGAAAACTCTTGAAAATGTGCAAAAGAGATTGCATTCAACCATGTTGTTTACATGACACGTGTAGTTTACCTCTAGCCTAAATCAGTGTTGTGTACAAATATGTGAACAATGTGTGGTATGAAGCCTTGTTGAAGCTTGAAAATGATAAGCATTGTGATGCTGAGGTTTGGTGTGGTAAGCACAAGTATAGTTTCTCATAAGCTGCTATTGGTATAGTTTTTTTTTTCAATAGTTGCAGAATCTAGCTTCTCCTATACTTACACGTATGTATAGATTTTGGACTTGGCTTTAATGTCATGTAAATTTGAGTGAAATGGTAATAATATTTAAGAGCAACAAGTATGGCATTTTAAACAAGTATGCATATACATTATATAATAGGAGGAGTGATATATTTTAATGGCAACACTTAATGAGAAGGATGTCTATATAACAGGAGGAGTGATATATTTTAATGGCAGTGGACATAGAAATTGCAGTGAAACTCTGTAATTTATTATTGTAAGTGGACATAGAAATTGCAGTGTAAGTAGTAGGATGATTGTAAGTGGACATAAAAATTATAGTGAAACTCTGTAATTTATTATGGCTCAGTGTTGTATATCCATCGTCAATGTCTATTTAAACTTTAGGATGATACTTATATGATGGCTTAAGTAAATTGTTCTTACCTTGAGACTAGTACACCATGGGATTAGAAGATGGTTGTTATAATAGCAAATGTGTGTCTATGGGATACTTTTATATTTTGTATTTAATGATGATACATATGTGTTTCTTCCTTTTACAATAGTTTATATTCTGATACTTATATCTTGAATTGTCAAATAGCCAATGAGTCATAATTTCAAAAGTGTATCATAATTAAAGGCATGTGAATTCATATCGTACTTAATCTGAATGCCAGTGTGTAATGTTTTTACTTATGATATTAATCTTAATATATCCCTATTAAGATATCCTTATTTTATTACTGATGTCCCTATTTACATCTTTTCATCAAATGACCCAAAAACATCAAGAATGGTCCTATATGGTCACTAATAGCCAACTTTCAGAAGAATATGAATGAATGCAAATATACATAAGTGGATGAACATAAATAATGAAGGTACCAGACATTGCCTGAAGTAATGAAGTGTTGACCTGGGGTTCAATCCAGTATGCTCTTGTATGATCTAAAACCTACAAGGAAGGAAAAGATGGGGTTAGATCCAAAGGATCTAAGCAATGTCTGGCACCCTATTACTAATCCTCATCTACAATTATGCATGTGCATAGTCAAGCCATACACAGACTCAACAACATGGTAGCATTGATCCAATAATAGAAAATACATTACAAATGCCAAGCTCACAATCTCAATGAAATAAACAGTGTATAAAACAATATATGGTGCACAATAGCAGCAAGCATGCAATGATAGCAATAACATTGCATGATGCCTGAGCTCAAATTCAAAAAAGTAAGTGTATTAATGTATGTTTGCATGATGCCAGATATTAAATAGTGAGCTCATGAGAAATGCCAGTATTAAACAGTGAGATCATGAACAATGTATGATGCCCTAGCTTGCAGCCCATGAGCCATCAAGGCATTTACTCATGAAATAATCATAAATGGGGAGTACAACATAGTGAATATCAATAGCAAAACAAATAAAGAGAGATCAAACACTTCACACAATGCCTTGAAGGTAATAGAAATGATGCCCTAGCTCTCAAAGCTCACAATTTATCAAGCATTCCAAATGAAAAGATGTAAACAATGTCAATATTAAATAGTGAGCTCATGAACAATGTATGATGCCCTAGCTTGCAACCATCAAGACATTTCCCCATGAAATGATCATAAACAGAGAGTACCGCATAGTGAATATCAACCGAAAAATAAATAAGAGAGATCGAACACTTCACACAATGCCTTGAAGGTAATAGAAATGATTCCCTAGCTCTCAAAGCTCGCGGGTCATCAAGAATTCCAAATAAAAAGATGTAAACAATGTCATTATTAAACAATGAGCTCGTAAAAAATGTATGATGCCCTAGCTTGCAACCCGTGAGCCACCAAGCCATTTCCTCATGAAATGATCATAAACGGGGAGTACCACATAGTGAATATCAACAGCAAAACAAATAAAGAGAGATCAAATGCTTCACACAATGCCTTGAAGGTAATAGAAATGATGCCCTAGCTCTCAAAGCTAGTGGGTCATCGAGCATTCCAAATGCTAAGATGTAAACAATGCCACTATTAACATTCATAATGTGCCATTAAATCAACAAATGCCATCAAAATGAAATTGAGTTAATGAGAAGACAAAGCTTGAATGCCTACCTCAAGTGTCAGTGCCCTCTTCCAACATGGTGTCGACCTCTTTACGCATGCCAAACTTGAATGCCCTCTTCGCGCCTCACAAAAGTGCAATGTCATCTTCACGGTAGCTCTTTGAATTCACAAAAATTACAAATGACACTTTCTTTTTCTTTTTTTTGTTTATAACCAAATGGGTATCACAATTATGATTTCATCATCGCTATTACAACACCGTCAAGGGTGCTTGCCAAAAAAAATAGAAAAAACAAACACAAATTGTAGTGGCATCACAAATTAGCATCAAAATTCAACCCCAAATGTTGTAGTGTATTTGTATCCTTTATGTGAGCCCCCTGCCACAAGCCAAGAGAATTATGCTTAATGATTACTCTACGAAATTATTCAGCCATAATTATGTATAAAATAGGTGACGAAGGATCCCCTTGTTAGACCCCTCTTGTAGATACAGAAAATCTAGCTGGGACCCCATTTATAATGACTAAAAACTAAGCACTCAAGATACATGCACGAATCCATTTTCACCAAGATTTTTCAAATCCAAATTTACCTAACACTTTGAAGAGAAAATCCCAAGAAACCCTATCATAGGCCTTCATCATATCCAACTTAATGACAAAATTAGGAGAGTTGTTTTGATTGATTGAATGAAGAATTTCATGAGAAACTAAAGCACCCTCCATGGTTTTCCTTTTAGGGACAAAGCCCCCTTGCTCCTAGGAGATAATGTTAGGGATGAGATGTTGCAATCTCATTTATATGACCTTGGTAATAATCTTGTAAACAGTATTACATAGCGAGATAGGCTACAATTCTGCAAAAAAATTTGGATCTTTGACTTTAGGAATGATCACAATATTAGTAGTATTGAATTGCTTCAACATAGCTTTTCTCTTTCTAGATTCTTCCAACATATCCAATAAGTCCCATCCAATGACATCCTAGCAAGCTTGGTAAAATAATATCGTGTAACCATGAAGTCCAGGTTCCTTATCTAGAGACAATGATAACATCACTTTTCTAACTTCTTAAATAGAAAATGGGGCCATCAAGAGAGCATTATCATGCTATGTAATTAATTCAAGGATAGCATCAAGGAATTCTTGAATATGATCTCTCATGTCAGGTGAAGTGCCAATGGGTGCAAGGAGGTTCTTCTATAATTTGGAACCTTCCTCTTGGATACCTTGTGCATCTGAAATAAGCTTCCCATTTGAGGCATCACAAATTGAATTAATTTGATTTGTAGCTCCCTTTTCTTTGGCAAAAGCATGGAAAAATTTTGTGTTTTTGTCACCTTCTTGTAACCATAATTCCCTCTATTTATGTCTCCAATATTCCTCTTCCCTACTACATAGTTATTCACAAGCTTGTTATAGTTCTTTTTATCTATGAAATGTGTCATTATCCCTACCTTGTTGAATGACCAATTCAAGAATTTGTGCCAACTGTTGCTTTAATATATCCTTTTGTTTAAAGATGTTCTTGAATGCTTGTTCATTCCATTTCTTAACATGTGAGCTTTAACATGTTTCAACTTCATAGAAAATAGATGCATTTTGGTTCCTTCAACATGAGGGGAACTACACCACCACTATCAAATAAGGGGAATGAAATGAGGGTGTTAGAGCCACATCCTTTCAAACTTAAAGAAGGGTCAATGGATACTTTCCTTTTTATGCTATTTCATTAATGTTCAAAATAATTGGAAAATGGTCAGACCCCGATAAAGCCAATATTTATAACAAAATAACAAGATTAGATAGCTTCCATTCCTAGTCTAGAAGAAATCTATCTAAAAGGACTACAATCTAAGAAAAATTAGCCCTCTTATTAGTCCATGTAAATGCACCATTGACAGGAACAACATCCATAAGCTTATTTTTTAGAATAACTGAGAGGGGGGTGAATTAGTTATCCACAGTCCCAAATACAAAATGTATATCCAAAAATAATTTAAACAAATTTCTACAGCTCGGTAACATAGAATAGTAAACTATTCGTGCTTTTACCGATTATCATTTAATAACTTATAGTAACTACCGATCAAATCAAATATGCAACATGTAAAGTATGATATCCAACAATCATCACAATCAACACATAGCACAAGGGATTTAACGTGGAAACCCTGTAAAGGGAAAAACCACCTGGGACCGGTAACCCAAAAATTGTTCACTCTTCTGAAGTGAGCTCGGTGAAGAGCCAACCCTGTTAAAGGTTAGAAAACACACTATAAGGTGTGACCTTGTTAGAGGATTTAACACTAACCGTTATCGTCCAACCAGCATTCACTATGGGGTTGACGAGATAGCAAATGTACATTCTATGAATGACATTACAAGACTTTCTAGTCTACTCAGTTAAGAGATTTATCTAATTACAATGGTTAAATTGTAATAGCAAGTGATCTGATTATAATAAAACTTGATTTGTATATGTACAGATCTATATTATGCTCATTAAAATCCTCTGATCAACATATCAATTCTTTTCAACAATATTTAGTAACTTACTATCTCTCGATTATAGCTTTCTGACACTCGGTAATCTCTGCAGTTCGGTTCTCCTTAACCAGTTTGATCAGGCATGCATGAAGCTTGTTCATGCAATATCTCTGCATTATTCTTTCCTTTGGCATAAGTTTCATAATGAAACCCTAGTCTCTTAAATAGACAAATAAACCATTTTCCTTTCATCCATCAGATATTGCCGCTTAATCTCCTTCATTGATTTTGTCACTTAAACCTTCTTCGGTTGATGTTTCAATAACACGTTTCAATTCTGTCCTTTAGATCTTCCTTGAATTTTGCTAGTCATTGATCTCGTAGCAAACTTTATCTTTCCAATCTGTGATCATACACTTTACAGTTCATCAACTTCTGTCAGCTAAACTAATCATTTAGTTCTTTTGTTCATTCTTGATTAACAAAGAAATGCATCAGTGAACACAAGCTTGGTTTATACTATGCTCAGTATACACTACACTACTTGGTGTATACTCGAATGCTTCATTAACTGACCACGCTACTTTGTAAAAATTTTCTCCCAACTTCATAACAGATTAATGAAACATAATCAAGTCGACAATATGAATTCATAGACTCATCAATAAGTTACCAAGAGTATTCCTTATCCTCATCTGTCATAGCCATCTTCCTCCATGTAGATATCTTAGTTCTTCATCTTTCTTTTCTCTTCTATAGATCTGTTAGATGTTTGCAACTCCATGATAAGTACTATCAAAACTAGTTGACATCAATGACAACATAAAATTGATTCAATTATCTTACATAACAGTTCAGTGCTCAGTGATCTCTAATCACTTGAAGTTCTTCAATCAGGTTCTCAATCAGTTGTAGTTCATCAATCCTCTCCCTTTGGTATTGATGGAAATTCAAGAAATATGAAGTATACCATACACATACCAAACATGTATTCTACAACTTTGTAAACAAATGTTGTAGCTTGGTAAGCTCTCCCTAGCTTAATATGTTTAATCACTATGTTACATAATAGCATTGCAAGTGCAGACTATCTTCTACAAATATGAACTTTAGCATCTCTTGGATTCCTTTTTTTTATCTCTCCCTTAGATAGATGTTCCTGTTAGGAATAGTCCTAAGATAACTAAGAGGGGGGTGGGGGTGAATCAATTATCTACAAGTTTCAATTCTTTATCTAATTAAGTATACTTAAACATAAAGCATAAACACAATGAAAGAACACATGAACACAACACCAATATTTTGCTTATGGGGAAACCCAAATAGGTAAAAACTCTAGTGGGACTTGATACCCACTAATATTTTATACTAGTGTATAATGATCCTTGCTAGAAGATCCTTTACCCCATTAGGAGTATCTTTAAAATATATTAAGTACAGTAGACCTGGTTAAGGGTCAGACCCTGTTAGGAGTCCTTTACAATTTTCCTTGTTAGGGGAGAGGACACACACTGTCTGAGAGCTCACTGCTCCAAGGGGCGAAGGCTACAACCTTCTGAATAATAGATACACACTATATCTAGATCTTGGTGAGCTATGCTTTGACCTATTGTCTAGATCAATTCCAATGAATAGAACACATTCTCTACTTGGTCACATAGACCTTCTTATGATGGTTCAAAACTTCGTATAGGTGAAACTCAAGAAACAATAAAATCTCTGTCGGCTCTTCTGCACAAACACATGAAACTGCTACTTGTGAATAGCAACTACATAACTTCACTTGCATTCATCATCAGACCATGCATCCATGAACTTAACATCACTAACATGTCTGCAACATATATCCTAGGGCACATTCCCATAAGATAACTGTACGGACAACCATACATAGAACACTGTTTGTAACTCTATCAAGAACACTGCTGACACAAGTTGTTGTATAACTATATGTACTCACATTCAACCTTTGCACCCATGATATCATGTTGATATCATGTACATGAAACATATATAGAAGGATTACTACATAAGACTTCCACGCATACTACTTTGCATATGTTGTCATCAATGACAAACATACAGTCAGTACTGGCCTGCTGGCAAATCTCCAACAATCTCCTCCTTTGGCATTGATGGCAACATGTGGAATGAAAAACCACCATCAACCCAAATGAATAATTCTTTCATAACATTCTCCATTTCCTCTTCAAAACTCCCCCAAAGATGAAACCTCCATCTGCGGCAATACATTCCAACATTCTCCATTTCCTCAATTGAACTACTATCACAACTGAATATTGCTTCCCCTATGTACATTACTCCTATTTTTCATGACTCTATATACTACTCCCCCTTTGACATCAATGGAAAAGGGTACCATTCATTTTAAGCACCAGTACTACTCCTGAGGTAGAGTAGTCAACCTTCCATCAATCCTTGAGGACTGATGCCATTCTTGCTTCCTTCTAAGTAGAATTAGGGAAGGGAATTACTCCCAACTTCCCCCTGAGATACTCAAAAGTATCCTTAGGCAAGGGCTTTGTGAATATATCTGCCAATTGTTCTTTAGTACTCACATAGTCCAACTTGACTTCTTTCTCTGCCACTTTCTCTCTTAGGAAGTGATACTTGATCTCAATGTGTTTTGTCTTTGTATGAATCATAGGGTTCTTTGACATATAGATAGTGCTATTGTTATCATAGTGAATAACAATAGGATAATCAATCTATATTCCAAAATCTTTTATCATCTTCTTGATCCAAACAATTGTAGAACAATTCAGGAATGTTGCAACATACTCTACTTCTGCTATTGACTGAGAAATACAATTTTGTTTCTTGCTTGTCCAAGTGACAAGTCTATCACCAAGAAACACTACTCCACCTAAAGTACTTTTTCTGTCATCAACACATCTTGCCCAATCTGCATCCGTGTACACATGAAGCTCAACATTTTCTAAACTAGGATACCATAGACCATAATCTATAATGCCTTGCAAGTATCTAAATATTCTCTTTACTGCCATGAGGTGACTTTGTTTAGGCTCTATTGCAAATATTCCAACTATACCAACTACATTGGAAATGTCAGGTCTAGTTTGAGTAAGATAAATGAGTTTACCAATCATAGACTTATACAATGTTATATCAACTACTAGTGAGTCATCTTCCTTTGTAAGCTTGCATCTAGTAATCATAGGGGTTCCTATTGGCTTGCAATCATCCATCTTGAATTTCTTTAGTATCTCTTTCACATACTTTGATTGATTAATGAAAATCCCTTTTTCTATCTATTGCACATTTAATCCCAAAAAGTATTTGATAGGACCAATCATACTCATCTCAAACTCATTCTGCATTTCTTTGGCAAATTCAGCACTAAGTTTTCCATTACCTCTAAAGATAATGTCATCAACAAATATAGCTACAAGTAATAAACCTTCAGATGTCTCTCTAATGAATAGATTACAATCTGTTGCTCCTTTCTTGAATCCAATCTTTGTTAAGTATCCATCTAGTCTCTCATACCATCCTCTAGGGGCTTGCTTAATTCCATAGAGGACCTTCTTCAATCTACATACCATATCAGGTCTGTCTGATAAGGTGAATCCTTTAGGCTGCTCAATGTATACTTCATCTTTTAGATCTCCATTCAAGAATGCTGACTTGACATCCATCTGATACACTTTGAAGTTTTTGATTGTAGCATAAGCTAGAAACAACTTAATAGCTTCTAATCTACTCACAGGTGAAAATGTGTCTGAATAATCAATGCCTTCTCTTTGCACATAACCTTTACATACTAATCTTGCTTTGTTCCTTACTATTGTACCATCTTCATTCATCTTATTTCTAAATATCCACTTAGTACCAATCACATTCTTATCACTAGGTCTTGTGACTAGTTCCCAAGTGTCATTATTAATGATCTAATCAAGTTCTTGCTTCATAGCATCATGCCAATCTAAATCCTTACAAGCATCTTCAACACTTAAAGGTTCACTCTGAGATAGTAAACATACCACATCACTGTTAGCTAAGTTCTTTGCTTGTGATCTTGTCAAGACTTTTCCACTCTGATTTCCAATGATGTCTTTCTTGGAATGATTTCTTGATGTAAACTTTGGAACTTTAGGTGATGTTGACTCATCAGCCTTAGGAGTACCTTCTTCACTTGTCTCAAGGTCATTGAACAACACATCAATGCTGTCAAACATTTCCTCAATGATTGTCTCACTAGTGGAGGGTCTAGGTTCTTCTTCAATCATGGGTGAGTAATCATGATATCTTTCTTGAATCAGAAACTTTTCATCAATCTTCACATGAGCACTTTCAATGATCTTTTTCAATCTTAAATTGAAACATCTATAACCTTTACTTTTAGTAGAGTAACCAAGAAAAATACCTTCCTCACTTCTTGCATCAAACTTGCCTACTACTTCATCCCTCTTGATGTAGCACTTGCTTCCAAAGATTCAAAAGTATTTAAAGTGGGAACATTACCAAACCATAGCTCATAAGGTGTTTTGTCAGTGTCGGGCCTTAACTAAATTCTATTGATTGTATAGACTATTGTATTGACCACATCTCTCCAATAGGTGTGTGCAACTTTTCCTTCTATCATGATGGTGCACGCTGTATCAAGAATGATCCTATTCCTTCTCTCTACAATTCCATTCTTTTAAGGTGTTCTAGGTGCACTTAACTATCTCTTTATGCCATGTTCTTCGCAGTACTCATAGAATCTATCAGAGGTGAATTCTCCTCCTCTATCTAATCTTAAACATTTTATCTTTAATCCAGATTCATTCTCAACTTTAGCTTTGAATATTTTGAACTTATCAAATTCTTCTGACTTATCTTTAAGAATGCAACCCACATCATCCTAGTAGAATCATCAATAAATAAAATAAAATACCTTTCACCATAGTATGATCTTGTTTGAGTTGGTCCACATAGGTCTGTATGAATCAGATCCAACTTGTTCTCTGCTGAATTCTGCTTGCTCCTAAATGAATTTCTCACATGCTTCCCCATCACACATTCCCTGCATATAGTATCAACTAGCTTTTCTATGCTAGGTAGATATCTTACTACCTTAACATTTCTTATCTTCACTATGTTATCAAAATTGATATGACATAGTCTTTTTTGCCACAACCAATTGTCATCAGGTTCAGCAACAAAACAACTTTCTTCTAAATTGAGTTGAAAAACATTACCTCTTGTCTTTGAGCCTGATGTAATCATAACACCATCCTTGTTTTTAATGATGCATTTATCATCTTTGAACTCCAACTGATAGCCTTTACCAAGTAACTGTCCAACACTGAGAAGGTTATGTTTCAAACCATCAACATAAAGAACATCATCAATATTTTTCTTTCCATCCAGAGTGATGGCTCCTCTACCAACTATAGGTTTAGGAGTGTTGTCTCCAAATCTGACCATACCTCCATTTTATTTGTCCAAATGAACAAACCTTCCTTTATCACCTGTCATGTGATGTGGACAACCACTATCTATAATCCAGTCTGTTCTTATATCTGCTTGGGAAATCAATGCTAGCTCTTGATTCACTTTCTCATTTTTAGGAACTGACTTAATATTTGTTTTGTCTATAATAGAAATGAATCCAATTTCTTCTTCACTTGATTCTTCATCTGAGACTCCATCTCCAACATAGTATCATTCCTTAGAATACTTAGGCTTGTAATCCTTTTTGAACTTTCTAACTCCAGTAGGACACTTAGATGCAAAGTGAACTATCTTATTACATGAAAAGCACTTGAAAGGCAATTGACCTTCATATTTTCCTTTTCCTTTCTTTTCTCTTTTAGCAACCAAAGCAATAAAATCATCTAAAATTTTCTCTTCATCATCATCATTAAAATTACCAGAAGTGTTTGCAAATTTCTTACCGTGAACTATTGCTTTGAAAGTTGTCTCACTCTTTGGTTCTGTCTTCAATCTTGAAATCTCAAAAGCTGAGATTTTGCTGATCAAGGTCTCTCTCTTGAAATTTGATATAAGCTTCATGGTCTCATCAAGGATGTTGATCTTTCTCTCATATTTTGGAGTAAGAGTAGTCATTAACTTGTCCATAATATCTTCTTCTGAGATCTCTCCACCATTGTTCCTAATTCCAGCAACTACTTCATTGACCCTTTGATTATAAGCTCTAATGTTTTCTTCAGGAAACATCTCTAATGCATTGAATCTTTTCTTCCATGTCTTTCTGCGTGCATCATTTTCTTGTTTTTCTTCTTCAAATATGTTTGCAAGGTACTTCCATATCTTGTGGGCGGTGTCTACCTTCTTTATCTCTAAAAAATCACTATTAGATAGTGCATTGATAAGGGCTTCTTTGGCTATAGCATTATGATGAAATAATTCCTTTTGAGTGTTAGTAGCATCATCCTGTTCAAGGTCTTCTAAAGTAGGAATCTTGGCTTCTTTGATAGTTACATTGAAAACTTCATAAGCAATACACTACAAATGAGTCATCATCTTGTTCTTCAAATCAAGATAATTTTCTCCATCAAACTTAGGACTCTCTTTCCTGAAGTATGCCATCTAATCAACCTCAAGTTGTTAAACTTCTCTCCGAGGCACTTGGCTCTAATACCAATTGTTAGGAATAGTCCCAAGAGATAACTGAGAAGGGGGGGGGAGGTGAATCAGTTATCTACAAGTTTCAATTCTTTATCCAATTAAGTATACTTAAACATAAAGCATAAACACAATGAAAGAACACATGAACACAACACCAATATTTTTCGTACAAGGAAACCCAAATAGGTAAAAACCCCAGTGGGACTTGATACCCACTAATATTCTCTACTAGTGTATAATGATCCTTGCTAGAAGATCCTTTACCCTATTAGGAGTAGCTTTACAATATATTAAGTACAATAGACCTAGTTAAGGGTCAGACCCTATTAGGAGTCTTTTACAATTGTCCCTATTAGGGGAGAGGACGCACTGTCCAAGAGCTCACTGTTTAAAGGGGTGAAGGCTACGACCTTCTGAATAACAAATACACACTATATCTAGATCTTGGTGAACTACGCTTTGACCTGCTATCTAGATTAGTTCCAATGAATAGCACACATTCTCTACTTGGTCACATAGACCTTCTTCTGATGGTTCAACACTTTGTACACTTTGCTCTGCTCTACTTAATCAACCATGAACCACACTCAAGCAATCACAAATGAATGCCTATAAATATCTTTCCTCCAAATGATATAATCAAATAGGTCTATTAGAACCACCTTGAAATCATATTAGAGAAATCATAATAAAATCCAACAAACATTTTGTTTTCTCTACTATGGGTGCAACACATTTTGGGACATGTTCATATAATATAATTGTAGACGCACGCCACACACTGTCGGCTCTACCAAAACAATTGGAACTTTCTTTGTAAGCTTAAGTAACTTATATTCTCTTAACCAAACATCAATAACACTTGTCCAAGCTTAACTCCAAGGGAGCATATCCTCAAGATAGGTGCAACTCAAGAAATAATAAAATCTCTGTCAGCTCTTCTGAACAAACATAGGAAACTGCTACTTGCAAATAGCGACTGCATAACTTCACTTGCATTCATCATCAGACCATGCATCCATGAACTTAATATCACTAACATGTATGCAACACATATCCTAGGGTGCATGCCCATAAGACAACTATACGAACAACCATACATAGAACACTGCCTGTAACTCTATCAGGAACACTACTGACACAAGCTGTTGTATAACTTTTTGTACTCATATTCAACCTCTGCACCCATGATATCATGTTGATATCATTTCCATGCAACATATATAGAAGGCTTACTACATAAGACTTCCACACATACTACTTTCCATATGTTGTCATTAATGAGAAACATATAGTCAGTACTAGCCTACTGCAAAATCTCCAACAGTTCCAGTATTCTCCTCAGTTATCATATTTTTTATCTCTCCCTTTTACAACAATATGAAATAAAAAAAATAAACATACATCTCTTGTAGTAGCCAATTAACTCACTGTTGTCTGGTTCATTAAATGTATCTTAGTTTACTGATTATACCACTGGTTTCTCAAATCTTTCACAACCTTGGACAGAAATCCAAAGTGTGAACTATGTTGCATCAACATGACTGATCTTCTGATAAGATTAGGTTGATGCAAGCTCTAGATCACATTAGTGACCAGTACACAACGAAAAAACCCCTAGTCTAGTCCTCAAGTATTCAAATGTATCTTTTGGTAGAGGCTTTGTAAATATGTCAGCAAGTTTCTCTTTAGATGTAACAAATTCTAGCTTCACTTGCTTCCCCTACACTTGTTCTCTTAAGTAGTGATACATGATAGATATGTGCTTTGTTTTTTAGTGCATCACTAGATTCTTTGAAATGTTTATAGCACTAGTGTTATCACAATATATAATCACTGGCTCAGTGATTACTTCATTCATTCCTTCTAAAACTTGCTTAATATATGCAATATTTGAATAGTTTGTAGCAGCAGCAACATACTCTGCTTTGGTTGTAGACTAGGAAATACAAGACTACTTCTTACTTGTCTAGGTAACAAGTCTTTCACCAAAGAAAAATGCTCCTTCGGTTGTGCTTTTTCTATCATCCATATTTCCATCCCAATCAGCATCGGTGTATACTTTGAGTTTAAACTTTCCATCCTTAGGATACCATAATCCATAATCCTCTATTTTCTTTAGGTATCTTAAGATTCTCTTTGTAGAAACCATGTATGACTCCCTAGGATTTGTAGAAAACCATGCAACAATCCCCACAACATGTGCTATATTTGGTCTACTATGTACTACATACATCAACTTACTAATCATTGATCGGTACAGTGTCTGGTTCACCTCTGTAGTTTCATCCTCTTTAGTCAATTTTCAACCTATGACTATCGGTGTTCCAACTGGTTTAGCATCTTCCATGCCAAATGTTCTCAGTACTTCTTTTATATACTTGGATTGTGTGATGAATATCCTATCATTCTACTGAATAACCTGCAGTCCTAGAAAGAACTTAATCTCTCCAAACATAGACTTTTCAAACTCTTTTATCATCTCATCAGCAAATGATTTACATATTTGATCTTGTCCTCCAAAGATAATATCATCCACAAATATTTCAGCAATTAGAATAGTATCATCAGTATCTCCTTTCATATACAAATTGTTGTTCTCACTAGTTCTAACAAATCCAATACTTAATAAATAATTATGCAGCCTTTCACACTAGGCTCTCAATGCTTTCTTCAAACCATACAAAGCTTTATGTAATCTACATACCATGTCTTTCTTGTCTAGATCTACAAACCCTTCTAGTTGTTCTATGTAGACTTCTTCTTCAAGTATCCCATTCATAAATGCAGACTTAACGTCCATTTGATAAACTTTAAATTTCTTATGTGTTGCATAAGCTAGTAACATTTGAACTCCTTCTAGTCTAGCAATAGGTGCAAACATCTCACCATAGTAAATTCCTTCCTCCTGTGCATACCCCTTGCATACTAATCTGGCTTTATTCCTTGTAACCTCTCCATTTTCATTTAGCTTGTTTCTAAAGATCCACTTAGTACCAATAACATTCTTGTCCTTAGGTCTAGGTACTAAGGTCCATGTCTTTTTTTTCTCTATATGTTGAATCTCTTCATTCATTACATTTATCCACTCTTCATTCTCCAATGCAACTTTAACATTTTTTGGTTCATATTCATAAACTAAGCATGTACCTTGTCTTGACTTACTTCTCATTTGTATGTCAGCTTTCTTGTTGCCAATGATTTGGTTCTCATGATGATGTCTTCTAAAAAATCTCACCAGTATCTGATCTCTTCTCTCTTGTTCATCCTGTTCAAGTTCATTTTCTTGCTCGGTAGGTCCTTCCTGCTCGTCGATTTCTCTTTCCTATTCCTCAATGTTGTCTTCCTTCTAATTGGTTGTCATTGTCTACAGCTTCGGTAGATACTCTAGTTGTTCAATGTATGTGAATCTACCATAGTCTTCTAGTTCCTTTGTGCTTTCTTCTACATTCTTTTCATCAAACTCATCAACCCTAACATTAGCACTTTCAATCATTTTATTAGTAACATTATTTAGACACTTGTATGCTTTGCTTTTAGTGGAATATCCCAGAAATATCCCTTCATCACCTTTTGAGTCAAACTTTCCATTTCTTTCATCTTTTAGAATAAAGCATTTACTTCCAAAAATTTTGAAATAACTTATAGTGGGTTTGTGTCCAAACTATAACTCATAGGGTGTTTTGTTATTGTCCTTCTTCAATTGTACTCAATTCAAAACATAAATAGTTGTGCTAACTACCTCTCTCCAATATGTCTGAGCAACATTTTTCTCTATCATCACTATCCTTGCACAATCAAAAATTGACCTATTCCTCCTTTCAGCAATTCCATTCTACTGAGGTGTTCTCAGTGCAGAGACCTGTCTTTTTATACCATGCTCATTACAATAGTTAGTAAATTCATCAGAAATAAATTCACCTCCTCTTTCAGATCTTAAGCATTTCAATTCTTTACTAGTCTCTTTCTCTACATTTTCTTTAAACCACTTGAACATTTTAAATGCCTCTAATTTTTCTTTCAAGAACATGATAGTCATCAATCTAGTGTAATCATCAACAAAAAGAATGAAATATCTATCTCCATAATAACTCTATGTTCTCATGGGACCACATATGTCGGTGTGAACCAACTCAAGTATTTTCTTTGTTGAATAATCTTTGCTTTTGAAACTAGATTTTGTCATTTTACCTTTCTGACACTCATGACACATAACATGATCAGGCTTTGATAAGTTAGGTAGACCTCTAACCTTTTTCTTTTTACTGATCTTAATCATGTTATCAAAGTTTACATGACATAACCTTTTATGCCATAACCAAGCATCTTCATTTTTTATCATTAAACAAGAAGACTCTACATTATCAAGATAAAACAAGTTACCTTTCGATTGTGCTCCTGTTCCAACAAGTCTTCCTCCATCATCAAATATGTGTACTATCTTGCTCTCAAAAGATACTCGGTGACCTAAATTATTCAGTTGTTCCACACTTAAAAAATTATAGTTTAGTCCTTCTACCCAATAAGCATTATCACATTGGATTCTATCATTTATCAGTAAGGATCCCTTTCCTCTAACCATACAAGGTGTATCATTACCCATTTTTATAGATCCTCCATTATATTGCTCAAGATGATTAAATTTTTCTTCATCATCAGTCATGTGATGTGTACAATCACTATCTATGATCCATGTATCATTTTTATTAACCTTAGAAATCAATTTTGTTTCTACATACTTTTCTTCTTCCTTAGAATCATCCTTCATAACAACAAATACCACTTCTACATCATCATCTGAATCAAAATTAGATTCATTTTCCTCAGCAATGTAACATACCTTTTTGCCTTTATCATTGTTGTCTCAGTTATCTTTGTTGTAGTGTTGGTAACTTCTATTGCCTCTTCTTCCATAGCTTCCTTCACCAGATCGGTCCATATTTCTATCATCTTCCTTCCTATTTGGACATTTAGCAGCAATATGACCAACTTCTTTACAATTAAAATATGCTAAAGGTAATTTACCTCTATATCTACCTTTTCCTTTAGGTAATCTCCTAGCCATGAGAGCTTCAAGCTCATCAAGCTCATCATCAGTATTGCTATCACTATCATCCTTATTATTTCTACTACTAGACTTATCAATCTTCAGAGAAGTCATAAAAGAAGATTCAACAGTCGGTACAACACTATTATCATAGTTGTTCAGTTCAAAATTTATTAGCTTTCCAATCAGATTATCAAGAGTGAGAGTACTATTAGGTGCTAACCTATTTTCATGTATTGCAAATATTTTGATTGCATAAATAGGTAATGAAGTCCTTAGAATTTTTCTTACCACAGTATCTTCATCAATAACACCATCAAATCCTCAAATAGCATGAACTACCTCCTTTATTAAGTTTGTGTACTGCATAATGTTTTCTCCTTCTTTCATCTTCATATCATCAAATCTCCCTCTTAAACTTTTAGCTCTGGCTCTCTTGACATTTGTATCACCACTATAAAATTGAGCAAGTTTATCCCACATATCCTTAGTAGTAGTGCAATCTTTAATATCTTCAAACTCGGCATCTGTCAGAGCAGCACCAATCTTCATCATATTAATGTTATGCTCATGTCTATCTCTTAGTTGATCAAGAGTCAAAGGTCCAGTGGGTTGTGCAATGAAGCCATTCTCTAATAGTGTGAGGGAAAAATTCCCAATTCCAAATATATGTAGTTTCATTCAGCTTTTCCAGATTATAAAGTTGTCCTTGTTCAGCTTTGGCATATCCCTCTTATACATTTTGTGATATTTATTCTGAAGTCCTTAAAACTCTATTCCAAGAAACCAATATGCTCTAATACCAATTGTTAGAATAACTAAGAGGGGGGTGAATCAGTTATCCACAATCCCAAATACAAAATGTATATCCAAAAACAATTTAAACAAATTTCTACAGCTCAGTAACATAGAATAGTAAACTGTCTGTGCTTTTACCGATTACAAGTTAATAACTTATAGTAACTACCGATCAAATCAAATATGCAACATGTAAAGTATGATATCCAACAATCATCACAATCAACACATAACACAAGAGATTTAACATGGAAACCCTGTAAAGGAAAAACCACCTGGGACCGGTAACCCAAAAATTGTTCACTCTTCTAAAGTGAGCTCGATGAAGAGCCAACCTTGTTAAAGGTTAGAAAACACACTATAAGGTGTGATCTTGTTAGAGGATTTAACACTAACCATTATCGTCCAACCAGCATTCACTATGGGGTTGACAGGATAACAAATGTACATTCTATGAATGACATTACAAGACTTTCTAGTCTACTCAGTTAAGAGATTTATCTGATTACAATGGTTAAATTGTAATAGTAGGTGATCTGATTACAATACAACTTGATTTTTAGTTGTACAGATCTATATTATGCTCATTCAAATCCTCTGATCAATATATCAATTTTGTTCTACAATATTTAGTAACTTACTGTCTCTCGATTATAGCTTTATGATGCTCGATAATCTCTATGGTTCGGTTCTCCTTAACCAATTTGATCAGGCATGCATGAAGCTTGTTCATGTGATATCTCTATAGTATTCTATACTCTGGAATAAGTTTCATAATGAAACCCTAGTCTCTTAAATAAACAAGTAAACCATTTTCCTTTCATCTATTAGATATTGTCGCTTAATCTCCTTTGTTGATTTCACCACTTAAACCTTCCTTAGCTGATGTGTCAGTAACACATTTCATTTCTATCCTTTAAATCTTCCTTGAATTTTTCTAGCCCTTGATCTCATAACAAACTTTATCTTTCCACTTTGTGATCATACACTTTATAGCTCATCAACTTTTGTCATCTAAACTAATCATTTAGTTCTTTTGTTCATTCTTGGTTAACAAAGAAATGTGTCGGTGAACACAAGCTTGGTTTATACTATGCTCGGTATACACTACACTACTCACTGTATACTGGAATGCTTCATTAACCAACCACACTGCTTTGTAACATTTTTCTCCCAACTTCATAATAGATTAATGAAACATAATCAAGTCAACAATATGAAGTCATAGACTCATCAATAAGTTACCATGAGTATTCCTTATCCTCATTTGTCATATCCATCTTCCTCCATGTAGATATCTTGGTTCTTCATCTTTCTCTTCTCTTCTATAGATGTGTTAGATATTTGCAACTCAATGATAAGTACTGTCAAAACTAGTTGACATCAATGACAACATAAAACTGATTTAATTATCTTACATAATAGTTCAATGCTCGATGATCTCTAATCACTTAAAGTTATTCAATTAGGTTGCAATCAGTTGTAGTTCATCATTATTGTCCTCTAAAAAATGTGAGAAGTCTTGAATAGTTCTCAAAGGAGGGAAGATGCCACCATTCTTTTTTGACACTTTAAGAAATACATTAAAATCACCCGGTAGTATAACCAACTGATCACTCTAGGACTTAATTAATTGTGTAAGAACCTACCATAATCTCTCTTTTTCCTTTTTGGTTATTGGTCCATATATGTTGATCAACAAAAAAGATATTACCTTGCATGTGAAACTTACTAACTACCAGTTATTGTCCTCCTAAAGAAGCTTACCTTGTATTGATTTTGAATTCCATAGAATAGAAAGACCCCCCAAAGCACCTAAACTAGGCATGTGAGAAGATTTCCAATTCAACCATTTACTAATTGTCTTATCATTAGATTCCTAAGCCAACTTAGTTTCTTGAAGAATCATAATGCCAGCCTGAATAGAATCAAGGAATTTCTTGATTATATTTCTCTTGTTAGAGGAATTAATGCCTCAACTATTCCAAGAGGAAATCTTCATTGCTGACAAGGAGAACACCTCATTATCCTTGTCAATCTCTTAACTGGTGTGAATCTTCCATCAAGGATTGATTGAATCCCTGAATCAATTTTCTCCTTTCTTTTTGTACCCTTTGGCTTTCTACCCCTAGTTTTAAGTGTCTTCTTTAATTGGGGAGATTGAAAAGAAGTTTGATCAATTGATAGAATCTTTGTGTGATCATAAATTCCTAGAGCTTCCTGCTAGAACATCTCCTTATAATCATTGGGACCTACTCCATCTCCTTCAGCTTGCTATATCAAATTTAGATCACTCAAAATATTTGTATCTTGGGTCTGTGGTATGTTGATATTGTCTGACCAAACACCCTCATTCAAGTGCTAGGAGTATATCTCTATGTGATTAAAGACATCCTTATCCTTTTGTGAAACAAAATTCCTTCCATCATCTTCTAACTCAAACAGCTTTCATTCTACCTGAGGTTGATCATTAGGAGATAAAATCAACATATCCACATCTTGCATTATTGACTGCATCTAGGCTTGGTCTGTGTCTACTACCTTGAGGAATGACTGGAAATCCAAAACTTCACCAGGAGCCTCGACAACCCTATCATTGTGTCCAAAAGTCATTCTATTCATATGATTAATTTCATCCACACTGAAAACCCCCTCCTCCTCTGCTATTTCATAAATTATTTTGGTGGCTAATTCTGTAATCATCTGATCTACCACTTGATGAGCTTCAAGATCAACTACCACCTCTTTATTTAATATACCATGCATATTGAAAACCTTAATTGGTGATGTAGGATAGGTAAGGAGGATCCAATTAAGGATAGTCCAAACAAGCAGCCAAACACCACAATGCAAAATAACATAACAAGACAATGTTTTCAACTGAATTTTCATTAACATGCCCGGTTGTAAGGCCTTTCGGGTTAGGGCCAAATACAATCAAAAGTATTTCTAAAATCTCTCAACTAGTCCATCTCTGAAACAAATCAACAACTAATGGAAAACACTAAGGTAGATCTGAACTTGAGCTCGCAAGCCTCCAAGCAATCTCCTTGTCTCCAAGCATGCAAACCACTAGCTCTACTATTACAAACTATCAGATAACAATCTGATTTCAAGATCTTGTAGGATCTAGATCTAATATTCACACTTACTGACTTTCACTACCCTAAACATCTACCCAAACACTCCTTAAATACTAATCTTCAGCCACAAGTCAGATGGAAGAAATAATGAACTCCTAAGACAAGTCGGCTCCTATTACAAAAAAAATATTAAATGCAACAATAGTCAGCTCTCAAATAGCCTTACAAACATTTAATTCTCCATGTCAGCCTCTAGATCTTCATAGGAGAATACAAAAAAAGCTACCAACAATAAATGCACCAAGTCAGCCAACCAAATCTCTAAGAACTCCAATCAGTAAACCAAAACTACCGAGCACTAGAGAAACAACTGAGCACCAGTGAAAAAATCAACCACACCAAGAAAAACTGAGCAATACAGGTGTCACTGAGCAAGCACATCGATTGAGAACCATAGGCATCACTGAGTACAAGTTCCACCAAGCACAGGAGGTTTCATTGAGTTCCCTCAATGATCAAGCTTCCTTCAATAACTGAGACCGTCAGTTAAATATGAAAACAAGTAACACAAAACCAAAACAACACAACACCATGCAAATTCACTAAGTACCCTAGAATTCCCCTGCATCAGACAACCCAAGTTTGAAAACATGTTCTCATAGGCTAGAAGAACATCTTCTGGGATTCAGCACATAAACCCCGAACTAGTTCTTCACATACAAGCTCTTCAACTCTTCACCTTGCATACTCTTCCACTTTTGTTTCATCTATCTCTTCAAGTCTTTTCTAGATAAAACACAGGTGTGTTCTCCATATTGATCCATCCTTTAAGAATTTCCCAACTCATCTCATCTACCAAAGCTTAGATTTCTCCTATCGAGTTTTGTATCCAGCAAAGGTATCATGGAAAACTTCATGTCATTCTTCTCAATAGTAAACACATTCTTGACACAATCATACATAGCTCTGTAATCATATTTCCAAGGTCTACCGAGCAATATATGACAACTATTCATCTCCACAATATCACACAACACTAGATACTTATACTGGCCAATCTAAAAATCAACAAAGCACTATTCCCTCACTTCCAGAGCATGAACATCTTGTAACCAGCCAATCCTATAAGGATGAGGATGTTTCATTCTCTTCAAACCAAGTTTCTAAACCATGTCCTTGGTAACAAGGTTATCAGTATTGCAAATATCAACAATTACATCACAAATTTTACCTCTAGACTTGCACCAAGTTCTAAACAAATTACTCCTCTGACAAGGTTCCTCCTTTGCACCGAGCAATGTTCTCCGAACCAGCAAGTTCTCAAATTCAGGTTCATTCTAAATGTTCGCATTTACCATAGTAGTCCTTCAGTCACCAAACTTCTTTTGTGTACAATCAAAAGAATGGTGTCCTTCTTCACCACAATTATAACAAGTACCCTTAAAGATAACTTTGCCTTTCTTTTTCAATTCCATAGGTTTCGGTTCATCTTCAATAGTCAGTTTATCCTTCATCGAGTGATCAATCTTTTACTTCCCTTAGGGATTACTATGGTGTCTCCTTTTTAACTTATCTTCTTCCTTCAGAGCATACTGATAAGCATCTTCAACCAAATCAATCTTCAGCATACCAAGCTCATCCTGAATATTAAATCTCAAACCATTCACATACCGAGCTACTTTTTCTTTACCAATTTCTCTATGTCCAAATTGAATAGTCAACTTATAGAACACCTCGGTATAGTCCTCCACAATAAAATATGTTTTCTTCAGATTCTATAACTTCTTAAACAAGTCAAGCTCATAGTCAGAAGGTATGAACTTAGCTTTCAATTTAGTCACCATCAACCTCCACTAATTGATCTTCATTTTACCTTAATCCTCTCTATCTCTTTTTAATTCTTTCCACCAAAGAGCAGCATGTCCTTTCAACTTAGTCTGTGCCAATCTTACTCTAAGAGGATATTCAATTTCTTCTAGCTCAAAGAAATCTTCTAATTCACCAATCCAATCAATCATGTCCTCGGGTCTCAAAGTACCAGAGAAAGTAGAAACTTCCATTCAGTAACTAGTACTTAACTGAGCTCTAGATCTATGCAACTAATCATTTTTGTCTTCACCAGATCTATCTCTCCGGTCATCACCACTAGATCTAGCAGCTTCAAAGTCTTCAGTAGCTTCCTCATAACCATCATCAGTACCAAGATTCCTTTGCATACCAACAATAGCTCTAATGACATGCAATAGCTCTAATGACCTCATTGATCATTTCATCCTTCATCAATTCCATCTTAAATCTAAAATCAACTTTAACTTTCTCTATAATCTTTGATTCCACAGCATCAAAGAGATCAACAATCACTCTAGGGTCCAATCTTCTCGGAGGAATCCTTCAAGATTTTCAAAAACCCAAAGCAATAAGTCACCAACAAGGTCCTGGTGTAAACAGCCTCAACTAGAGATCGGTTTACACACTCAAGATCTTCAAGCTCTGATACCACCTAACGCAGGACAAGTAAGGAGGATCCAATTAAGGACAGTCCAAAAAAGTAGCCAAACACCACAATACAGAATAACACAACAAGACAATGTTTTCAACTGAATTTTCATTAACATGCCCAGTTGTAAGGCCTTTCCGATTAGGGCCAAATACAATAAAAATTATTTTTGCAATCTCTCAAATAGTCCAGCTCTGAAACAAATTAGAAACTTATGGAAAACACAAAGGTAGATCTGAACTTGAGCTCGCAAGCCTCTAAGCAATCTCCTTGTCTCCAAGCATGCAAACCACTAGCTCTACTATTAAAAACTATTATATAACACTCTAATCTTCAAGATCTCATAGGATCTAGATCTAATCTTCACACTTACTGACTTTCACTTCCCTAAACATCTACCCAAACACTCCTTAAATACTAATCTTCATCCACAAGTCAGCTGGAAGAAATAATTAACTCCTAAGCCAAGTTGGCTCCTATGATAAACAAATATTAAATGCAACAATAGTCAGCTCTCAAATAGCCTTACAAACATTTAATTCTCCATGTCAGCCTCTAGATCTACATAGGAGAATACAACAAAAGCTACCAACAATAAATGCACCAAGTCGGCCAACCAAATCTCCAAGAACTCCAATCGATAAACCAAAACTACCAAGCACCTGAGAAACAACTGAGCACCAGTGAAACAACTGGCCATGCCAAGCAATGCCAAGTAATATAGGCATCATCAAGAAAGCACATTGACCAAGCACCATAGGCATCACCAAGTACAAGTTCCACCAAGCACAAGAGGTTTCATTGAGTTCCTTCAGCAATCGAGCTTCCTTTAATAACCGAGATTGTCAGTTAAAGCTACAATCAAGTCACACATAACCAAAACAACACACCACCATGCAGATTCACCAAGTACCCTAGAATGCCCCTACATCAATTAGGGAATCCTGAAACATTAGCTGGTGAACAATAACCTCAAGCTACTCCTTGTGTTGGTCTGTATGGACATAGTCAATTAGACCAGTCATTTTTGAACAAACATAACATATCGACCCCTCTAGACTCAGAGTTACACATTTGAGCATAACTTTTAACAAAAAGAAGAACTTGGAAAACAAAATATAACATTGAGAGATGATCTCCCATCCTATCCACACTCTATAGTCCCAATTATTGTACGTTACCAAAGAATACAACTCAATATTACATGTTTTCTAAATAGAATTACTCCTTTGAGAACATGCTAGCATATTCATGATATGATCTCTACATACTACCACCTCATATTGGTGTGGGTCTTGGCATTGGGTGTTGAAGTGGCCAATAATTTCTTGAAATTTGTGAATAGTGACTACATCCTGAATCACCAATGCTTGTTTCCAAGATCCCCACTTAGATTTGATATCAATTTGGAGTGGAAAATTTTTTGAAAAATCAATTAATATACACACTCTAACTTCCCGATGTGAGAATTTGAAAGGAGTGAGGTCATGCTTAATGAAAATTCCAACTCTATTTGCAATAATCTCAATAATTTTTGGCTCTCTATATTCAAGCAGCAAAAGAGGAAGAGACACCCAGTGGGGAAGAAAATGACATGCCTTCTGATCTAGAAGGAAATTGGAGGACCAAATCATGGAAAATAAGCCCGCCCCATTACAGAACCACCCCTTATTTTTGTGCATATCATCCCTACATTTTTTAGACTAAAATATGACAATAAATAAATATGACCTCGGCCCCAACATGAAAATCTCTTTTAATCCAACTCAAGCTTCGAACACCCAAAGCTTACTAACTAAAAATGATAGACTTGTTAGAGAACCTACCAATAATCATTGTTTGCTGAAGAAACCCAATATGGTGCTACAACATCTCTTCTGGAAGACTAACAAAGACAACTAATTCTTCCCATGAATTTTTAAGGTCTTCTTTGAGTAGCTCATTCTGTGGATCCCCTTTAAAATGGTATTGTTTCCTCCTCCAAACTTTGGTACCCACATTTGGATTGGATGGGGCTCTGCTTTGTAAACCCTCTAATGATCCATCTTTGGAAGTATCTTTCACCTACCTATCCACGTTGGACTTAGATTGATGGTCAATTGGTTGAGAGTACGATATATGTATCGGAGACCTAGGAGAAGTGTCTTCACAGATGTCAAAAACTAGCTGCTTCCAATGAATCCTTCTAGATCTTGTTGCCGAGGGCCTTGCCTTCTATTTCCAATTATGAATGGAAGGAGGGAGATTTTCCCACCCATTTTTTAATTTGAATTTCTCTTTTTTCTCCTGGTTTCTGGCTCTAGCTGCTCCTTGATGTGATGATTCCTCGTATTCAAATGGCATTGGACATGTTGAAGACCCAAAAATTGGTCCCAAAGAATTGCAATTAACCATTTTGTTTGTGGACTATAATTTTTCCTTAGAAGCATCAAATAGAATAGTAAACCTAGGGTTTACAAAAATAGGCTTCACATGTTGAACAATCGCTTTCCCCCTGAAAATTTTATGGGGACCCTTAACCTCTTCCAAATCTGATTCCTTCTTGCAAGTATATGGTGTTTTCTTCTCTGCAAAATCACATCTCTGAAACCCCTTACCACAATGGTTAATGTTGCCCATTCTTGCTGGTTGGACAACAGGGGAAGTTTGAAAGATGCTAAATAAATCCTTGAGACCCAATAAATGATTCAACTTCTTATTGAGCCTCTGTCCATGGTTCAGATCTCCCCTACAATCCTAACTGTGTATGTGAAAATTGTACCTAGCTATGGACACAACACTTCAGTAAAATATTAGAGGTTAGCAAAAATCAAAATATTGCAAGTAAATGAAACTAAGCTAACCAAATGATTTACTGCCTTCTAGTAGATGTGAGTATGTATTCTCAGATCAGACCAAGCTCAGTGACAATGCAACACCTAAACAAAGGATTTGAATGTAGAAGATGGATATGAAATGAGTCCAGATTTAATCTATTTTTTTGGATTTTGTATGCAATTAGATGAAAAACTTGATATGAAACTAATCTGGAATGAATTGAAATAATATGCAAATTTATCTAAGAATGATATGAAAACTATGAATGCAAAGCTATGATATGAAAACTATGAAAATCTATGACCAACAATGAAAGATCTCACAAATTGCCTTCCGCAAGTGCTTAATCGTTCAATCATAAATTCGCCAAAGTAATTGTGCAAATTTGAGGTGGGTGATTGTGAAGAGCTGAGCCTTGATTTTATAGAAATCTAGGGCTTTGAAGGTGCATGAAAAAATCCATAAATCACTCTTGATGAACTCAGGTTGATTTTTGAGTTATCAAGAAATCAAAGATAATTAACTCACAAAATCATGCAAAAATAACTTTTTAACTCAAACCAGAAGTTTAGATCAGCTTTCAACTCAAAATAGATGTTGAGTTTCCAAAAGATAACAACTTGAATTGATTTTCTGATTTAAAGTTTAACTGCTCTTTCAAATGTGCATAGATAATTATGAATTAATTAAGTAAATAAAGTGATTTATCTTCAACTTAACTAATTTTTTAATTAAAACAATTGATTTATGGGTTAATCAATTATTAAATCAAACTTCTATTCAAAATTCTATTATTAAATATTGACAACTGACATTAATTAATTAAATAAGAATTTAATCAATTAGTCATAAGATTTTTGATTTATTGTCAAATTAAATAACATAATTTAGGAATAAATTTAATTAAATTTAATTAAATAATTAAGTGGTAGTATTAAATCTGATTAATTAAATATTCAGAATATTCAATTAATCAAACTTTAGGATAAATACGATTTATTGCCAAATAATTATTAAATCAAAGATAATTAGGATAAATAGGAATATTGCTAGGAATATTCCCTGATGCAAAATTTAGGATAATCAATTAGGATTCGATAATGTGCAAATGTGCCTTAGGTTAGGACTTTGATGTCGATTTCGATCGAATTGTTGATGTAAGAGGTTAATGAACCTATAGCCCATTTTTGGGGTATTGCATTTTTCCCCTCTTTGAATTACTGTGCAAAGGACAATGGTTCAAAGATAGTCTATGTATGATACTGAAACTGATTTAAAAGATGAACTGATTTCAAGATAGAAACCGATTGAAATATTTGAAGATGTTAGGTCCTGATTGACCAAAGATAATGTTAACTATAGCAATAATCAACCGATGATTACAAAAAAGTGTCAAAACACCTAACTCTGAACCTTATGATTACGAAGAAGTGAGTGACCTAACTCCAGACCTGATTGTCCAAAGGAATCAATATTGGTATCACATCTGATCCCTTTACTTATGAAGAACCAAAGAAATAACAGTAATGAACTGATGGTTATGAAAAGCTTATACAGTTTACAAGATTAAGAGAATACCATATTGATATGGATCTTGATGAATCTGATATGCCCCAAGCGATGAGGTCTTTGGATGAATCAACAACTAGACGTGGTTGTTGTCTTGATCACTGAAAGAAGATTTGATTGATAGAATTAGATTTATAGACTTGAATGATATGTAATACCATGCCCCCTTCGGGATGAAAATTGAAATCTGACAAGAAAAGTTAGCATTGAATGGTTTAGAAGCATGTTAATTGATTGAAGAAGTGATTGTACACGTTCAAAAATGTGTTCTGCATCGTTTAGAGGTCTTGAAGACCAAGTTTGAGTAGGTTTGACCATGAGTTGACCATAGTTGACCAAGTTGAAATTTCAATAGTTTTATGTAAGATAATCAGTTAAGTTGAATTTTGGATTTTTGTGATGATTGAAGGTCGATTATGCAAGCAGTCGATCATCTTAGGTTTGAAAATTTTAAATCATGATTTTGACATAGTAAATGATCTCAGATTTTGATTTTGATCCCAAAAATGGGTTCAGAACGTCAAAATTAGCCAGGGGTGCCTTCTTGGTGATCCGTTAAAAAGACCTTCATGCGATACTTAGTCCTTATGATGTGTTTACCATAGTTTTGTAGAGATTCGTTTGATTGTCAAGCTGATTTTGGCAATCGTGAGATAAATGTAATCATGCAAAGTGCAAAGTGAAATGCAGACCTAGGACCTAAGACTTAGTCACTGATCATGTGTCAATCATTTTCATCATTGAATTTTTATTAGGTAACCAGATAAATCAATACGGTGCCCACTAGTTAGAAAACCATAGACATATGAATATCAATTTGTATGCTCAAGGATCAATACAACGCCAACTAGTTAGACAACCATGGACATATGAATATTGATTTTGTTTTCTGAATGTTGGATTAGATATAAGAACCAAGGCATAAATGTCAGGATGACCTGAATATCATGTCCATTTTGATATAGCAATTTGTATAAGCATCAAAACATAGAAGCCGTGATGACCAGAATACACCTTGCGGAACAAACACATCAAGCAGTCAAGAGAGATCATTCTAAATCTAGTGTGAATTATCCGTAGTGACCCTTTATCATTCACCTCCTTAGGCAAGATCATGTTACACAGTAGGAGAAAGAGCTTACTCAAAAAGACAATAGTTAGATCAAACTTCCTTGAATTTTTTGGGTATCAATGGTCGAGGTACACATGGCCATCCAATACAAGATAGAGGCTCTTACAAATGGACACCATTTCAATCCAGAATTTCCAAAGTTGTTATATTTTCACATACAAGTAGAAAACAAAGAAAAGATTATGCCCCCAGTCATCAGTCTCTAAATCCTGTAAAGAACATCATTGAAGAGCTCGAAGGGACACAATATGCAAAAAATCTCAATGTGAATCAGTAAGCATACAAGGAGATAAAAGCATGTAAAAGCATAGATTGTTTTCAATTGTGTTGATGTTTGATTGCATTGTTGTAGATGTAAAATCCTTTCCGGAGAGGAGACTGACTGACTGACTCAAATGTAGCTTCAAAGGACTTTGACTGGATATGACTCGTCTAAGATACTAAGGACTATAGGATATGACTTTGATTGCGCCCAAGTTTGAACATTGATAGGATACAGACGTTTGAGCTGATTGGTGCACAGACTAACTTTATTGAAAATAGGAATGTGGAAACAAACTGGGAGGTATGTACAAACTAAAGCAAGATTGAAAGTTGGGAGAGACCAAGATTATGCTGATAGATGGAGCATTTTGAAACAAGTGGTGCCCGTTTGCTGGGTTTTCACCATCTTGGCAGAGATTCTATTTTTGCTACCAAGGTGACTGTTTCTAGGTTTTCACCAAGGCACTTTTTCTTTTTCTCATTTTTTTGTATTTTTCATTTTTTTCAATTTTTTTGTACTTTTGATATTTTTCAATTTTTTTTTTTGTGAATCATCAAGGCACCTATTGCTAGGTTTTCACCAAGATGTTCATTTTTTCAAGACTTTTTCAGATTTTTATAATTTTTTCAGGACATTTTACCATAGACTGAATGCCTTAGGCGTAGAATTTCTTTAGATGGAGAATGTTGATTGGTTCTCAGAGTTGTTCTCCTTTGGTCATTGAGAGTTGATAGGCTCCAAAGCCAAAAGTAGAAGTGATTACAAAAGGACCCAACCAGTTGGGTTCAAACTTCCCCTTGCGTTCTCTATGTGATTGATTTTTAGGATTCTCTCTCAAGACAAGATCGCTAACCTAAAATTCTCTATGTCTGACTTTCTTATTGTAACCTCTAGACATTCTCTTCTGATATACTCTGAGATGATCATACACTAATTTTTTGTGCTCATCTAGTAGTTCAAGTTCTTGCAACCTAGACACTCTATAGTCATCATCAATTACTAGACCATGAATTCTGATTCTTAGTGATGGGATTTCAACCTCAATAGGTAGTACCACTTCAGACCCATAAACTAAAGTGAATGGTGTAACCCCAGTGGGTGTTTTGATACTTGTTCTGTAGGCCCAGAGAGCTGGATCGATCATGAGATGCCAGTCTCTTCCTATTTTATTAACTATTTGGTGCAAGATTTTTAATAGATTCTTGTTTGAAGCCTCTGCTTGTCCATTCCCTTGAGGACAGTAGATTGATGACCAATGTTGTGTAATCTTGAATTTGGCACATAGATCATCTAAGTCTCTATTCTTGAATTGACCACCATTATCTATGACTATAGAGTGTGGAATACCATACCGACATATGATGTCGTTCAAGATGAATATTGAATTTGTTTGCCAGTTGCTTGAGTCAAAGGGACTACTTCTACCCATTTTGTAAAATAGTATGTAGCTGTAATAATATAGGTATGTCCATTAGAAGAATGAGGATGTATGGCTCCTATAAGATCAAATGCCCATTGGTGAAAAGGCCATTGTGTAGTAAAAGGAATTAGATCTCTCCCTAGAGCATGAATTAAGTTACCATGTGAATAGGGTTAAAATGGATTCAACTCTATTCAAATGTAAAGGGAAGGGGGGAAATATGAGATCTATTCCCTAACCCAAATTCCCAAAGAAGAGATCCAATTTGATCAACCAAGGGGTTAATACACAATCGAATCAATTTATAGAGAATATGGAAGAGGGAGAGAGAGTAAATCCAATATTTCCCTATGAATGAAATTATGCTTGAAATATAAAATAATTGGAATACAAATACTAACCTCAAATTAGGGCAAATCTAGAAAATGTCAAATTATGATGTCTGTGTGTACTTTCAGGAAATTCTAAAACTTGTTCTAGACTGGAAATGCTGAGACAAAGAAAACCCATAAATCTTTCTCCAAGATGAGCTCAGATCAGGTTTGACCCTCATAAAAGGTCAAATACTACATTCTTTATTTGAAGTCTGATTCAAATTATGTTCATAGATCTCAGAAGTTTTCTGAAAAGGGTATCCAAATCCTCTCTCAGAACCAAAATTTTGCACCTATACCTGTAAGAAAATGGGGGTTTTTGTTGTTTGTTTGAGGGGTTTTCCTTGGTCAAACCCCGGTTTGGAATCAACCTTAATATTGAAATTGAAGTAAGAATGCTAGCAAGTAGTAGAAAAGGATCTAACAATGAAGCTATGCAATTCAATAGATATGCAATTGTATTTTGAATCTAAACAAGTATATTGATATGAAAGCTTGAAAAAAACAATAAATGTAAATCAAACCTCCATGATTGTATGCTTGGAATCCACCTTGAAGGAAGAATGAAATGGATCTTGAAGATAAACAAAGGATCTTGAAGGCAGATCACACCATCATGATGGCTAGATCTAGGGTTTGAATGATGAATCTTGAATGCTTGAACCAAATCCCTTCAATGGCTTGAATGCTTGAATCCTTGATCTTCAATGGAGAACTTAGATGGAGAAGAGGACTTGAATTCTTGAATGGATGTTTTCTTGATCACCTTGAGAGCTTGCACATGAAATTGATTAAGATGAGATGTGAATGAGATGTTCTCACAAAACTTGATGATGAAAATGAGAGAGGAAGGCCTCCTTTTATAGTGAACTAGGGCACAATCCTCTAGAGGGGCCACCTTGGAGAATTAAATCCCAATTAGGTCCTAACCTTTAGAAAATATATCTAGATTAAATGCAATTAGAGGATTTACCATCCTGAAACCCAAAATGGCCAACCTGGAGGTGGGAAAATAAATATCCCAAAAGCCTGATGCCCGAAAATCCAAGATTCTAAAAATTTGAATGAGGGGGGAAAAATTGAGGTTGGACCTGACTTAGTCAGGTCTGACCTTGATCCTAACCTATTTAGGTTTGAGCTTGATCCTGACCTAGTCAGGATCAACCTCAAGTTTGACCCTGGGCCTAGATTCAATTAGAGCCAGGTCAGGAGGTCCTGAGGATGCCCAGAAACCTGGAAATGATATAAGAACAGGATAGAATGTCAGGGATAGACATAAAATCCTAGGATTACTATGATGAAAGCTAGGAGGACCTATTTCTAAATCCTACCTAGAAAATAGAGCCATGGAAGAGGGAAATTAAGGAGAATCCTCAGGATCCTAACCCTAATTTCACTTAGAATGAAGAAATCAAGTGCGGGGAAGAAGTGGAAAGTGGGGAGAAAGCCAGATCCAAGCAAAGATCAATTCAGAGTGTTCACCATGACCCCAAACCACTTACTCAGAGGGCTAAATGCTCTTAACATGGAAGTGCTACCATTTTAAGATGATACACCATGTACTTGGCACTTTTGACAGTTCTTGGCAAACTTGATAGCCTCTTTTTCTATTTTAAGCCAATAGTACCCATCCCTAACAAGTTTTCGAGCTAGTGTAAAATCATTCAAATGTGAGCCACATATACCTTCATGGACTTCCTCTAATGCACATTAAGACTCTTCCCATTCTAAACATCTAAGGAGTGTACCATCTAGACCTCATTTGTACAGATCATGACCAATGATGACATATCGGGATGAATTTTAGATAAGGTATCATTTCTCATGGTGGTTGAAGGTATTGGGAATGATTTGGTCTTGGAGATAGGAGAAAAGGTTCTTGTATCAGGATGAATCATGACCAAAAATAGTACAGATCATGCAGATTTTGGGGGAATCATATGTGGGATAAGATAGTGCTTCCACCAGGAACTCATAGCGTAGTTCATGTTCGAGCTATTGTAACAAAGTAGAGAGCATTGCCATAGCATTAGAAGCCCTATTCTCTATTCTAGGAATTTGTTCAAAGGTGATAGATATGAAATATTTCTTTAGATCATCTACCATTCTCTTGTATGGAATGAGCTTTTCATCTTTCATTTGGTACACATCATTGACTTGATGGATAACAAGTTGTGAGTCCCCATGAATGTGTAACTCTGTCACTCTCCACTCAATTACTATTTTAATAACATTAAGAAGGGATTCATATTCAGCAATATTGTTTGTACAAGGAAACTTGATTCCGAATGCCTTAGGAATTGAGTATCCTTTAGGAGTGATAAACAATATGCCTGCTCCAGATCCATTATGTGTATAGGATCCATCAAAGAATAATTTCCATTCTCTAGAAGAAAGATTCATGATAGAGGAATCTAGGAATTCCATTTGCATTGGCGTGTCATCAAACATAGGTGCATCTGCCAATTGATCAGCAATAACTTAGCCTTTAATAGTTTTTCTCTCAACATATTCAATGTCAAATTCACTTAAGAGCATGATCCATTTAGCCAATCTACCTATGAGGATAGCTTTTCTTATTAGGTACTTTAGTGGATCTATCTTAGCTACCAAATGTGTGGTATGAGCTAACATATAATGTCTCAGTTTCTATGATGCAAAGATCATAGCTAGACAATCTTTCTCAATCATTGAATAGTTCTTCTCATACGCTACCAATGTTGTACTGATATATTATATAGCTCTTTCCTTCTTGTTCTCATCATGCTATGCTAGTAATGCCCCCAGTGATGTATCTATGGAAGAGACATATAAGATCAATGGCTTCCCTTGTATAGGAGGCATCAAAATAGGAGCATTTGATAGATATTTCTTGATATGGTTAAATTTCTTTTCACATTCTTCATTCCATGCAAAAGTCGCACCTTTATGTAAATTTTTTGTAAAAGGTTGTGATATGTCAGCTAGTTGAGATATGAAATGCCTGATAGATTATACTCTCCCTTGTAAGGTTCTCATTTGATTGATATTCCTCAGGGGTTGCATCTCTATTATAGCCTTGACTTTAGTTGGATCAACTTCAATGCCTTTCTTTGAAACTATGTATCCTAAGAGCTTTCTAGAAGTGACGCCAAAAGCACACTTCTTAGGATTCATTCTGAGACTAAATTTTTCCATTCTGTCTAGTATTTTTCTCAAATCATTTAGATGTTCAGCTCTTATCATAGATTTTGCTAAGGTATCATCAACATAATCCTCCATAGTTCGATGCATCATGTCATGAAAAATAGATGTCATCATTCTTTGATATGTAGCACCTACATTTTTAAGCCCAAATGGCATGTCATTCCAATAGAAGGTACCCCACACATATGTGAAAGCATTTTTCTCTTGATCTTCTGGAGAAATTTTTATTTGGTTATATCCAGAAAAACCATCCATCAAGGAATACATCTCGAAACCTACAATCATGTCCACTATCATATCAATGTTAGGTAGTGGAAAATCATCCTTAGGGCATGCTTTGTTTACATCTCTAAAATATGTGCATACTCTAATTGATTTATCTAGTTTAGAAATAGGTACAATATTAGAGATCCATTCAACATAGTTAATAACATGGATGAATCCGGCTTTTAGTAGTTTCTCTAATTCAGCTTTGACCAAGAGTGCAACATGTGGATGCATATTTCTTAATTTTTTCTTAACAGGTTTGACTCCTGGAGCTATAGATCAATGGTGCATTATAAGATCAGGATCCAACCCTGGCATATCTGAATATTTCCATGCAAATTTGTTAGGAATGTAGTAAATTTTTTCTTTTCTTCTTCTAATAAGGATTGTGCTACATGGATCAACTTTGGTTCTTTTGTTGTTCCCAAGTTGATGGATTGAGTGGGCTCAATTAGTACTAAGAGATATGTCAAGTAAATGACTTGGAAGGACATCAAATATCTCATCCTTAGGCACCTCAGAGAGGTTTTCACCTTTGAACATGTCTTTTATTTTTACTTTTGTAGGTTTTGAGACTGCCACAAAGTGGTTTTCACCCTCAGAACTCCTTTTCTTTTTATTTTTACTCTTATTCTTTTGACTAACATAATTGATATCTGACTCCATCATGCTAACACTCAGTTCACTGATGGAAGTCCTCATAGGCTCAACTACATTTAGGTAGCAAGAAAGGGCATAGTCATTTGGAAAGGTATAGATACCTTGGCTCGGATTCGTGGAAGTTTGGTCAAGAAGTTCAAGATGTTGGATAGTCAAAGTGGAAAAAGATTGGGAGATACTGTTTATAGATATGGATCTGTCATCATTGGTCCTAACCTAACGCTCAAGTTTGAAGGTGATATTACAACTTAAGATGTTCAATTCATGAATGAGCTCCTTAGTGGTGTCTAAATCATCACTGTCAGATTGTTCGGTTGTTTCTTCCTTTAGTTGATTTGTTGTGGATGGCTCAATTTGTTCTAAGACATGTGGGGAGTCCTTGCTAAGATAGAAAAGCTTCTTCTTATATCCTAGACCTGTTGTATTCTTGTTTTTTGGGCCATGATGGTCAAGAGGTGATAGAAGACCTTTACCTTGTAGTCCTAGAGGTCTTTTTCCTATATATCCCCTTTTTGTCATCAATTTGTCCCTTGGGCCATATGACTTAGAAGGGATCTTCAGTGTTTTAGAGTGACATGTTTGAACAATTTGAGATTTATGTTCATCTTTGTATAGCCATGCAAGCACAGCTTCATCCTCTTCAAACTCTTGTTTGGACACTTGTTCTGCAAAAAAAATTCCTTTATATGCCTCAAGAGGTTCTTTAGACTCCAATTTGGATTGTTTTAGAGTTTTCCCATAGGACTTAGGCGAGATGGGGAGAGATGTCAAAGATAAGATTGGCTCTATAGTATATTCTCCCATACCATTTTCTTTGATTGTGACCTCTTTAGCAATGTCTTCCATCTTGGATTTCGACGCTACTTCTGTTTGCTTAGTGGAACCTGTCTAAATCAAGGTTATCAGGAACATTGGATCTAAGAAAAGCTTTGTCTAGAATGGCTCTATGAGCTAGAGATATCTGAAGTAACTCAAACATGGAGATTTTTGCATTGGTATGCTGGAGTTATTGAATAATACTGTATGATGTAGGCCTTGTGTCTTTAAGATTTGGAGATTTAGATGTAGCCTTCTATTTAGAAGTGGAGGAGAGATTGAAAGGCATCTTGGGGACATTTGATGAGTCTTGGATTTATCCTTGCAGATGCGCCTGAGCTTGTGATTGAGTAACTGCATTAGCTGATTGATTTTCTCTATCTTTTCTTACAATTGTGATGACATTACAATGCTTAGATAGGCATGGTTCAACCATATTGATGACAGCATTGTTTCATGAGTAGGCATAATTGACTTTAGCACCCATATTAGGCTGAGAAGAAGAATCTTCTTTACCATGTTTCAAAAATGGTTCTGTGAATGTTGTATGATCATTATTGCTTTTATGATTGTCAATCATGATTTCTCCATTATCAATTTTGTCTTGTATGATGTGTTTCAAGTGTATGCAGTTATTAGTCTTATGACCCTTATTGTGATGGAAGTCATAGAAATTGTTCTCTCTCCACCATTTTGGTTTAGGTTCAGGATCAAACACTTTTATCTCAGGCAAGGAGATGATGTTATTAGCCAACAAAGTTTTCATGGCAGATTCCAAGGATTCTCCAAGAGGAGTAAACTTACATTTAGGATCTGTAGCCCAAGGTTTATAGTCAAATGGCTTCTTGTTAGATTCTATTGCTTTGGCTTCGAAAGCTTTGATGGCTTGGGTGCCAATAGTGAGATTGAAAGTGAGTGCCTTAGATGGGGTATGGATACTATCAACAATGCCATCTATGACAACACCTTTATTCTTATTCTAGTTTTTGTTCTTGTCCTTAGAACTAGATCCAAATTCATACTTGTCCTTTTGAAGTGTGATGTCTCCTTTTTTCACAAGTACTTTCTCAATTTTGATCACATTATCTACCATCTTATCAAAGGATGTATGATTTTGCATTTGTAAAGGGTAGTTGATTTCTGGAACAAGATTATTGATGAAGATTTCTAGTTTCTTAGTTTCTGGAATGGGTCTAGCAAATAGAGAAAATTTCTTCCTCCATCTCTTGAGAAATGTCAGGAATGGTTCTCCTGGATATTGTTTCAAATTGGAGATGTTGATCATGGTGACCCCATGTTGGATATTGTAGGAGTACTATTGATAGAATAGTTTGATTAACTCCTCAAAATTTTTGATAGTTTGAGGCATCCTAGAGAACCAATGAATGGTTGCTTCTCCTAGAGATTGAGAGAAAAGATGCATTAAGTAGGTTGGTTTGTGCATGAAGTCCATAGATTGAGTACAGAATTCTCTGACATGATCTTGAGAATCAAATTTTCCATCATACTTATCGTATTTAGGCATTTCCACTCTCTTTGGGAATGGTGGCATGTACAAGTCCTTATCAAATGGAAAAGGGCATAGGGCCTCCATGGAGAACTCCTTAGGTTCCTTTTCTTTCTCTAGTTTGTTGACCTTGACTTGCATGGCATGCATATGTTTCATCATAGCTATGATAGGGGTTTCTTCCTCATGCGTAATGATATCTTCAACATTAAAGTTTGGAGGAAGTTTAGATCCTTGATGAGCTAACTCTAGAAAGTATGCCTCTCTATCTTCTTTCAAGAAATGATTCATCATTCTTTTGAATTTATCATCATTTTGATATTGGGCAACTTCAGAAGGTGTAGGTTCTTGATCCACACCATGTTGTGATTGATGTCATTGGGAACCATGGTTTGTCCCTCCTTGAGACATGTTAGCAGTTTTAGGACTCCCTGGGATAGATTGATGTGGAGTTTGTTGATCACCTTTGTGGGTTGATGGAGGGGGAGTATGTAACTAGTTTTCAATCGAAGATTGCCAAGATCGTCGTCCTCGTAAAGACCTGAATTGTAGATTTTCTCAAAGGTTGGACCCACATGAGAGGACAAAGGTAAGGTATTGGGTGCTTCTCTAAATTTCTTATGTGAGGAAGCTCTAGTTTCCACCATTAACCTTGGGTGAAGCAAGAGAGCAAGATGAAGACAACTGAAGAATGACTTGATTCAAGAAGATCGAATGACGCAACCTTGTCAAGATTGGATTGATTAAAGATTAGATTGGATGTAAATGAAGGATATTGTGCCCTAGTAGTATGGGTAGACACCCAAAACATCATGGACATGAGCTCACAACACTTAGCCATTTTGTATGAAGACTGAATTTGAAGATAATTTTGACAAGGTTTGGACACAAGATGAAAAAGACTCAAATTGATAAATCAGAAGGCTAAATCAAACTCAAGAGACCACTTTGGGAAAATGATTTGGATTCTCTCTAGTTTCTACTCTATTCCTGACATAATGGTTTGTTTGATAGATTCTGGAAATAGGTTGTAAAAATTGGATTTCTGGTAATTTTGACAACTTTCTAGCAATTTTTCAAAAATTCTCATACAACTTTCTGTAGACTCATACGACAATGGGTAGGCTCTAAAATGATAATTGAAAAAGCTCATACAACAATTGCAAAGCTCACACAATAGTTGATAGCATATTTTTACTTTTTTTTTGTGATTTTTGACAAAGCTCAAACGATAATATACAAGCTTGCATATGACAATACAGGGGTTTTGAAACAACAATGGTCAAAACTCGTACAACTTTTTGACCTTGTGGGATGACTTTTGACTCCAAAAAGGAATTTTGCTTCATATTTTGCAATTTTTCAATTTTTTAGAATCAGTGTGTTTGCAAAATTGTCTATTCAAATTTGAAGATTATTCCAGGATCATTTTTTTCCAATAACCAAATAGATAAACAAGCACACAAAATAGCAGGAAAGTGATTTCAAGAATGTCTAAAAACAATGAACAAGGGACAAAGCAACTGTGCACATGAATAATCAAGTGACTAAATGTGCTAATCACTAGGAGTGCTAATTATGTATGTTCCAAAAAAATTTCAATAACACACATATTCCTAGAAAATAAAAATTTGGCCTCACTAGGGTTTGTAATAATGGTCTGACTCTGTAACTTTTGTGATCTCAAGAGGGTGAACTCCAATCCAGGTGCACCAAAGTTTTGACATACTCTAAGAATTTAATCAATCAGGAGCTGCTAGGGAGATCTGACAGCCCAACAAGAGACCGCACCTATGAAGATTTCCTCCACAAGGACATTTATATAGTGGATGCTACTACCATGGTGAAAATGGCTATTACCACTTGAGGTTCTGTCCACATGGTTGACCCAATTAAGGAAATGTCCACTATGGTTAACCCTCTCTAAAGGTGACTCACAAAAGATACCACAGGGGGACTAGATCAGATTCAAGGATCTGGGTTTCTAGTACTATCCAAAAAGGAAGTAGAGAATAATCCCCTGGCCCCTTCACTTCACCAAAACAAAGCAGACAGATTAATCTGACATGCTAAGACTGAAACTATCTCACCAAGATCTATGATGTCAACAACTCATTATCTATCAACCTCTCCAGAGAGAGAATGGATCGATCAAAAGCTAAGGACTACAAACCTAGTAGAACATAAGACAATATCATTATCCTCCCTACCTACAAGGGGATCTTTCATCAAGAAGAGCTTCACATGCATGAACAAGCGAAAGAAGTCCACTCTCTCAAGATCATCCACAAATAGTGTTCATAGGGCCTATTTACTATGTGTAACAGAAATGCGAAAAGAAAATCTATGTTCATTTTATAGCCCAAAATGAAGTATGTGATATGAAAGCAGGAAAAGTCACACAAGCTTGACACATGAGAGTTCATTTTAATCCAAATCGAAGTGTTATCATATCATACTAGAATACCTAAATTCCTCGCAATGCGCTTAGTAGATTTTACCTATTTTAGCAATTTTTCTTGCACTTTTCCAATCAGACTCAGCAAATATCAGTCAGAAATAGAAGATCTCAATTGTTAGGGTTAGGTGTTAGTCCAAATCTAAAAATCAAATTTGAAAAACTACCTAAAATTCTGAAATGACAATTGAATCCTGGTATCAAAACTCGTACAATAGTGGGTTACCTCCCAAACGACAGTCTAAAAACTCGTACGACAGTGGGTGTCTTCCCACATGACAATGTAGCTCTCAAACAATGATCTACAATTTCTGAAATGAGCTTCAAAAATGCTAAAATTCGTATGACACCCAGAAGGTCCTGGCATGAGTTTCTAATAAAACTTGTACGAAAATTATACGGACAGAGAATAAATCACAAGATTGATTAGAAAATGACTAGAAAATAGACAAAAATTGATAGAAGTGAAATGGAAACCTATTTCAGGGCCCCACGGTGGGTGCCAAAAATGTGTGTGAAAATTGTACCTAGCTATGGACACAACACTTTAGTAAAACATTAGATGTTAGCAAAAATTGGAATCTTGCAAGTAAATGAAACTAAGCTAACTAGGTGATTTACTGCCTTTTAGTAGATGCGAGTATGTATTCTCAGATCAGACCAAGCTCAGTGACAATGCAACACCTAAACGAAGGATTTGAATGTGAAGATGGATATGAAATGAATGCAGATTTAATCTTTTTTTTTTGGATTTTGTATGCAATTAGATGAAAAACTTGATATGAAACTAATCTAGAATGAATTGAAATGATATGTAGATTTATCTAAGAATGATATGAAAACTATGAATGCAAAGCTATGATTGTAATATGAAAACTATGAAAATCTATGACCAACAATGAAAGATCTCACAAATCGCCTATCACAAGTGCTTAATCCTTCAATTGTAAATTTGCCAGAGTAATTGTACAAATTTGAGGTGGGTGATTGTGAAGAGTTGAGCCTTGATTTTATAGAAATCCAAGGCTTTAGGGGTGCATGAGAAAAGCCATAAATCACTCTTGATGAACTCAGGTTGATTTTTGAGTTATTAAGAAATTAGAGATAATTAACTCACAAAATCATGCAAAAATAGCTTTTTAACTCAAATCGAAAGTTTAGATCAACTTTCAACTCAAAATAGATGTTGAGTTTCCAAAAGATAACAACTTGAATTGATTTTTTTATTTAAAGTTTAACTGCTCTTTCAAATGTGCATAGATAATTATGAATTAATTAAATAAATAAAGTGATTTATCTTCAACTTAACTGATTTTTGAATTAAAACAATTGATTTATGGGTCAATCAATTATTAAATCAAATTTTTATTCAAAATTATATTATTAAATATTGACAACTGACATTAATTAATTAAATAAGAATTTAATCAATTAGTCATAAGATTTTTTATTTATTATCAAATTAAACAATACAATTTAGGAATACATTTAATTAAATTTAATTAAATAATTAAGTGGCGGTATTAAATCTGATTAATTCAATATTGAAAATATTCAATTAATCAAACTTTAGGATAAATAGGATTTATTGCCAAATAATTATTAAATCAAAGATAATTAGGATAAATAGGAATATTGCTAGGAATATTCCCCAATGCAGAATTTAGGATAATCAATTAGGATTCGATAATGTGCAGATGTGCCTTAGGTTAGGACTTTGATGTCAATTTCGATCGAATTGTTGATGTAAGAGGTTAATGAACCTATAGCCCATTTTTGGGGCATTACACTGACTACCAAACCTACCATGCCATGCCCAATCACCATGTGCACCCACACTTTCTCTCATCATTGATCAGTTAATATTAATATCAACTTTATTAAAAATTAAAGTTGATAACAATATCAACTATATAATTGATATTACTTTTACTCATATTAGTTATTAATAATGATAACTATGATAGTCATCAATTATAACTATCATAGTTATCAAGTAATGATAACTATAGAATGAATCTTATTAAGGTCATCAAATGTATATAATGTATAATTCTCATTGTATCTAAAGAAGGAGATATATCAAATACTTAGGTTAGAATAATTTGATGGAAGCTACAAACATTAACACTCCCTCTTAGCTAGGGAAGATTAATTATATCCTTCATTAGATCTACAAGATAAATATCACCTCATTGTGATATTAGGAGAGATGGTGGATTCTCGAATATCAAGTCACATGATGTTCATCAACACTCTCATATGGAAATCTATATGATATGTGCACTAGGAGCATTTCACATGATGCCTATTATAAAGATATCAAGTCATGGTATAAGGATATTATTCACACATATTATCCACCATGATAGTTTTAAATATTATGGCTTATCCATAGATATCAAGTCTCATGATATGAACCACAATGTTTTATTCATCATCATGATATGTCCATGGATATCAAATCACATGATATTCATCATGATAATGGATTTACATAAGTGTTTATCCTTTGAAAAGTCCTCACCTTAAAAGAATATCACAGGGCCCATAAATTCATGGAGTCACATACATGACAAGTAGAGTTTACACATTGAACTTCTTAATATAAGTACAAATGAATAAATCTTAACTTTAATAATTACATTTCAACCATACCAAGTTTCTTATAGAAATGAGAAAAAAAATTTCCTTGGCTAATGGTATGGTGATAATGTTTGTAGTATGTTCATTTGTACTTACGTGTCCCAATCGAATCATATTTCTACCTACCATATCACTAACATAGTTGTATGGAATCTCAATGTGTTTCAATCTATCATGGAATATTGGATTCACTGAGAGTTTTATATAAATTTGGTTTTCATAATGAATAATGGTAGGATTCATAGGTTCACCAAATGATCCCAATATTTTTTTTTGAAGCCATACTAATTCTTTTTCTCTCATGGATGCTGCAATATATATGGCTTATGTATAAATTTGTCCCACTAAGAATTGTTTCCTATTGATCCATGAGATCATAGGTGATCCTAAAATGAAGCAGCAACCAAATGTACTCTTTCTTGTCTATCACACAACCATGTTAGAATGATTTTAGAACAACTAAGAGGGTGGGTGAATCAGTTATTCTCAGGTCCAGATGTACCAATTCAAATTTCTAGCTCTTCAACAATCTCAAATCTAATCAACTTTCAACTTGGTCAGTTTTGTATGCTGTATACTCCCTCTGACATCTTTTCTTATGATTGATCAACATATTTTCTTTACTTCTCATAGCTTTAGGCAACTCCTAAAGTGTGACCTCTTATGTGTCAATTTGTCAAATAATCTAATTAGCATATTTGATGCAGTGCTCCTATATGCTTCTAGGTAGCCTTAGTTAGGGGAATCACCCCTAATTTAACTCTAAGGTATTCATGAGAATCTTTAGGTAATTCTTTTGTGAGTATATCTGCTAATTGTTCCTTTGTATTCACATATTCCAATCTCACTTCTTTGTCTTCAACCAATTATCTCAAGTAATGATACTTGATAGCAATATGTTTAGTCTTAGTGTGCATAACAGGATTCTTTGATATGTTAATATCACTTGTGTTATCATAGAAAATAACAACTGACTCAGTGATTTCCTCCTTCATATCTTTTAACAATTTCTTTATCCACAGTAAATTTGAATAATTCATTGTTGTTGCTATATATTCAGCTTTTTTTGTAGATTGGGAAATGCAGTTCTATTTCTTACTTATCCAAGAGACTAATCTATTTCCTAAAAATAATGCACCACCACTTGTACTCTTTATGTCATCAACATTTCCAGCCCAATCTACATCAGTGTAAACTTTCAGTTCAAACTTGTTATTCTTCTTGTAATACAATCCATAGTCATATGTTCCTTTAAGATATCTCAATATCCTTTTCACTGCCATCATGTGACTCTCTTTAGGATTTGCAAAAAAGCTTGCAACAATCCCAATTGCTAGGGTAATATTTGGTCTACTATGGACAACATATTGTATCTTTCTAATCATGGATCTATACAAGGTTTGATTCACTTCACCTATATCATCAGTTTTAGATATTTGTTGTCCAATAGCCATAGGTGTACTATACCAAAAATTTTCAATATCTCCTTGACATATTTAGATTGAGTAATATAGATACCTTTCTTCATTTGATAGACTTGAAAACTAACAAAGAATTTGATCTCACCAAACATAGACATTTAAAATTCAGTTTACATCTCATTTGAAAATTTTTTGCATAGGGCATCTTGTCCTCCAAATTTGATATCATCAACAAATATTTTAGCTAACACAATCCCTTTACCTTTTTCATTCTTCATATACAGATTTTTTTTGTGATTTGTCCTTACAAATCCAATCTTTATCAGATAGTTGTGTAGTCTTTCATACCATGCTCTAGAGGCTTGTTTCAATCCATACAACACCTTGTGTAGCTTGCAAAGCATATTATTCTTGCTTGGATCAACAAATCCTTCATGATGATCAATGTATACTTCTTCTAATATCCTATTCAGAAATGCAGACTTGACATCCATTTGATATAATTTGAATCCTTTATAAGCTACATAAGCAAGTAGAGTCCTCACTCCTCCCAATCTTGCAATAGGGGAAAATGTCTCCCCATAGTCAATTCCTTCTTCTTGTGCATACCCCTTACATACAAATTTGGCTTTGTTTCTAGTAACTTCTCCATGTTCATTGAGCTTATTTCTGAATTCCCATTTTGTTCCAATAAAATTCTTGGCTTCTGGTCTTGGCACTAGAGTCCAGGTTTTGTTCTTTTCTATCTACTCTATTTCTTCATTCATGGCTTGTATCCATTCTTCATTATCTAAAGCATCTTTCATTTTTTTAGGCTCAAACTCACATAGTAAGCATGTATGATCTTTCAACTTACTTCTTGTCAAGACTCTAGATTCTTTATCTCCAATGATTTGTTCAGGATTATGATGTCTTCTCACATATTGTGCCAAAGTAGGTTCATATTTCCTTTCTCCTTGGTCTTGATCTATAGGTTCATCTTGTAAATTCTTTGCCTCTTCTTATGATTTCTTGGTAGCATCCTCCTGATGCTCGGCAATATCTTCTTGTGGTTCAGCAGACTCATGCAATTTCTTGGCATCTGGTTTAGGTGCACTACTAGCCTCTTTTTATTCCATGTATACAAAAGATCTATAATCTTCAAGCTCTTTCTTGCACTCCAATTCATTCTTTTCTACATATTCATCAACTCTAACATTTGCACTTTCCACAATTTTGTTAGTGTTAGAATTCAAACACTTGTAAGCTTTTCTCTTAGTGGAATATCCTAGGAATATGCCTTCATCACTTTTAGATTCAAATTTTCTATTTCTATTATCTTTCAATATATAGCATTTACTCCCAAAGACTCTAAAATACTTCACATTAGTTGCATAACCATGCTATAACTCAAAAGGTGCAGCATTTGTACCTTTCTTGATTTGTAATCGGTTTAAAGTATAAATAGTTGTACTTACAGATTCTCTCCAAAATTTTTGTGCAACATTCTTCTCAGTCATCAGTGTTCTAGCACAATCCATAATTGATTTGTTTCTCCTTTTTTCTATACCATTTTTGGAGGTGTCCTAGGAGCAGATATCTGTCTCTTTATTCCTCTATCATTGCAAAAAAATTGAACTAATTTGATATAAACTCTCCTCCTCTGTCAGATCTCAAACATTTCAAGCTTTTACCAGTTTCTTTCTCAACTTTTTCCAAATACCACTTAAAAAACTGAAATGCATCATATTTCTCTTTCAAAAACATTACAGTCAACATTATAGAATAGTCATCAAGAAATAGAATGAAATAATTATCACCATAATAACTTTGTACACCCATAGGTCCACAAAGGTCAATATGAACCAATTCCAAAATATTGTCAGAAGTATATGTCTTGCTCTTAAAACTAGACTTTATCATTTTTTTCAATTGACACTATTTACACATCACATTATCAAGCTTTTTCAATCTTGGTAAGCCTCTAACTTTCTTCAACTTACTGATATTTACCAAATTGTCAAATTTTACATGACACTACCTCTTATGCCATAACCATACATCATCATATTGTGAAAACAAACATGTTTCTTCATATAGGTCTAGATAGAACAAATTACCTCTTGTTTTTTCTCCAATTCCAATTAGTTAACCAGTGGCATCAAATATTTAGCCTTTATGTGTTGAAATTCAACTCAGTAACTAGTAATGTTCAACTGTGCCACACTCAGCAAATTATAGTTAAGACCTTCAACCCAATAAGCATTATCACATCTGATATTATCAATCAATCTTATTGATCATTTTCCTTTCACAGGACATGGTACATCATTACCAAACTTAACACTTCTACCTTTGTAATGATTAAGGATTTCAAACTTAATTTTATCACCAATCATGTGATGTGAACAACCACTATCAATAATATATTTATCACCTTGACTAACATATGACATAAGTACAGTTTTCTCATCTTCATTAGAATCATCTTTCATAACAACATAAACAACTTCTATTTCACATTCATTAGATTCATTGGTTTCACTGTCAGTTTCCTCTTCAGTAATATAGCAAGATTTCTTACCTTTGTCTTTGTAGTCTCTATACTTTCGGTGATCTCTGTCATTTCTCTTGTCTTTGTTCTTTTTTTCCCTTTTCTCATCTTTGTCAGTCCTTTCAGGGCATCTTTCTACAATATGGCCAACTTTTTTACATGAACAATAGATAATAGTAAGTTTACCTTTATATTTCCCTTTTCCTCTCTTAAGCCTTCTAGCCATAAGTGCCTCAAGATCATATAGATCATCATCGGAAGTGTCACTATCATTTTTTTTGTTGTTTTCACTACTCTCACATCTTTCTTTTCCCTTCTTAGGCTTATGAAGAACCATTTGAGACTTGAATGTAGATTCAACATTATGAACAGTGATGTTATCATAATTAGACATCTCAAAAGTAGTAAGCTTTCCTACAAGACTTTCCAGAGTTAGATCATTACCAGGGTTACATCTTGATTCTTGTATTATAAAAATTATGATAGCATAGATAGGAAGCAAGGTTCTCAATAATTTACTAATAACGGTCTCATCATCAATGTTTCCATTAGCTCCTCTAATAGAATTCACTATTTCCTTAATTCTACCACAATACTGAGCAATATTTTCACCATCTTGCATTTTCATTCCATCAAACTTACCTCTCAGGCTTTCAGATTTGGCTATTAGTACATTTGTGTCCCCTCCATAGATAACTGCTAGAGTGTCCCACATTCTATTTGCATTAGTATAGTCCTTAATGTCTTCAAATTCAGGATAGCTTAGGGTAGATGCAATCTCCAACATTGCCTAATTGTGATCTTGTTTTTCTTACATCTCCTCAGTAGTCAAAGGTGCAACAGGTATTATATACTCATTTTCCACATAGTATTTTGCCAAATCACCAATACCAACTAGATGCAATTTCATCAAACTCTACCATGTAGGGAAGTTCTCCTTGTTCAACTTTGGTACCTCCTTTTTGTACATCTTGATCATTAGATTCAAGTACCTTAAAAAATTTCTCTACAAACACCAACAGCTCTGATACCAATTGTTAGAATGATTTTAGAACAACTGAGAGAGGGGGTGAATCAGTTATTCTCAGGTCCAGATGTACCAATTCAACTTTCTATCTCTTCAACAATCTCAGATCTAATCAACTTTCAACTCGATCTCTATAGCATATACCAATAACATAAAACTTGCACTCCACTATCCTAAAGTAAATAAGTTATAGAATATAAAACTTTCAACATCATCCACATCAAAATAACATTCACATAAGTATAACACTAGGATTTATAGTGGAAACTTGATTTGGGAAAAACCACTTGTAACATGCTTCTGATTTTCACTCTTCTAAAATGAGCTCTATGAGAAGCCAACCCAGTTAAAGGTTTACAATACACAGTATTAGGTGTGACCTGGTTAAAGGATTTAATCACCCTATTAAGAGTGGCCTTGTTAGAGGGCTTAAGAACATTCCATCAAAATGTCACCTTGATTAAAAGATTTATACAAAATGACTATTAGGTCAACCTTGATTAAAGGATTTAGACTGATACAATGATTAGAAAGTAAGAGTAGGTTCTAATCTGAAAACATACAACTCACTTTGCAAATATAGATCCACTCTATACATATGTTGATTTACTGAATGACCTTCACTTTCATCTCCATCTTTGATCTGCTCAAAATTATCTTCAAGAAATCACCACAACTCAGTTCAACTCCTTCACCTTCATCCTTCTGCTTGGACTTATCATTCAATAACATCAAACTCTTCTCTCTTGTTTTGTAACCTCACAACTATTTTAATCTTATACCTCCTTGATCAGGTAGATTAATATTTTTTTGTTTAATCTCTTCCGTAGATCTTAGGTTTTTGTCAGATTCATCAAATCCTTCCATCATTATGTTCTCCTTCTTTTCCTTATAGATACATCTCCAAACTTCTCTTTGAAATCATAAGAAAATGATTTACCATGCATTAACTATTTTATACCATTCATTAATAATGTCAACACATTTTACATATCTCAAGAATTCAACTATGTCAGATGGGATTCTCAATTCTTTCTCAAAATGTAAATTACTAACACTCAGTCAATACTATGTTCATCTCCTCGATCATTACTGTGTATCTCGATCATCACTAACATTTTTCTTCTCAGAAATTATCTATCACTCAGCAATTACTGATGTTTGGTCAACACTAGATTTTCTCAGCATATACTGGCACTCGGTCGACACTAACATCACTCGGCTTAAACTAGATTTCTTCACTTTTCTCGGTTAAGCCTATGTTTCTAGTCTTTCTTTTTTACTTGGTGTTAAAGATAAATAGCACATTATCTTTTCAATATGCCAACTAATCAAGTACCCATTGAAGTATCACATAACTCAACCTTTGCTTAGGTTGTCTTGTTATCTCATCTTTTCAAATCCTCTTCATCAATCAAAATATATGGTGCTCTCCTAGATAGAAACTATCTTACCAATTAAGGTTTGACATCAATGACAATATAACAATTGTTTCAATTGTAGTTTCTAACAAACCAGCCCAATCTAAATTAGTGTACCCATGAAGGTTCAGGTCAATATTGATGTACTTGAGATCATACTTAATTGTTCCTTGAGGATACCTTAGAATACGTTTAACTAAAACTAGATGTATATTCTTTGATTCACACATGAAATCACTTAAGGAATTTATAGAATAGAAAATATCTAGTCTTGTGTTAACCAAATATATCAAGGATTCAATTATCTATCACTATCAAGTAGGATCTGCATTTTCTGAGTCAATTGTTGTTATCTTTAGCTTGTGAAAATTTGTCTCCATAGGTGTTATCATGGACTTACATACCATCATTCCAAGCCTCTTCAGAATGTCTATAGTGTACATCCCTTGATTTATAATAATTCTATCCTTTTTTTCCCACACTTCTAACCCAAGGAAGTAATCTAAAAGTCCTAAATCCTTCATGTCAAATTTTGATGCAAGATATTTCTTACATTTTGTAATTAGGTGATCTTCTCCTATGATTAGTAAATCATCAACATAAAGAACATGGATTACCATTTCATCAATGATTACCTTGTAGTATAACTTTGGATCTGCATCATCCTTGAATAATTTTAGACCTGGAACATGTTTATCAATCCTTTCATACCAGGCTCGGGGAGCCTTCTTAAGCCTATACAATGCCTTCTTTAATTTTCACACATGTGAATTGTTGTTATGTATAATAATCCCTTCATGTTGTTCCAAGTATACTTTGTATTCTATTATCTCATTAAGGAATGTATTCTTTATATCCATTTGATGAGTCTTCCATTCTTTAGAAGCAACAATAGCAATAATGGTTTTGACTGAGGTGTATCTTGCAACTAGGGAAAATTTTTCCTCATAATCAATACCTTCCTTTTGAGAGAAGACTTTGGCTTAAAATTGAGCCTTATATTTCTCAATGTTTCCATCTGTAGCATGTTTGATTTTGAAGAGCCATTTAGAAGATAACACATACTTATCTTTAGGTCTGGGCACAATATCTCATCATTCATCATAATGGACCGATACTCTTCTGACATGACATCTTTCCAAGATTGAGTTTTGGTGGCTTCTTCAACACTAAAATTTTCTTCTTCAATGATCTCACTCATTAAGGCAACATAATTAGAGTATATATTAAGTTTCTTCTTTTCTTTGATGGTTCCTTCAGGTGTAACATATCTTTTTGCCTCTTGAATCATCTGCCTTGACAAACGTGGCCTCTTCTATTTACATTATGGCTTTAGGCTCATCCATAGATTTAATTTTAACATTCATCTTCAAGAGTCTCTCTTTGAATCTTAGGAACCTGGCCCTCTTCTATTTTAAGGTGGTTCAGGATTCTCTGACTCATGAATGCCTTTTAAACTTCTAAAGAAACATCTTTTCTTAATTCGCTCTAACTAGGTATAAATAAGTTTTGGATACTTTTAATTTTTGTACTCCTTAATCTCAGCATTTAAACATTTAATAGAAGAATATTTCCCTTATGTTAGTACTAATAAATTTATCTTCCTAGATATATTTTTCTAGAGTTTTAAATTTCTTGAACCTTATACAGAATTCTTCTGACTCAAAAAAATATATCTAAGACTTCTTAGAGAAATTATTTACAAAAGGTAACATACACATCCTCTACTTTACAATTTGTGTGTGTGTGTGTGTGTATATTTATATGTATATATATGTGTGTGTGTGTGTGTGTATGGATATATATATATATATATATATATATATATATATATATATATATATATATATATATATATGTATATATATATATATATATATATATATATATATGTATATATATATATATATATATATATATGTATATATATATATATATATATGTATATATATATATATATATGTATATATATATATATATATATGTATATATATATATATATATGTATATATATATATATATATGTATATATATATATATATATATATATATATATACATATATATATACATATACATATATATATACATATACATATATATATACATATACATATATATATACATATACATATATATATATACATATACATATATATATACATATACATATATATATACATATACATATATATATACATATACATATATATATACATATACATATATATATACATATATACATATATATATATATACATATATACATATATATATATATACATATATACATATATATATATATACATATATACATATATATATATATATATATATATATATATATATATATATATATATATATATATATATATATATATATATTAGATATAGTTTATTCCCTTAAAGCATATCTTATGAAGGAATTTTTCACCTTTCCTATGATATGCTATGATTGTTAAGTATTAGAATAAAATTTTCTTGGTATTATTTTCCATATTTACCTTGCTAACTTCAGATATGGAGACTTTAGGTTTAGGTCTATCCAGGCACTTTAGGGCATAGTGTCCAAACTAGTCGCATTTGAAATATTGTACTTTGGATATGTCCTTTCATTTCTTAGATTCCTCTTGAATGCAGTCTATCTTCAACCGGTAAAATTTAGGGAATTTTGAACGAGTGTTGATTCCTTGAATGAATGCTTCCCATGAAGCTGGTAGTCCATTCAAAGCCAACATAGATAACTCCTTTCTATCAATAAGTTTCCCAATAGTGACAATTTGGTCCCTTAATTCTGTAATCCTCATAAAGTATGATGAAATAGATTCTCCTTTGTTCATCTTTATATGATGAAGATTTTGCTTAAGCGATAATGCCCTAATAGTGTTATTAATCTCATACATATTTTCTAATGTTGAGAACATTTTGTATACAATGTCCAATTTGGAGATAATGGGCACTATATGGTCTTTAACAACATCTACCAATAGTTTCATGGCTTTATTGTTATTCTTTATCCATTGGCATTTATCTACTTCATCTTTAGACACCTCTTTCTCATTTTCTACCAATGTGTCCAATTCATGTTCTCTAAGAGTGAGCATAATTCTAAACTTTTGTGAAACAAAATTTGAGGCTCTTTCAAGACGATCTTCAAATCTGAATTTGTTTGTCATTTTAGTCTTCATATATAATTAATACAAATGGGAAATTGATTGTCCTCTTGATTTTAAATTTGATTGGATCTTCCTTAGACTAGCTCTAATACCATGTTGTTGTTTGATCAGATTTAGGGTATATAATTCTTTAAAATTTTATGTATATATATTAGATAAATTCACAATAGAATATTATCTAATCTTAGATAGATATAAGTATATCTTGATAATTTCTCCTTAGAATATTATCTTTATATATACTGATCTCTAAATTGATATTTTATCAAATCACTTATTTGACATGTATCAATATAATATAATATAATTAATCTTCTTATTAACTAATATGTATAGAGGACTTTATATACATATCAATATCAAACTAATGCTGAATTGTATTTCTATAAATTACCTTTTCACAAATGAATTCAATATCATGTGTGTGTGTGTGTGTGTGTGTGTGTGTGTGTGTGTGTGTGTGAAGAAGGTCCCACAAAGGGACATACCTCTTCGTGAGACATTATAATTACTAAATTTTACCACCTTATCAACTTACATTATCGAATTCATATGTTTATCAAATTCAATCCCCATAATTGACTTGTTAATGTCAACTTTCATGTTAACTTTGATCATTATACAAGCCAATCTATATCAACCTTCATTTTTGTTAAGACATTATAATATCATCTTTTTTGATAATGATAATGAAGTTGATATGAATATTTCATGATTGATTAAGTATGATTATCATTATCGATAATAATAATCATTGTGATATCATTATCAATAATCAATAATCAGTATCATAATTCAGATTCATAGTCGATACCATAATCAGCATAAACTAATATCATGTTTTGATCGATACCATAATCGATACTATTATCAACTCAATTATTTTCATTAAGTTGATATAGTTATCAACTTATAATAAATTTGATAACAATATCAAGTTATGATTTGGTTGATACCATAATCAACTTTTGATAATTTGATATTGTTATCAACTTTATTAACAATTAAATTTGATAACAATATATCAACTATATCATTGATATTACTTTTACTCATATTAGTTATCAATAATGATAACTATGATAGTTATCAACTATAACTATCATAGTTATCAAGCAATGATAACTATAGAATGAATCTTAATAAGATCATCAAATGTATAATGAGAATGTATATAACATATAATTCTCATTGTATCTAAAGAAGGAGATATATCAAATACTTAGGTTAGAATAATCCGACCGAAGTTGTAAACATTAATAGGCGAGACAGTGTTCATGATGATTGGTGTTGAAGATAAGTTTTGATTTTGAGTTTGACTTGATGCAAAGGTCCTGGATAGTATTCTTGTTCCTTTTTTGTGTTCTTGAATTGTATGATGACCATGTTGTTGGTATACATTGATTAAGGAGATCTGAATTTATATTTTGATATCATGTGGGCATTTCTTCATTTAAGTCCTAGCCAACTTGATGGATTAATGTTTTTTGATTCTTGGTTATGCATTGGTGATGGTGTGGCATGTTCAAGGTTGAAGATCTGGTTCCTATCTAAGTTTTAGCTAAATTGATTTGGATCGCATTGGTGTTTGAGAATATTATTTATATCTTTCATTGTAAATAGGTATTAGTCAGCCTAGTGGAGGATTATTCTTTGTAATTGGTATATATGAGAGATCATTTTGTAATTGAAAAAAAAAGATAGGAGAGGAGTGAGAGGATGTGTGCATGTGTATGAGGATATGTGTGAAATGTACTTTATTGGAAATGTATAGGCATAGGAGATGTTATTTTTTAGTTCAGTTGTAATGAATCGCTTGTCTATCTTGATGTAATTGTAAAGAAGATTAGTGAACCTAACTAAGGGTCAAATCTAAGTTTGTATTGTGAGTAGTGTGCTCTTGGAAGTGTTCCTATAGATTCAGATATAAGCCTTTGGGTGTGTGTGCACCTTTTTTCTCTACCTTCATGCTCTTAACCGACCATTACTTTTAATAGAGTACATCATCTAGTGGGTTAGACTCCCACTGGGGTTTTCCCTGACGAGTTTCCTCAAGAACAAATATGGTGTTCTTGTGTTATGTGTTTTGGATCTTGCATTTACTAATTATCATTCAGATATGTTTATGTTTAAGAGGTTTTTTACTTCAATTGTTACATATGACTCACCCCCCCATGGTGTGCTTGCCTTCTTTGGGCCTAACAATTGGTATTAGAGCTAAGTCCTTTTGTAGAAGTTGAACCGCTTGAAGGAGATCTGGTATGGAAATTTGGAGGAAAGAAAGTATAAATTTTGATAGTGTTAACTATCTAATATGGAAGGATTGGATGGATACCCACCTGATGTACATGGGAGATGAATATTGGAAGATTACTACAAATAAGAGCTCTGTGATTCTTAATTATCTAACACAATCTACCACAACTAAGAAGAATAAATTCAAAGAGAACATGCGACAGAGAAGCAACTATCAATGGCTTATCATATTCAAATTATTCACATATATATGGTTTGAGGAATACCGTTGAGTTATGGACTAAATTAGAAACTACTTATGGAGGTGATGAATATGTTAAGAAAGATAAGATGTAGGGATTGAAATGAAAGTATGAAGACTTAAGAATGAGAGAAAGTGAGACTGATACATCCTTTATGCAAAGAGTAAATGATCTACTTTGTGGAATCAGATGCGTTGGTGGCACCTTGATAGATGATGAGGTTATAGACAAGATTCTAAGATCTTTTATGAAGTGTTATAGTGAGAAACTTGTTGCTATTGAAGAATTGAGAACAATCAAAAATATTTCTAGAGAAGCTTTGACCAGAAGACTTTGTGCATATGAGATGACTACCCTTGACAAGGAACTTATGAAGATTGAGACCGCATTTAAAGCCACAGTCAACATGGATACAAGAATGGTTGAATATGGGGGCACTTCTACTAAGAACAATGACAGAAGATTAGTTGAGTATGATAGCTCTGCTAGTTCATCAAGTTTTTCTAGATTTGGAAGATATGCTAAAGATTGGGAAGAAATTGAAGAGGAAGAAAGGAATTTGGATGAGCTAGAGGCCTTTACTTCAAGAAGACTACCTAAAGGATCTGGTAAGTATGAAGGAAAATTACCTTTGAAATTCTTTAATTGTAGTAAGATTTGACATATTGCATCTAGGTGTCATGTTAAAATTGCTAAAGATCAAAAGTATAAAAGAAAATCTAAGGGGCTCAAACATAAGGGATATAGAAGTTATTATTATGTTGAAGGCGTGATTGATGAAGAGTCTATTGCTAGTGAGGAAGAGATTGTATTCATTTCTCTTAAAGAATAATATTATAATAAAGAAAGAGCTTTGGTTTTGCGTGCTAATAAAAAGAAAGAATGGATCACTGATAGTGGATGTTCACATCATGTGACTGGTGATAAGGATAAGTTTGTGAAATTTGAATATTATGATGGAGGAGTTGTTAGATTCAGTAATGATGCACCTTGCTTGATAAAAGGAAAATGATCTATTTCTCCTAATGGAAAGAATAATATTGAAGATGTCTTATATGTTGAAGGTTTGAAACATAACTTGTTGAGTATTGGAAAACTATTGGCTAAGGGTTATAGGTTGGAATTCATGAATGGGATATGTAGAATTCTTGTAACCAATGGAGAACCTATTGCATCTGGTAAACAGATTGAAGGTAACCTATTTTATTTTAAAATAGTTGAGAGTACATGTCTAGTTTCTAGAGTGGATGATAGTTGGTTATGGTATAGAAGTGTTAGGATTAAGTAATACTGAGAGGGGGGTGAATCATTATTAAAACACTTTAAATCAAACTTAAACCAATTGAAGATAAACCATATCAATGTAGAAATGAAGAGAACATAAATACATAAAAAATAACTCATAACACCATTATTTTTTTTCGAGGAAACCCTAGCCAAGGGAAAACCCCAGTGGGAATGGTACCCACAACTATGTACTAAAATATAGAATCCCTATTAGGATATCTAGCCATGTTAGGATTTGAGTATTACATAGTACATTTCCTTTTTAGAGGAACAAAAACCCTGTTAGGGGTATATGAAAACCTTGTTAAAGGTATACTAAGCTTACAACACTTATAATCAATAATTCAATAATAAAAGTGTTCTTCAAGAGTGAATAATACAAGAATCTGCTATGCCTTGATGCTTCCAGTTATAGCTATTTCAATCTCTGATCTTGCATCTTCTATCAACCATTACTGATATCTCAAATTTGCATATCTATCTCATACATATCCTTTTTTTTATCACTTCCACAAAACATTCTTTATTTATATCTACTGTGTCATCTAGTCGGCTCTCAAATACAACACAAAACCTTATAATTACTTATACAAATGATAAATATTGAGTCAGTGATCTTATATTACCAAAGAGTTAGAAATATAAAATCTTCATCTGACTTAGCATGTCTCCATTCTATCTATCATTCCCTTAATCATCATGATTGTGCATATGCCATGTTTCATTATTCCTTTATCTTTGCATGCATTCATATTACTACAAATTACTAATATCAATACCAAAATACATGTGACCTTAACTGAAGGTCATACATATCCCAAAATTTCTTTCACTAAGTTTGCAAGCCATAATATAACATATATCATCTTCGCTGACCAAAACAATACTGTAGTATATTGTAACTCTGATTTTGTACGTAGTCATTTTCATGATTGTGTCTCCAACACTTATACTCACTTCATGCGATCACTATACCATAACTTTTTCCATAAATGACAACCCTCAAGTGAGTCTCAGTGTACTCAAAACATCACTTGCCAACAATCTCTCCCTTTGGCATTGATGGCAACAGTACTTAGCAAAAAATAACTAAGTGTCCAAAACACTATCTTCCTTCTACTTTTCCATTCCTATATACATATACATATTCTTCTTCTCTTTCTTCTCTTTTTTTATTTACAATTTTATTCTTCTCATTTTTATTTTCTCTTCTTCTCCCCCTTTGACATTAATGGAAAAGGTACATACAAAAATGCAAAATTTCAAAAGTTTAGGATTTAGTACTTTCTCACCAATTTTAGAATATCTTGGAAGGAATATTCTAAGGTCTTTACTTCATCATTCCATGACTTAATTAGCAATTATATTAGAAGTAGGACTTACTGTCTTTTCTACTTCAGAAGGAGGAGGTGATTCAATTCTCATGCTAGAAGACCCTTCTGTCATCTTTTTCCTTACTTCGTTTAGTTTTTCCCTTGTGATTCTAGTCTTCACTTCTATTTCATCTACCATTTTCTTTATCTTCCTCTTCCTTGTTCCTTTATCATGCTCTTCTCTAACCTTTGCAGATTTTTCCAAGCAATTTCCCCATCTTTGTTCAGAAGTATCTATCTCAAATGCTAGCACATGTTCAACTTGCATTGTGAGAACCTCATAACTAACCTCATACCCCATAGGGTAGCAACATTTCTGTTAGGAAAGGGAACACTGAGAGGGGGGGCTGAATCAGTGTTCACTATATTTTATCTTTTTACTTATTCTTTAAACTGAACTTAAATGCTTAAGTACTGAAATGAACATCCACATAAACATGAAACATGAAATCAACACATAACACCAATATGGTTATGGGGAAACCCAAATAGGTAAAAACCCCAGTGGGAATTGACACCCACTAATATTTTATACTAGTGTTTTATGATCCTTTTTAGAAGATCCTTAACCCTATTAGGGGTTTCTTTACAATGCATTAAGTATAGTAGACCTTGTCAAGGGTCAGACCCTATTAGGATTCTTTTACAATATTCCCTATTAGGGGAGTGGATGCACTATCCTAGAGCTCACTACTCAAGTGGTGAAGGCTACAACCTTTTGATCTCAGATACACACTATATCTGTTGGATGAACTGTCACTGTGACACTGCTTGTCAGATTAGTTCCTTTGATGTGATGATGCTTTGACCTCTTGAAAATATCTAATACATCTTATAGTCTCTTCACACACTTCTTCTCTACTTATCATAACTCTCTATCAACTTCCATACCAATTACAATGGGTGCATCTCATATTTATATGTGCATACAAAATAAACAACTAGGTCGGCCCTTAAACCTATTACATACAACGCTTCCAACTGAATTGGCTCAAGATTATTTACAAACAAACATATATACATGTTGAAAACCTAATTACAATAGATGCATAGCCTTTACATCATTAGAATATAACCACAACTCAAAATGCTAATAGTCGGTTGCTTACTCTATTCTTCTCTGGCACACACTGGCTGTGTAACTTCAACTATCTATATCTTTCTCATACTTGCATATCTGATCATGCACTCATAGACTAAGCATGAATATAGTCTAACCAACTTATCTTCTAGGTCACATACCATAACTCAGTCATACACATGTGCGCTGATGCTCTGAGCTTCAGGAACTCTGTACACTATTTAGTCTTCAACACTTGGTTGATTTTTGATCTTCCCATCAAGTGCACTGACTCCAAATTGCTATATGACTTTTTTTCCATAATGAAAACACTATACTAAGTCATATACATTAGTATAGACAACTTTCCAACAATCTCCCCCTTTGTCATTGATGGCAACAAAGGAATATGGCCAAGTTGCTAACTATCCTTAATATAAAAAACTTTTATCTCCCTATACATATCTTTCTATCTCCTTATACATATTAATATCTCATATTATACACATACTCCCCCTTTAACATTAATGACAAAGGTGTGTCAAAATTGAATCTACAAAAACTTACTATGATAGAACATCCAAATATGCTATCTGTAGATTTTGGATCTCCTTCTTCCAAAATGTGATCAGTGAATTTACAATCTGTAGATGGGTGCATAAAGCATATTGTAGCTTCTCCATCTTCTCCAAATTAGTGCTAGGACCTTGATCATATGTCACCATGGTGGCATCAATCTCCTTGATATTTTGATTTAGTATGTCTAATGAGGGTGCAAGATCATTCCTTAGCTGAGTCTGCCTAGCCCTTATCTTGATCATCTCTTTTTTTGCCTTCTCAATCTTGTCTAACTATCCTCAATAGACATTGTTGCACATGTTCACATCAACAAATGGATCTTCTACTAATTCCTTTATGTTTTCTATCATGACTTCTACCTCTTGTACCTTTTTGTACAAATCACCAATTAACTTGTCTTGGTTCATACATTCAGCAATGATCTTTCTTCCCTTTGTTGTAAACTCCTTCAGGGATGCTTGACCAGCCTTTAGTGAGCTTAGGTCAAGTTCATAGTTGATAACCAATTCATTGAGCCTTTTCTTCATATACTTCTCCTCTGCAACTAAGGATGCAAATTCTTCCAGGCTAGAGAAGTTTCCCTTGAACTGTGAAATCACTGAACTAACATCATCAACTAAGTGTACTTTGGACACTTTCTTGTCTATAGGTAATAAGTTGTTTAAGATGTTCACTAATTCTAAAAGGAGGGGATTCCTCATCACTTATTTATCCTTGGCCTTCTCCATGGCTAAGATGTTGAACTTAATCACATCTTCTTCTCCCCATGAATCCAAACTGGTTGTGTCAGGTGTCAAATTTGACAACAATGCTGCTGAGGGAGTGATGGGAGTGCTATCCATCACTTCTTGTTTTACCTTGATTGATGTTTCATCTTTTTGTTCACTTCCTTTTACCTCTTCTTCTTTTTTTTTCAGCTTCTTTTTCTTTTTCTCCTTCTTTCTTTTCTTCCATATTTTCTTCTTTTTTCTCATTTGTTATATCCTTAATCAATATGTATTCTTGATGAGTAGGAGGAGTGTTACTGCATAAGATTTTGGCTTCTTGTGTGCTCACAAAAGCTTCTTCAAACTTATCCAACTTAGTGTCAATGGCCTCCATGGCTATCTCTATATTATCAATGATAATGGTGCTATCCTTTAGTGACTCTGTCATGGGCATAGACTTGTCTGCCTCTATTTGTGTTTCAACTACAAGTGTTGAGTCCTAAGGACCTGTCACTGATGCATTAGTGGGCTTTTCCACCTTGAATTCCTTTAAGGGTACTTGTGTTGTGGTTGCAGTAGTTGGATACATGTGCTTGTTCATGAATACTTTCTCGAATGCCTTCTCTATTTTCTTAGCAACAAGATCATAGTTCTTGTCCATAATGTGCAAAGTCCTTGACTTGGTTTTGAGATGTGGCTTTACTAAGTCTAACAACAAATACTTTTCCTCTAGAGAAAATATAGGAAGGGTATCATCTAGAATCTTTTCCCTTATCTGTAGATCTTCTTCAATAGCCTGTCTCTTTTGGAATTCTAGGATGTTCCACACATTATCAGGGATCATAGTCTTAAGTTCCAAGACTTTCTTCTTGAACTTCAGCATGTGTTTGAATATCATACCATGTATCTCATATTTGTCTATCTCACTATATTTTTCACAAAACTTTCCTACTTGATCAATTCTTCCCTCATCAACTATTCTTGCACTTAGCACACTAAGACTAGGTTTGAAACTTACTTCAGGAGGTGCTTGTGAGTTCTTTTTGTTCCTTGTTACTCTTGATGATGGATGACCAATCCTGATCTCTTTCTTCCTCTTTGGCATTGCCTTATACTTAGGAGGAGTAGTAAGGTCAATGGTTTCTTTGGGCACAGAAGGAGTAACATCAGTTTTACCCTTTTGTTCATCAGATTTTTCAATCTTCACTTTCTTTAGCTTAGGATCATCTGATTCTTCCTTTTTTGCATTTGCACTCTCTAATTCCAAAGCAATCTTTTGTTCCCTTGCTTTGTCTAGGTCTCCTTGAGACACTCCATGAATTCTCAAGATCTAAGAGGTAACCTTGGAAACCTTCCTCTTTGTTGTTGCGTTGTTCATTTTAGCATCTATCTCTCTTGTCTTCTCCGCATAGGTTCCCCATCTTGGCTCATTGGGGTCTTTAGGTGCTAACAATAGAACTTGAGCATAGGCCTCTAGAATAGGCTCTTCCACTTCATATCCTAGTGGATGAATCCACTTTGTTCTTGGTCCAACTTCCTCCATGCATGTTGTGTCTATCTCAACCATAAAACAAATAGTATCCTTGTATTTCTCAACAATGTTCTATGGTATCCTGTACCTCATCTACATTTTGACCCTGAATGTCTTCAACTCTAGTGGCATGTAGTCTCTTAGAGTGCTCTCTGTAGATTCCTTGAAAGATATCTAAGGCATGGTAGGAATAGTCTTGTCTAGGTATGAATCTGACACCTTTCCAACAACATGGAAGTACATATAGATAATTAGGGACCCAAACCTGAATATCTTGGCTTTATCATGCTTGATTGCCTTGATTTTTTCAATTAGTTGTGCACGCAAGATCTCACATAGGTTGAACTCTCCATTCTCATTTACAATTCTTATGGCTACAAGAATTGTGGCCACAGACACACTGTTTGTCCTGCTAGTGTGTTGAAACCTGTATCCAAGTATCATAGACATCAATTTGATGTCATCTTTCTCAATAGGTTTGATAGTCATACCACACCTATCACTTCTTGATTTGCAAGTTTATTCAAAAATCTTCCTCACATCTTTTCCCACTAGAAGGATGGCACCTATCCTTGAGAGGCATGTCATCTCATGAATTAGGTCACTGGTAATTCTAACCAGCACTTCACCTATCCAAAATAGGTCATCATGAATCCTTCTCAATAGAATCTTGATCCATTCTGATTCATAGAACTCATATGTTGTAGCATACTCCACTATCGGGTGATTATTCCACCACACATACTCATCCATGAAAGTTTTGTCTGGTTTTAGCATAGTTTCCATGTGCACCCTTAATCTCTCCAATCCTACTAGTTCTTTCTTATAGTAGATGTATGCCCTAATGTCCTTGACATGCATAACACCCATAGGCATGCGGGAGAATACCCCTTCTAGTTCATCTTGTGTAGATTTAAATGGATGCCTCTTAAACACATATCTTTCCTTCTCTACAACATCAAATACTATAGGAGTGGCCATCACTTACTTGTATATCAATTTCACAAAGGTTTCCAAGAGATTCTGAATCGGTGCGACGAACTAGGGTTTCCACAACCGATCAAATGCACAGCAAATCTTGATGAATCAAATTGAAATCATTCTGAATCAACTGCTAAGGCTCTTCTTCTCTTTAATCACTCTTAATTCAAATGCAATGAGAGATCTTCTAACATCTATGTACTTTAGAGTTTCTACCATTAATGCTTGTCACATAAACTAGGCTATCACTTGGAAATTTCTATCTTTCATTCTGCAAACAATTAGCTAGTGTGCTCTTGCACAAAGGTTCCCTTAGTCTCCAAAATCTTAAGTCCAAAGGCACATACTCTAAGAGTGAGAATACCAGCCATGCAGGGGTCTAGAGCTAAATTAGCTCCCCCTATGACCCTGAGGGCCATTCATCCAGATGGAGAGGGTGCGTCCACTATGGATGCATCCAATACATAATCATCAACCTTATCCTTCTTTGCTTCTAACCAAATCATGCTCGCATTCTTTGAGGCTTTCACAAACTTGACTTCTCCTTCGGGATCCAATACTAGTTCTTTGGTCTTTTTAAGGCTTTCCTGACCTTGCGTCCTTGATCTACAAAACTTTGAGATGTGTCTAGCTTTGTTACAAGAGTGACAAATGACTGGAGGCCTTATATTCCTCAGCACATTGACATGGGTCACCATTTTACATTGTCTAGCTAAGTGACCATTATAGTTACATATCTGACATGTAACATTCTGAGAACTTCTTACATTTAATTGATTTTGATTTCTCTAATCATGCTAAGTCTTGATCTTTTTACTTGTCTTGTAATTCATATCTCTATGACCAAATTTATTGCATGAATAATAGTAACCATTAAAAGGTCTTACCTCTGTACAATTCCTCGCTATGTGTCCATGCTTGTTACATGCATAACAAGTGCGGTCTACTGGCTTGTGCTCATTCTTAGGTAGTTCACCATTATTTTTAGTTTGATCTTCAGTTTTCTTAGTATCAATAGAGTCTTTTTGTGCATTCATTCTTATTCGCATGTTGTCAATCTGATTTTGTGCTTCATTGTATCCAATCCAGCTAGTATCTCCTTTAGTTCTTCTTGCATACAACTGAGATTCTATCAAATCAAAACTATTGTGTAATTTTTCAATGTGATTCTTTGCATTTTTTAATTCAGATTCCAAACTTTCTTTGTTGTTTCTTAGCTCTAAGATTTCCATGTTTACTTGCCTCAATTCTTCATTCAGTTGAAGGTTCTCTTTGACCTGTTCATCATAGACTTCCTGATTGTTAGTCAAGTTATCATCAAATTCTTCAAGTTGTTCTTTTAAGGATGTATTTTCTTTATTTAGCTTCTTGACCATTATCCCTAGATCACTAGTAGAGCACTCTTTCAAATCCTTCCTTAGCCTTTTGATGACTAGTTGAACATCACTGAGTTTTTCCCTTAGTTCTTCAGTTTCTCTTTCAAATTTGTCTAGGTCTTCAAGAGCAGCTTCAAGATTTCTTTTTAGATGTTTCATTTCTACTTTTTCCATGATCTCCTCAAGTGGTTAAACTTCTTTTCTAAGGACTAGAGCTCTGATTCCAATTGTTAGGAAAGGGAACACTGAGAGGGGGGGTGAATCAGTGTTCACTATATTTTATCTTTTTACTTATTCTTTAAACTGAACTTAAATGCTTAAGTACTAAAATGAACACCCACATAAACATAAAACATGAAATTGACACATAACACCAATATGGTTATGGGGAAACCCAAATAGGCAAAAACCCCAATGGGAATTGACACCCACTAATATTTTGTACTAGTGTTTTATGATCCTTGTTAGAAGATCCTTAACCCTGTTAGGGGTTTCTTTACAATGCATTAAGTATAGTAGACCTTGTCAAGGTTTGGACCCTATTAGGGGTCTTTTACAATAGTCCCTATTAGGGGAGTGGATGCACTATCCTAGAGCTCACTTCTCAAGTGGTTAAAGCTACAACCTTCTGATCTCAGATACACACTATATCTGTTGGATGAATTATCACTATGACACTACTTGTCAGATCAATTCCTTTGATGTGTTGATGCTTTGACCTCTTGCAAAGCTCTAATACATCTTATACTCTTTTTGCACACTTCTTCTCTACTTATCACAACTCTTTATCAACTTCCATACCAATTACAATGGGTGCATCTCATATTTATATGCGCATACAAAATAAACTAGGTCGGCCCTTAAACCTATTACATACAACTCTTCCAATTGAATTGGCTCAAGCGTGTTTAAAAAAAAACATATATACATGTCAAAAACCTAATTACAATAGGTACATAGCCTTTACATCATTAGAATATAACTATAACTCAAAATGCTAACAGTCAGCTGCTTACTCTATTCTTCTCTGGCACACACTGGCTGTGTAACTTCAACTGTATGTATCTTTCTCATGCTTGCATATATGATCATGTGCTCATAAACTAAGCATGAATATAGTCTAACCAACTTATCTTCTAGGGAACATACCATAACTCAGTCATACGCACATGCGCTGATGCTCTGAGCTTCAGGAACTCTGTACACTGTCCAGTCTTCAACACTTAGCTTATTTCTAATCTTCCCATCAAGTGCACTAACTCCAAACTACTATATGACTTTGTTTCCATAATGACAACACTATACTAAGTCATATACATCAATATATCCAATGTGCCAATGATTTCTTCCTAGGCTCAACTACTTTAAATCATACATAATCAATTTCAACCATGAAACAGATTGTGTCTTTGTATTTCTCAACTAACTCCTTAGGAATTTTGTATCTCTCCTTCATTTTCCTTTGAAGGATCTTAATCATTGCAAACAATTCACCATCTACCCAATTCTTGTTCTGTCTTTGGTAGCTTTCTGATATTTTTATACCAGTAGGTACATTGTCCTTCCATGCTCTAGGGTGTATTCTAGGAAACTTGTGCTCAATGTGAATGTACATGTGAATCAGGAGTGAACCAAACCTGAATGCTTTTGACTTATCTTTCTTAATAATCCTCACATTCTCCAAGAATTTTTGTGCTAGGATCTTGCATAGGCTATACTTTGTGTTTTCCTTTACCATTCAGTAAGCCATCATGATTACCCATGCTGATACAAAATTAGGCATGCTACTATAGTATAACTTATATCCTAGTAGCATTGCTACCAATCTCACATCTTGATGAAATATTTCATTCACAATCATGGCTCTCTTGTCCCATTTGAAATGAGTTAGGTTTTCTACTTGTTTCTTGATGTTTTTCTTTGCCACTAGGAGAGCTCCAGTGTTGTCTAACCTAGTTATTTCATGACTCAGCAAGCTACATATCTTTACAGGTTTCTCTCCTATCCAAATGAACTGATCATGGATTCTACTTAGTATGATCTTGAACCATTCGGTCTCATAGAATTCATTTAGGAGGGTTAGCTTAATGATTGATTGGTCTTCCAAGTGGTTAAACTCTTCCTTCATTTTCCCATCAGACTCTATCATTTCATCTATCTCCCTATAGAACTTTACATCCCCTATGGTCTCACTTACAATGAATATAATCCCTAATGTCTTCAACATGTAACACGTCGTACGGGGTTTGCAAAAATGCTCCTTCTAGATCATCCTCACAAGACTTAAAAGGGTGCTTTTTAAACTTTTACCTTGGTCTATCAATAACATCATATATGATAAGTGCATCCATAGCTTCTAATAGAGTATATGATCTAAATAGCTTGAATATGCCAAATTCTAGAACTTCTTCTTCAATCGATCATGCAATATGGTTGCTAGGTGGCTGATGTGCTTCTTAACTCTGCTCTCCTTTGTCACTTCTTATCAAACGATGAAGAAATGATGTACTTCAAGGTATTTTATCAATCACAAGATGATTAAATGCATTTATCATAGTTAGCTCAACTTTTCACATTGTCTAGTCAAACATAAATCTCGCGCTCATAGGATATGAATCTCCAAGTGTTATGATCATAGATATAGACTCCATAATGTCTATATACACCATATCTAAGCTCACATGATCTTATTCCACATAATTAGGGGATGGATATAATTTATTATCTGCATCCAATGCCCCCCCTAAGGCCATGCTTGGCCTTTTAGGTCGATGTAGCAATGTTAACATCTCATGAAGATACAGTAGCATCTATTGTCTCTTCCTGAACCAAAGCCTTATTGAAATCTTTTACCTTCCATATCTTCCTATCATCTTCATCTACTGGTTTCTTGAAATGATTCTTGAAATCTTCTATGTACTCATTAAGATTTTTACCACTATCACTAATATTCTTCTTAATCACCATAGGTGGTAGTCCTCTTCTATTGTCCATTCCATTATACCTGCAAAACTTTTCTATGTGTCCTAAGTTGTTGCATTTGAAACATGTAGGTGGTCTTCTATCCTAATTAAATTGTATCTTATAATATCTTGTTGTATGCCCAAAGTTATTACATTTGTAGCATGTGATCTTCATTGTTGATTCTTCTCTGATGTAATCTTGCCTTCTTCCTAATTGATCAGGTTTTCTACATTTTTCTTTCTTATGTCCATATGCATAACAGTTTTAGCAATAACTAGTAAAGGGTTTGAAAGGACCTTTACTTCTGTAATCTCTTTTCATATATCCAAGTTTGTTGCATCCAAAGCATCTACCTCTGAAAGGTCTGATCTGATATTTAGGCTCTTCAAAAGTGGTTCTATATTTAGTCTTTGCTTCATGTGATTCTTCATGAGTCTTAGAACATTCTCCTTCATTGTATCCAATTCCATTCATGTCTCCTTTAGGTTTCTATCTCTCTCTTTTCTCATCAATTTTATCACTACTGATGTGTAACTTCTCAATGTATAACTTGGATTGAATGAGTTCACCTTTAATGATTTGATTGTATTTTTCCAATTCCAAGAATTTGTCCTTGTAGTGATCAAGTTCTATATGCATCTCTCCCATCTGTATGTTTTCTTATTTTAGAGTCTCTTCAACTTTGTATATTGCATCATTTTCATGTTGAATCTCTTTAATCATCAGAAGATTATTTTTTTCTTTTTCTTGCTCCACCTTCTTTACTTGGTCTGATGTATCATTGTCTGAATCCTCCTTGATCTTTTCCATAAGGTCTTGTCTCTGACTTCTTGAAATTTCAAGTTGTTCCTTTAGTTTCTTGATAAAACCTTCTACTCTTCTTAATTTGAATCTCAAATCACCATTCTCATCTTTTTCTTTGTCCAAGTCATCAAGTGCTACTCTGAAGTTATCTTGCAAACTTTTTGAATCCATTATGATCTCCCTTAAGTTGTTAGGCTTTCTCTCCAAGGGCCAATAGCTCTGATACCAAATGTTAGGATTAAGTAATATTGAGAGGGGGGGTGATTCAGTATTACAGCACTTTAAATAAAACTTAAACTAATTATAGATAAACCATATCAATGCATAAATGAAGAGAACATAAATACATAACACATAAATCATAACACCATTATTTGTTTTTGAGGAAACCCTAGCCAAGGGAAAACCCCGGTGGGGACGATACCCACAACTATGCACTAAAATATGGAATCCCTATTAGGAGATCTAGCCCTATTAGGAGCTGAGTATTACATAGTACATTTCCTTATTAGAGGAATAGAAACCCTATTATGGGTATACAAAAACTTTGTTAAAGGTATACTAAGCTTATAGCTCTTATAACCAATAATTCGGTAACAAAAGTGTTCTTCAAGAGTGAACAATACAAGCATCTGCTATGCTTTGATAGTTCTAGTTATAGCTTTGTCAATCTCTGATCTCACATCTGCTATCAACCATTACTAATATCCTAAATTCACATTTGTATCTCATACATATCTTCTTTTTTTCTTATCGCTTCCACAAAACATTATTTATTTATATATATTCTATCATCGAGTCAACTCTCAAATACAACACAAAACATTATAATTACTTATACAAATGATAAATATTGAGTTAGAAATCTTATATTACCAAATATTCAGCAATATACAATCTTCATCTGACTTAACACGTCTCCATTCTATCTATCATTCCCTTAATCATCGCGATTGTTCATACGCCATGTTTCATTGTTCCTTTGTCTTCTCATGCCTTCATATCACTGTAACTTACTGATATCAATACCAAAACATGTGCGACCTTAACTGAAGGTCATACATATCCCAAAATGTCTTCCTCTAAGTTTGTAATCCATAATATAACATATATCATCATCGTTGACCAAAAAATTACTGCAGTATACTGTAACTTTGATTCTATACTTATTCATTTTCATGACTGTGTCTCCAACACTTATACTCACTTCATGTGATCACTATAACATAAGTGTTGCCATAAATGAAAACCCTCAAGTGACTCTCAGTGTACTCAAAACATCACTTGCCAATGAGAAGATTTTTTTATGTGAATCTTGATATCATGGTGAAGATTAGTGCTACTAGTGTTGTGATAAGTTTGCATAAATTGATGAAGCCTAAAAGTTTGTGCAAAGAATGTCAATTAGGAAAGATGAATAGATCTAATTTTAAAAACAAAATGCATACTTCAAATGGTTTTCTAGATCTGGTGCATACATATTTGTGTGGGCTTACAAGAACAAGATATTATGGGGACAAATACTTTATGTTATTCATTTATGACTATTCCAAAATAATGTGGGTGACATTTTTTAGAGAAAAATTATATGCTTTTCAAAAAATTTAGATGTATATGATAGGTGAGATGAAATTCATTCTTGGATTGAAAATTACACAGTTGGATAGAGGTATCTTTGTTACATAGTCTAAATATGTCAAAAAGTTGTTGAAGAAGTTTGGAATGGAAGACTCCAAATAAATTGGTACTCCTATGGTGACTAGTTGCAAGTTGACAAAAGATGATGAATCCCCTTGTACTAATTAGACTAGATACAGATCTATGAACGATGGATTGATTTACTTGCACTAGTACATTTGACCTAGTGTTTCTACCAAAAATTTTCACCATCAAGTAAAAAGGTTTAGGTTGGTCGGATTATAGAAGGAAAAATTTTGTTTTTTTTTAATCCATGCTCGTGTTGGTCGAAAGTTTGACTAATACCGTGTAGGTCAAAATTTTGACCAACACAGCCATAACTTAAAAAAAAAGATTTCAAACCTCATTTCATTATTAGATAAGCTTGCAACACACATGAAGGAGGAGTGCCTATGAGGGTTACCTATGACCGATAGAGAGGAATAGCTAGAAGGAACCTTGTAGAGGTGGGTTGTAACAGATTTAAGAAATATTGCAAAACGAAATTGAAGAAAACTATATTTTAACATTATTTTTTACTGGTGTTTGAATTTTCTTATACCCATGTGGATTGGAATGAATAATTGAACACCATAGGAAGATTTTTGGTCCTCATATCTTCCTTTTGTAACAAGTCTGAGATTCATTGGTTGAGAAATCTGGAATAAATCGACTGACAGTCGATTTCAGGTGGGTTTGGGTGTAGAACTAGGGCTGTCGACTTTCCTGGCCCATATCTATCATTTCAAACATGGAGAAATTTCAATTCTAGGCTTGAACAAGAGGTATGTGAGTCTAGTTTCAATTGAATGTGGTCTTGGATTGGATGGTTTTGTTTTTAGAGAGTTCTTGTTGAAAACCTAACCGGGCATCCCTATGTGACCAGTAGAGGGGAATAGCTAGAAGGAACCCAACTCCATAACTTTTGTTTGGCTTTAAATTAGAACTTGAAATCATGGATTTAGGCTTGAATTTCTCACCACTAAAAGAATCCAGTGTTGGTTTGGAAAAGAACAAATCCTAAGATGCACCTACTATACAAAACTGAGTATCGGGCCTCTTGGCTTTTGGAGGATTTTTATGAATATTGGGAGTTTGAATAGGACCCAAGACCTATGCCTTTGAGGGATACTCTATCCAAGAATAATTCAATGTGATGATCTTAATGAGCCCTTTGGGAAGTTTAAACACAAAGGCCCAAACCATGCCAGAATTGACTGGTGACTAGTACTGTCACAGGGGATAGTTTTGATTGCATTTTAAGATTTCACTTTACATGTCCCATTAGAAAAAAATATAAGAGCTACTAATCTATCTATTTTATCCTCTGTTAGAAAATATCCCATGGTAATGAATGAAGAATCTGGGCTTAGTACAAAAACTCAAACTATTGAAACAAATATCTTGCTAATATTTTATTTAGAACATCTACCACTTTCAAATTCATGAATAAGAATAGATAGAGAATTTTTCTTTGGACTATAATACAGAAAGTATTATAGGACTGTATTACTCCAATGATTGGTTCCTACTGTTAGTTTCAGCTGTTACAGAGTTTCTTCTAACTAATAGCCATGTGGCTATTGTGTGTGTGCATTTAGTACCTAGTTGTAGACACAACACTTTAGTAAAACATTAGAGGTTAGCTAAAATTGAAATCGTGCAATGAAATGAAAACTAAACTAACCAGGTTATTTACTGCCTTCTAATAGATACGAGTATATATTCTCAGATTGGACCGAGATTAGTGACCTTGACAACACCTAAATGAAGGATTTGAATGCAAAATCTAGATATGAATTGGATGCAAATTAATCTATTTTTTTGAGTTTTCTATGCAATAATATGAGAAATCTAATATGAAATCTAATCTATATGAAAAATTGATATGCAATACAATTAATCTAACAATGATATGGTAAAATATGAATGATCTCACAAAGTTGTTGATTCGCAAAGAGGCTTCAATTCTTCAGATACCAATTCGCCAGCATAAGTTTGCAAAATTATGAGATATGATTATGAAGAGTTGAGCCTTGATTTTATAGAAATCCATGGCTTTGGGGATGCATGGAAAAAGCCATAAATCACTCAGATAAACTCAAGTTGATTTTTGAGTTATCAAAGAATAAAAGATAATTAATTCACAAAATCATGCAAAAGCATGCAAAAATAGCTTTTTAACTCAAATTAGAGTTGAGTTTATTTTTAAAACAACTTGAATTGATTTTCTAATTTCAAGTTTAACTGCTTTTTGAATGTGCATAATAATTATGAATTAAATAAATAAATAAAGTGATTTATCCTCAACTTAACTGATTTTTAAAAACTAAAACAATTGATTTATGGGTTAATCAATTATTAAATCAAACTTTTATTCCAAAATAATATCATTAAATGTGACAACTTGCTTTAATTAATTAAATAAGAATTTAATCAATTAATGATAGGAATTTTGATTTATTGTCAAATTTAAATAATAATAATTAGGAATAAATATAATTAAATTCAATTAAATAATTAAGTGGCAGTATTAAATCTAATTAATTAAATATTGAGAATATTCAATTAATCAAACTTTAGGACAAATAGGATTTATCGCCAAATAATCATTAAATTAAAGATAATTAGGATAAATAGGAATAAGGAATATTCCTTGATGCAGAATTTAGGATAATCAATTAAAATTCAATAATGTGTCGATGTGCCTTAGGTTAGGACTTCGATGTCGATTTCGTTCGATGTGTCGATATAGGAGGTTAATGAACCTATAGCCCATTTTTGGGGTATTACATTTTGCCCCTCTTTGAATTATTGTGCAAAGCACAGTGGTTCAAAGACAGTCTGTGTATGATGTCGAAATTGATGTTTGAAATTGAAATTGATATGAAGCAGAAACTGATTGAAATTGATATGAAGATAATAGGTCCTGAATGACCAAAGATAATGTTAACTATAACAGCAAATGAACTGATGATTGCGAAAAAGTGTCAAAACACCTAATTCTAAACATTATGATTGCGAAGAAGTGAGTGACCGATTCTAGATCCGATTGTCGATAAGAATCACATTGGTATCACATCTGAACCCTTCAGTTTCCAAAGAACCAAGGAAATAACACAATTGAACCAATAGTTGCAAAAACTGATACAATTTACAAGATTAAGAGAATACCAGATTGATGTGGATCTCGATGAATCTGATATACCTCGAGTGATGATTGATTTTCCCTGATCGATGAGGTCTTTTTGATGAATCAGCAACTAGATGTGGTTGTTGTCTTGATTACTAAGGAAAGATATGATTTTAGCTTTAGATTTACAGACTTTGAATGATGTGCAATACCATGCCCCCTTTGGGATAAAAATTGAAATCTGACAAGAAAAGTCAGTGTTGAAGTTTAGAAGCATGTTAATTGATTTGAGAAGTGGTTATACACGTTCGAAAATGCATTCTGCATCATTTTAGAGGTCCTAGAGACCAGTTTTGACTAGGTTAAACCATCAGTTGACCATAGTTGACCAAGTTGAAATTTTGATAGCTTGACGTAAGATAATCAGTTAAGTTGAATATTGGATTTCTGTGATGAATGAAGGCTAATTATGCAAGTAGTAGACCATCCTGGGTCCAAAAATTTTAAATCATGATTTTGAAATAGTAAATGATCTCAGATTTAAATTTTGATCCCGAAAATGGATTCAAAACATCGAAATTAATGAAGGGTGCAATTTTTCTGAAAAATGGAGCACTTTTGAAAATTAGGTCAAAAGCTATATAAAGGCCAGAAGGGTCATTTTCAATTCATTTCAACCTTTTGACTTTAGAAACTTGTGGAGCCCTCTGAGCAAAAATGGCAGATAAAGCGGCAAAACTGAAGGTACTTGTGAGTTCGCATCGATTTGAGCATAGTCGAAGACACCAGAGACCTTGGCAGTATGGACATTGGGTAGGTGGACCTCTGTGCTTTGCTAAAATGTCAATTTTTCCATGTTTTATAACATTTTAGCAATTTTTCATATGTTTTTCCATTTTTGAATTTTGCATGCACAGAAACTCGTACGACTCTCCAGTGAGACTCGTATGACTTTTCAACTATAGCCAGATTGTCATTTCATAGGCCCCCACAACTCGTATTAGAGGGACCCATGAGTCGTACGACATTTCATCAAGTCCCTCATAACTTGTACGATGAGGGATGCATTGTTGTGTCACTATAATTTGTCATTTGGTATGATGTAGAAACTCATACGACTTTTCATGCCAGTCTGAAGTGTCGTATGGAAAATAGTGAGCTTAAAACTCAGTATTAAGTCAAATTTTTTATTTTTCTGAGCTCTTAGCCTGATTGCTGACCTATTAACCTACCTTCTAAAATATTGAAATGCCCCATTTCTGCCCTTGTAACCTATTCTGTGACCAAATTACTGATAGGATTCCCTGTTTCTGTGTTGTGTAGGTCATATATCTAGATGTACATGTACAGATCTCGCATCCTGCTATGTAGAGATTATGTGTGTCCTTGCCAGACCCTATGAGGGTCCACCTTGCTTCTTATGGATTTGAGCACCTGATACATTTACCTGAGATAAGGGTAAATCATAGACTTTTGACTGCAATGATTGAGAGGTTCCACTCGGAGACACAAACCTTCCACTTTCCGACTAGGGAGATCATTGTTACCCTAAGGACATGTATGTGAGTTCGGGGAACTCAGGTGTATTAGCTTTTAGACATCTCTTCGGAGATGATACTTAGATGATGGCCTCCATCTCTTGGGAGACCCTAGTGTAGAGATATGGACAGACACACTGGCTGGAGTGCATCATCGTCAGGATGATTGTTGGTATTATCATGTCTGACCATCAACAGAATGGTCTTTTGATGGGCTGGGCCCCTATGGTAGCATGTTTGATGTCCACTCCCTCTGAGTTAGCTTGGGGTCAGTGTCTATTAGCACACATGTTCTCCGAAATGCACGAGGTAGTGTATCAAGAGAGCAAATTTTTTGCTACAGGAGCCCTAGTTTTACAGATATGGGGTTGGGAGCATATCCCAGTGTTGAGACCTGTATGTACTTCATAGAGGTGGCCTCAGGAGCCTATCATCTATACATATGCCAGATATGTTATACAGGGATAGATGGGTCACGTAGAGTACTAGAGGTGATGCCTCGATGATATGACCTTTGTGCACTAGAGACCATATGTAGCCATTGAGCCTTGGCCTACTGCTTGAGAGCAGTTTAGTTACTTCTTCCAAAGCTATGTACTGATTGGGAGGTCATCCTCCACTATAGAGAGACTTCTTATTACCAGGGTCTGGTGGTAGTATGGACGTATACAGGATGCCCAGGAGGATTATGCTACATATGCACAAATAGGGTGTGAGATTGGACTGGGATGGACATAGAGGCTCTCTTATGCTTTGTGTTCATAGGAGTACAGTGCTATTATCGGTAGGGACTGGGAGTACAGACCAGATGTACTGGATGCTGGTGTTACTAATGGATTCATCTCATGGCTTGCTGACCATCCTATTCATAGATTTTCTAATGTGACCAAGCTGATACCCTCCACAGAGGAGGCGATGGATGTGATAGGTGCTTCAATGGGACAAGGTCCCAGACCTACACAGGCTCCCATTATTCATCCCACACCTTCGAGACCCAGAGTGATGGCTCCACCACAAAGACCATCAGGACAGATGAGGGCCCCTTGTCCCACTAGTTCCACAGCAAGTAGATCTTCTGATTCTCATAGATGGACTAGGGGGGAGGGTGGTACATTAGGTGGAGTTGGTTCAATTGATGAGGTACTAGCAGCCGAGCAGGTGGTAGGTGGTGGTATGGACTTCATAGAGGGGGACACTATTTTTGATTTAGGTGTTGAGGTTAGATGTCATAAGGCACAAAGAGCAGATACTATTGAGCAGGCTCCCCCAGATACTAAGATGCTAGACGTTGATCCTACTGCTCCTCCTACTCCACGGGACACTATCAGATGGCTTAGTGCATAGGTCAGGGACCTAAAGGTGCATAGTGCTCAATGGGAGGAGTGATACATAAAGGCAAATAGATAGTGAACTAAGCTACGTGCAAAGTTACAGAGGTTGCAGGCAAAGGTGATTCATCAGACCTCACGGGTAGCTTACTATGTGTCCACATATTATACAGTTGTTCCTACTACACATATTACACTGATAGATGGAGCATTTTGAAACAAGTGGTGCCCGTTTGCTGGGTTTTCACCATCTTGGTAGAGATTCTATTTTTTCTACCAAGGCGCCTGTTTCTAGGTTTTCACCAAGGCACTTTTTTCTTTTTCTCATTTTTTTTGTATTTTTTCAATTTTTCAATTTTTTGTGTACTTTTGATATTTTATTTTTTTTTGTACTTTTGATATTTTTTTCTTTTTTTGGGAATCATCAAGGTGCCTATTGCTAGGTTTTCACCAAGATGTTCATTTTTTCAGGACTTTTTCAAATTTTTAATATTTTTTTAAGACATTTTACCGTAGACTGAATGCCTTAGGCATAGAATTTATTCAGATGGAGAATGTTGATTGGTTCTTAGAGTTGTTCTCCTTCAATCATTGAGATTTGATAGGTGCCAGAGCCAAAAGTAGTAGTGATAACAAAGGGACCCAGCCAGTTGGGTTCAAACTTCCCCTTGCATTCTCGATGTGATTGATTTTTAGGATTCTCTCTCAAGACTAGATTGCCAACTTGAAATTCTCTGTGTCTAACTTTCTTATTGTAGCCTCTAGACATTCTCTTCTGATATACTCTGAGATGATCATATGCTACTTGTTTGTGCTCATCTAGTAGTTCAAGTTCTTGCAACCTAGACACTCTATAGTCATCATCAGTTACTAGACCATGCATTATAATTCTTAGTGATGGGATTTCAACCTTAATAGGCAGTACCACTTCAGACCCATAAACTAAAGCAAATGGTGTAACCCCAGTGGGCATTCTGATACTTGTTATGTAGGTCCAGAGAGTTGGATTGATCATGAGATGCCAGTCTCTTCCTATTTTATTAACTGTACGGTGCAAGATTTTCAATAGATTCTTGTTAGAAGCCTATGCTTGTCTATTCCCTTGAGGATAGTAGATAGATGACCAATGTTGTGTAATCTTGAATTTAGCACATAAATCATCTAGATCTTTGTTCTTAAATTTTCCACCATTATCTTTGATTATGGAATGAGGTATCCCATATCTGCATATGATATAGTTCAATATGAACATAGATATTTGTTTTCCAGTTGCTTGTGTCAAAGGGACTGCTTCTACCCATTTTGTAAAATAATCTATAGCTATGATTATATGGGTATATCCATTAGAAGAATGCAGATGTATAGCTCCTATAAGATCAAAGGCCCATTGGTGAAAAGTCCATTGTGTAGTAAAGGGAATTAGATCTCTCCCTGGAGCATGAATTAAGCTACCATGCACTTGGCACTTTTGATATTTTTTAGCAAACTTGATAGACTCTTTCTCCATTTCAGGCCAATAGTACCTAGCCCTAATAAGTTGAGACCCACAAATACCATCATGGACTTTTGCTAATGCATGTTGAGACTCTTCCCATTCTAAACATCTAAGTAGTGTACCATCTAGACCTCATTTGTATAGATTGTGACCAATGATGACATATCGGGAGGCACTACAGATAAGGTATCTCTTTTCATGGTGGTTGAAGGTATCGGGAATGATTTGGTCTTGGAGATAGGAGAACAAGTTTTTGTATCTGGATGAATCATGACCAAAAACAATGTAGATCATGCAAGTTTTAGGGGAATCATATGTAGGATAAGATAGTGCTTCCACCAGGAACTCATAGCGTAGCTCATGTTCAGGCTACTGTAATAGAGTAGATAGCGTTGCCATTGCATCGGCAGCCTTATTCTCTGTTCTAGGTATTTGCTCAAATGTGATAGATATTAAATACTTCTTTAGATCATCTACCATTCTCTTGTAAGCAATGAGCTCTTCATCTTTAGTTTGGTACACATCATTGACTTGATGGATAACAAGTTGTGAGTCTCCATGAATGTGTAATTATGTTACTCTCCATTCAATTGCTATTTTCATACCATTCAAAAGGGCTTCGTATTCTACAATATTGTTTGTGCAAGGGAGCTTTAACCTGAATGCTTTTGGGATTGAGTATCCTTGAGGAGTTATGAATAATATGCCTACTCCTAATCCATTTTGTTTATAGGAGCCATCAAAGAATAACTACCATTCTCTAGAAGAAAGAGTCATGATAGAGGAATCTAGAAATTCCATTTGCATTGGTGTATCATCAATCATAGGTGCATCTGCTAACTGATCAGCAATAATCTATCCTTTGATAGCTTTTCATTCCACATATTCAATGTAAAATTCACTTAAGAGCATGACCCATTTAGCTATTCTACCTGTGAGGGCAGCTTTGCTTAGTAGGTACTTGAGTGGATCAATCTTAGCTACCAAATGTGTGGTATGAGCTAACATGTAATGTCTCAGTTTCTATGATGCAAAAATCACAGCTAGACAAGATTTCTCAATCATTGAATAGTTCTTCTCATATGCAACCAGTGTTCTATTGATATAGTTTATAGCTCTTTCCTTTTTGTTCTCATCATGTTGTGCTAGCAATGCCCCTAGTGATGTATCTATAGCGGAGACATATAAGATCAAAGGCTTCCCTAGAATGGGAGACATCAAGATAGGAGGATTTGATACATACTTCTTGATATGATTAAATTTGTTCTCACATTCTTCATTCCATGCAAAGGTCACACCTTTATGTAATGTTTTTGTAAAAGGTTGTGATATGTATGCTAGCTATGATATAAATCTTCTAATAGATTGGACTCTTCCTTGCAATGTCCTCATTTGACTAATATTCTTCAAAGGTTGCATTTCCATGATAGCCTTTACTTTAGCTAGATCAACTTCAATGCCCTTCTTTGAAACTATGTATCCTAAGAGCTTTCCAGAAGTGACACCAAAAGCACACTTCTTAGGATTTAGTCTGAGACTAAATTTTTCTGTTCTGTCTAGTATTTTGCTCAAGTCATTTAGATGTTCAGCTCTAATCATAGATTTTACTAAAGTATCTTCAACATAATCCTCCATAGTCCTATGCATCATGTCATGAAAAATAGAAGTCATAGCTCTCTGATATGTAGCACTAGCATTCTTAAGCCCAAATGGCATGACATTCCAACAGAAGGTGCCCCATGCACATGTAAAAGTAGTTTTCTCTTGATCCTCTAGAATAATTTTTATTTGATTATACCCAAAAAAACCATCCATTAAAGAATACATCTCAAATCCCGCAGTCATGTCCACTATCATATCAATCATAGGTAATGGAAAATCATCCTTAGGGCATGCTCTATTTACATCTCTAAAATATGTGCACACTCTGATTGATTTATCTAGTTTTAAAATAGGTACAATATTAGAGATCCACTCTGCATAATCAATAACTTGGATGAATCCAGCTTTTAGGAGCTTCTCTAATTTAGCTTTTACCAAGAGTGCAACATGAGGATGCATCTTTCTCAATTTTTTCTTGACAGGTTTGACATTTGGAGCTATAGATAAATGATGCATTATAAGATTAGGATCCAACCCTAGCATAGCTGAATATTTCCATGAAAAATTGATCTTCTTTTCTGTTAGGAATGTTGAAAATTTTTGCTTCTCTTCTTCTGATAAAGATTGTGCCACATGGATCAACTATGGTTCTTCTGTTGTTCACAAGTTGATGGATTGAGTGGGCTCAATTAGAATTGGAGGTCTGTCCTATAAATGACTTAGAAGGACATCAAATATCTCATCCTTAGGTGCCTCAAAGAGGTTTTCACCTTTGGATACATCTTTTACTTTTACTTTTGTAGGTTCTGAGACTACCACAAAGTGGTTTTCACCCTCAAAATTTCATTTCTTTTTATTTTTATTCTTATTTTTCTAACTAAGATACTTGATGTCCGACTCCACCATGCTAACACTCAGTTCACTAATGGAAGTACTCATAGGCTCAACTGCATTGAGGTAGCAAGAAAGGGCATAGTCATTTGGGAAGGTATAAATACCATGGCTCGGATTCATGGAGGTTTGATCAAGAAGACCAGGATGTTGGATAGTAAAAATTTGGAAAGATTGAGAGATAGTGTTTACGGATATGGATCTGTCATCATTGGTCCTAACCCGATGCTCAAGTTTAAAGGTGATATTACAACTTAAGACATTCAATTCATGAATAGGCTCAATGTCATTGTGGGAGTCCAATTCAGCCATAGGTGGATCAAACTCGATAGGTTCATCATTTCGCTCTAGACTTACATTGGGTTTAGGTGCATATTGGTGAATAACATCAACATGTTTCTCTGTAAGAAGCTCATCTTCTTCTGGAATGGCTCCCCATTCATAGTCATTAGATTCTTCATATATGCCTCTAGGAAATCTAAGAACATGAGTAAAGTCAGGATGAATACCCCAAGAAGGGTTACCCTCAGATTTTGATTTGAATTCATACTCATGGGACTCTGTCTCAGAATAACTACCACATTCCTCTTCTTGATTGTTTTTGAGATTAGCTGGTTCTTGTGTTGCAACTATCTCTTGATTGATAGTAGGTTCTTATGTTTCTACTACATTAATTATTTTGATTGGATCATCTTCAGCTTCAAGGAGATCTGTGATTTCCTTAGGCAAACACTCATAAGGGATAAGTTCAGAGCTGTCTGAATCACTATCTGATGGTTCAGTTTCTTCCTTCTTAATAAGGGGTTCTCTTGGTGTGATCTGCTCTATGACATGAGAACAATTACCTTTGAGGTGGAAGGGTTTCTTTTTAAAGCCTAAGCCAACAGTATCTTTGTTTTCCCTACCAGTATGTGAAATAGGTGTTATAAGACCTTCTCCTCTGACTCCTAGAGGTCCTTTACCTGAATATCCCATCTTATCTATTAATTTATCTCCTAGACAATATGCCTTAGAAGGGATTTTGGATAATGTAGAGTCACTAGTTTGAACCACTTGAGATTCAGGTTCATGTTTTTATAGCCATCCAAGCACAGCTTCATCATCTTCAATTCCTGCTTGGAGACTTGTTATGCTACAAAATTCCTTTTATATGCCTCAAGAGGCCCTTTAGAGTCTGGTTTGGACTGTTTTAAAGATTTTCCATAAGACTTAGGTGAGATAGGTAGAGATGTCAAAGATAAGACTGGCTCTATAGTATATTCTCCCATACCATTTTCTTTGATATTGACCTCTTTTGCAAGATCTTCCATTTTAGATGTGGATGCTTCTTTTGTTGGCTCAATGGAAGATTCTCTATTATTAGGCACAAGTTTATCTACACTTTCCTTCAATGTATTGCAAGTGGTGGATATGTCTGCTAGAATAGTGACCTCTACTCCTTCATAAGAAAATTTCAAGCATTGGTGAAATGTAGAAGGAATAGCCTTCATCTCATGTATCCATGGTCTCCCTAGAAGAATGTTGTAAGCTAAAGGTAGATCAAGAACTTGACATATAGTATCTCTGATAACTAGACCTGCTCTGATAGGTAAGATAATGGTGCCTTTAGAAGATCTTTCTTGTTCATCATAGGCTTTTATAGTTATTTTCTTTCTAGGATCGATAGCCAATTCTGAAAATCCCAATTGTGTGACCAAGCTGTAACAACAAATATTTAGGCCAGTGCCTCCATCTATCAACACACGTTTGACCCTACAGTTCTGGATCAAGACTTCTATATGCAAGGGCTGGTTATGTGGGTGACTCAAAGAGTTGTCATCTTCCTCTGAAAAGGAGATATATTGCGGAGATGTAAGATGTCCAACCATAGTCTGGAACCTATCTAAATCAAGGTCATTAGGAACATTGGATCTGAGAAAATCTTTGTCTAGGACGGCTCTATGAGCTGGAGATATTTGAAGTAGCCCAAACATGGAGATTTTTGCATTAGTGTGTTGGAGTCATTGAAAAATGCTATAAGATGTTGGCCTTGTATCTTTAGGATTGGAAGATTTAGAAGTAGCCTTCTATTTGGAAGTGGAAGAAAGATTGAAGGGCATCTTAGGGACATTTGATGAATCTAGGATTTGTCCATTCAGATGTGCTTGAGCTTGTGATCAAGTTACTGCGTTAGCTAAAGTATGATCTCTATCTCTTCACATAATTGTGATGACATTGCAATGCTCAAAGAGACACGGTTCAACCATATTGATAAAAGCATTATTTCCAGGGTAAGCATAATTGACCTTTGCCCCCCTATTAGGTTGAGAAGATGAAATTTCTTTACCATGTTTCAGAAATGGTTCTGTGAATGTTGTATGATCATTATTGCTCTTATGATTGTCAATCATGATGTCTCCCTTATCAATCAGATCTTGAATAGTATGTTTCAAGCATACGCAGTTATTAGTTTTGTGACCTTTACCTCAATGGAAATCACAGAATTCATTCTCCATCCACCATTTTGGTTTAGGATCAAGATCAAATTGTCAGATCTCAGGAAAAGAGATGATGTTATTAGCCAATAGAGTTCTCATAGCTGATTCCAAAGATTCTCCAAGAGGAGTGAACTTTCGTTTATTATTAGAGGACCAAGATTTGTATTCTGGCTTCTTTTGAGATGGTTTAGACACCTTTTTCTCTGAAGCTTTGATTGCTTGGGTACCAATAGTTAGATTGAAAGTTGGTGCCTTTGATGGGGCACGGATAGTATCAACAATGCCATCTATGATGATGCCTTTATTCTTATTCCAATTTTTGTTCTTATCTTTAGAACTGGATCCCGACTCGTATTTGTCCTTTTGAAGTGTGATGTCTCCTTTTTTCACAAGTACTTTTTCAATTTTGATCGCATTGTCTACCATCTTATCAAAAGATATATGATCTTGCATTTGTAAAGGGTAGTTGATCTCTAGGATAAGATTATTGATGAAGATTTCTATTTTCTCAGTTTCTCGATTAGGCCTAGCATATAGAGAGAATTTATTCCTCCATCTTTTGAGAAATGTCAAGAATGGTTCCCCTGGATATTGTTTGAGATTGCAAATATCGATCATGGTGACTAGATGTTGAATGTTGTAGGAGTATTGCTGATAGAATAATTTGATCAACTCCTCAAAAGTTTTGATAGTAGAAGGCAATCTAGAGAGCCAATGAATGGTTGCTCCTCCCAAAGATCAAGGAAAGAGATGCATCAGACAGGTGGGTTTGTGCATGAACTCCATAGATTGTGTACAAAATTCTCTGACATGATCTTGAGGGTCCGAGTGTCCATCATACTTATCGTATTTTGGCATTTCCACTCTTTTTGGGAATAGTGGCATGTACAAGTCTTTGTCAAATGGAAAAGGACATAGGGCCTCCATGGAGAACTCCTTGGGTTCCTTTTCTTTCTCAAGGTTATTAAGTTTGACTTGCATGGCATGCATTTGTTTCATCATAGCTGTGAGTAGAGTTTCTTCCTCATGTATAATGATATCTTCAACATTAAATTTGGGAGGAAGTTTAGCTCCTTGATGAGTTAATTGTAAAAAGTATGCCTCTCTGTCTTCTTTCAAGAAATGCTTCATCATTCATTTGAAGTTATCATAATTTTGATATTGAGCAATTTCTTGAGGTGTGGGTTCCTGATCTGCACCATGTTGAGATTGAGCTCTTTGAGAGCCAAAGTTTGTCCCTGCTTGAGACATGGTAGGAGTTCTCCATAGGATAGATTGATGAGGAGTTTGTTGATTACCTCCGTGAGTTGATGAAGGAGGAATGTAACCATTTTTTAATCGAAAGTTGCCAAGACCGTCATCTTCGTAAAGACCAGAATTGTAGAGTTGCTCAAGATTTGGACCCTTGATAGTGGTTATAGGTAAGGTATGGGATGCTTCTCTATATTTCTTGTGAGAGGAAGCTCTAGTTTCCACCATTAACCTTGGGTGAAACAAAAGAATATGATGAAGACAACTGAAGAAGGATCTAATTCAAGAAGATCAAATGATGACACCTTGTTAAGGTTTGATTGATTGAAGCTTAGATTAGATGTAAATGAAGGAGACTGTGCCCTGGATGTATGGGTAGATTCCCAAAAGATAGTGGACACGAGTTCACCACACTTAGCTATTTTGATGATTGATTGAAGATTGATAGTTATGACAAGGTTTTGACATAAGATGGTAAAGACTCAAATCGATTAAATAGAAGGCCAAATCAGATTCAAAAGGCCACTTTAGGAAAATGATTAGATTCTCAATAATTTCTACTCTATTCCTCCCACAATGATTTATTTGACAAATTCTGGAAATAGGTTGGAAAAGTTGGGTCTCTGATAGTTCTAACAACTTTCTGAAAACTTTTCAAAATTTCTTAAATGACTTTCTACAGGCTCGTATGACAGTGGGTATAGCATGAAATGACAATTGAAAAAATTGTACGACTATTGTAAAACTCACACGACAGTTGATAGCAAGGTTTTCACTTTTTGGAATTGACTGGCAGCAAAACTCATATGACAATGTACCATATACCATACGACAATATAGGGGTTCTGAAATGATAATAGCCAAAAGTCATATGACTTTCTGACTTTACAAAATGATTGTTGACTCTAGAAAGGTGTTTGACATCAGATTTTGCAATTTTTTAGATTTTTAGTTTCAGATTGTTCACAAAATTGTCTGTCCAGATTTGAAAATTGTAGCAAATTGATTCGTTCTTGGTAATCAGATAGATAAACAAGCATGCAAAATAGAAAGCAAGTGATTTCAAGCACGTCTAAAAACAATGAATAGGGGACAAAGCAACCCTACACATGAACAATAAAGTGACTAAATTGTGCTAATCCCTAGGAGTGCTAATAGTGCATGTTCCAAAAAGTTTTGCAATAATGCACATATTCCTAGAAAAATGAAAATTTGGCCTCACTATGGTTTTTAGTAATGGTCTGACTCTGTAACTTTTATGATCTCAAGAGGGTGAACTCTAATCCAGGCACACCGGGGTTTTGACATAGTCCAAGAACTTAATCTTTAGGATTTGCTAGGGAGATCTGACAGCCCAACAAGAGACCACACCTGTGGATATTTCTTCCACAAGGACATTTCTATAGCTGTTGTCACTACCACAGTGAAAATGGCTATTACCGCTTAAGGTTTCATCAACGTGGTTGACCCAATTAAGAGAATGTCCACTATGGTTAACCCTCTCTAAAGGTGACTCACAAAATATACCACATGGAGGCTAGTTCCAGATTCAAGGATCTAAGTTTCTAGTACTTCCCAAAAAGGGAGTAGAGCATAATCCTCTAGCCTTTTCACTTTTAACCCAAACAAAGAAGATAAATTAATCTGACACGCTAAGACCAAGATTATCTCACAAAGATCTCTGATGTCAACCACTCCTGATCTATCAACCTCTCTAGAGAGAGAATGTATCAATCAGAAGTTGAAGACGCACAAATCTAGTAAAACATGAGACTCTCTCAGTAACCTCCCTACCTACTAGGGTTCCTTCGTTGAGAAGAGTTTCACTGGAAATCCACTCTCTCAAGAACCATGAATAGTGTTCATAGGGCCTATTTACTATGTGTAACAAAGATGCTGAAAAAAAAATCTATGTTCATTTTTAATAGCCCAAACTGAAATCTGTGATATGAAAGCAATAAAGGCCACATAAGCTTGACATGCAAGAGTTCCTTTTAATCCAAATTGAAATGTTATCAGCTGAAAAGATTACCTAAATTCCTCGCAATGCGCTTAGTAGATTCTTACCTATTTTTAGCAATTCTCACGCTTTTCCAATTCAAAATCAGTAGAAATCAATCAGAAACAGCAAATTTCAATCGTTAATGTTAGCTGTTAGTCCAAATCAGGAAAACAAATCTGGAAATCTGACTGGAAAAGTGAAACAAAAATTGAAACCTGGCACTAAAACTCATACGACAATGGGTCACCCACCAGATGGCAGTCCAAAAACTCATACAACACTGGGTACCAGATCATATGACAATCAAGATTCCAAATGACATTGTGATTCTGGTGGTACGATCCTAGATCAAATAAACTGTCATACGATAGTGGGTATCTCCTAATACGAGTTTCTGACAAAACTCGTATGAAAATTGTATAGATAGAAATTAAAAATCACAATTTGGAACAGAAAATGACAAGAAGATGATAGAAATTGAATGGAAACCCATTTCAAGGCCCCACGGTGGGTGCCAAAAATGTGTGTGTGAATTTTGTACCTAGTTGTAGACACAACACTTCAGTAAAACATTAGAGGTTAGCTAAAATTGAAATCGTGCAATGAAATGAAAACTAAACTAACCAGGTGATTTACTGTCTTCTAATAGATGTGAGTATATATTCTCAGATTAGACCGAGATCAGTGACCTTGACGACACCTAAATGAAGGATTTGAATGCAAAATCTAGATATGAATTGGATGCAAATTAATCTATTTTTTTGAGTTTTCTATGCAATAATTTGAGAAATCTAATATGAAATCTAATCTATATAAAAAACTGATATGCAATACAATTAATCTAACAATGATATGCTAAAATATGAATGATCTCACAAAGTTGTTGATTTGCAAAGAGGCTTCAATTCTTCAAATACCAATTCGCCAACATAAGTTTGCAAAATTATGAGATATGATTATGAAGAGTTGAGCCTTGATTTTATAGAAATCCAGGGCTTTGGGGATGCATGGAAAAAGCCATAAATCACTCAAATAAACTCAGGTTGATTTTTGAGTTAACAAAGAATAAAAGATAATCAATTCACAAAATCATGCAAAAATAGCTTTTTAACTCAAATCAGAGTTGAGTTTATTTTTAAAACAACTTGAATTGATTTTCTAATTTCAAGTTTAACTACTTTTTGAATGTGCATAATAATTATGAATTAAATAAATAAATAAAGTGATTTATCCTCAACTTAACTGATTTTTTTAAAATAAAATAATTGATTTATGGGTTAATCAATTATTAAATCAAACTTTTATTCCAAAATAATATCATTAAATATGACAACTTGCTTTAATTAATTAAATAAGAATTTAATCAATTAATGATAGGAATTTTGATTTATTATCAAATTTAAATAATAATAATTAGGAATAAATATAATTAAATTCAATTAAATAATTAAGTGGCAGTATTAAATCTAATTAATTAAATATTGAGAATATTTAATTAATCAAACTTTAGGACAAATAGGATTTATTGCCAAATAATCATTAAATTAAAGATAATTAGGATAAATAGGAATAAGGAATATTCCCCGATGCAGAATTTAGGATAATCAATTAAAATTTGATAATGTGTCGATGTGCCTTAGGTTAGGACTTCGATGTCAATTTCATTCAATGTGTCGATATAGGAGGTTAATGAACCTATAGCCCATTTTTGGGGTATTACAGCTACTAGATTGATTATGAACAAAGTGTTGATGGAGAGGAGATTTGATAGGAGTTCATCTTTTCTCATGCACTGATTCGTTTGGGTTCCATAGACAACACTTCATTCATCAAGTGTGCCATATGACTTATTTTTAGAAGAAGTGTTCCATATGACTGTTGTTAGAAGATACTTCATAACAGGTGAAAATTAGATTCTTCTTTCCCTAAATAGAGAAAGAGGTATGTTTGCAGGATTGGTGCTTGGTCCACCCTAAAACCTATAGTATTATCTTATGATACCTTATGGCTCATTTCTCGAAGTAGTGTGAATGTAAGGAAGTTTTTAAAATAGAAAGGAAGATCTGCAATTCTGGTTTGAAGACATATTTGAGCATTTTTATGTGACAGTGCCTTTAGATGGATTGAATACTTCTAAATAGCATTAGATATATGTTATTAGGTTAGATTCAATACTTTTTCATTCTTTGTGCAAGTTCTTGTAGAGGTAGATTAGTGGCATTAATAAATTGTTTAGTAATAAGGTAGTCTACTGTCCAGTTTAGAGTATTTTGAATTTCTATGGCTCCCCCATGAAATCTAACTGTAGGAACTTCCTAAAGGTGGATGAATGTTTTAGGGGAGCCAATGTATAGTAGGTATGTGAAAGTAGGAGTCATGAAGATTTGAGCTTCAAATTGTGTTTCTTTATATTAGAGATTACTTATTGTGTTTCTTTATATTGGAGATTACTCATTTTGTTTCTTTATATTAGAGATTACTTATTGTGATCCTTTGTGCTTGTTTTCATGTATTCATGATGAAAATATAAACCTTGTTAACTTTCAAAACATGAAAACATCAAACCTGTTCTTTGAGGGCTTAATGTCAAAGATGCCTTTTATGTTGTGTTTAATGATAATGCTTGTCATTTGTTGTTTTAGTTTTTCTTATTTTGAAACATTGCATTTGTTTACTTCATGATATTGTAAAATACTATTTTGATCACTACAGCTATGTATTGAAGCACCTTGCTATCCTATACTTTGGAATGCTTTAATACATTGATGACTATTTCGAAAGTATTTGGTGGCACTAAAATACAAATCATTTATGTCATTGTCTCTTTCCTCTATGATTGATTATAAATATCATGGTGTTTTATGGCACTTTCATTAATTGTATCATAGTTGTGCTCTACTATTGTACTTAACCTTTAACATATCTCCAATGATTACAATGACTTGCACATGTTTGTATCTTGTGGTTGTTCCATCTTCTTATTGTGATTGGTGTCAATTTAAGGCATGATATGTCAATGTCTTCTTATTGTATTTATTCTATTAGGACTTCAGAGTGACATTTCCTTTCCACATGAGCATAGAATTCAAAATTGCCTCTATAGAAGAAATTGTTCATTAATAGTAGATAGATGTGTTTTCCCCTATGATCTCATGATAATGGCCATATTTAATAACTCTATAACATGACGGTTGTTCCTTTTAAGAGAGATGGTTGTTCCATTGTTCTAAAAACTACACTTTGTTGTCCTTTTGACATGATAGCATTATATGTCAGAAACTTTGAGGTTCTCTTACCTTTTGTATGTCATGGCTTCACCTCTATGTAGCTTAATCTCACTCTGAAAATGATCTTCTTTTAGGAAACAATGAAAATCCTCTATGGGTTCATACTTATTGTGACTTCCCATGGTGCACTATCATTTCATGTACACTATATTTTTCCAATTCTTTTAAATTGTCACCGTCTTTGAAAATTAATGCCATATGTTGCTTACATTTGATTCAATTTCCATATTAATTACTCTCTTCAGTTTTATTAGGAACTTTTTCCTTAAGCATGTGTGATGCAAACCTATAACATCTCTTTTATCCTCTAGTTTTTTTTGTTCATTTGTAGTGCACTTTTGATGGCTTCTCTATATGTAATCATGATGCTCTATTTCTTGGTAGTTGTGACTCTTAATGATTAAACCATCTCTTGATCATGTTATTGCACTTGATTAATAAATTCTTTCAAAATCCAATAACTGTTTAACATTAGATATAGAAGTACAAAAAATAAGGCCCCAATATACGTACATCATCAGAGAGTTTCATATTCTTTGTATGGATGTGAAGCACTTCCAACCTGCCTACTTCATTTGGAACCCCAATATCAATCTCCCTGTCAAACCTTCCAAACCTTCTAAGTGTCAAATCAATACTATTTAGCTGACTCCCAAATTGCAACGTGAAGAATGAAAAAGGGTGGTGTGAGCCTCCTTTGTTGAAAATGAAGCCTTGGTCAAAATGTGACCTCCATAATGAAACACAATCCCTTAAAAACAAATCATTGCTATTCTTTAATAGTTCACAGCCTTCAAATAACATAGTCCTCTATTAAAGGAGATAATTCAACCTCCTTATGATATTTGATTAATGAAGAATTTCAAAATTCCAACCTTAATAATTTGCAGCTTGATGTAATTGCTTCAACTTCACATTCTTGATTTACTTCAGCATCAAGAATAATATCCACAGATTTAGTAGTCTAGTGAGGAGATTTATGTAACTCCCAAAATACTTATCCTTTTGAATATTTCATGGTCTAGTGAGCATGATTTGTGTGTGTATTTCTAAATCTTTTATAATCTTATAATACTTTATTTTATTTTATTATATACAAGATACTACTTGTACACACTAAATAGTGCACTTCTCTAAGTCATTACTTCCAAGGGAATCCATGAATGGGAAACCTTGAGAAAGTGACCTAGAGCTCCCTAGGCATGGAGTCACAAGGATGTTGATGGTGCTCTCAGCTAGAGCTATTAAAGCATGCAACCTTGCTAGTAAACCACACAATAGGAGATTCAAAGAGACAAGGGCAAGAATGCCAATATCCTCAAGAATCAACAATGAAAATGCAATGCAATGCAAGCTATGCTAAGAATGAAGATGCAAGCTAAGCTATGAAAGGAAAGTATTACAAACCCTTGCTAATTAAGCTATGTGAGCTAATCTAAAGCATAAAGGAAATTAAGCTAGATGCCATGAAAGCTATGATGTGAGAAATGAAACTAGAATGCAAGAATGATCTCTGAAAGCTCCCAAGTCTCCAAGAAATCTTGCAGCATAAGATTAGCATAAAAAGTTGGGATCTAAGAATGAGAAAAGAGCTCTCCTTTTAAAGGAATTGAAAAGGAATGGACCATGGAGATTAAGAGGCAAAATATTTAATCAAGGGTGGAGCATCAAAGAGGGGCAATCCATGTGCACAAATATCCTCCAATGAGAAAATAAGAGTTGACTTTTGTGTCCATATGAGATAAAAAGTGTTTTTCTTCTTTTTATAAAATAAGAATAATGCTTTATTTGTGCAACTTAGGATAAGAGGAAAAGTGGGGGATTTTTATATATTAAAAAGGGAGGAAATTCCTTTTAAATAAATAAAGACTTTAGGATAAAATGGTTAGCCCAAGGCAAATAATAGAAAATGATAAAATAGGATTTGATCAAGGAAATTGATATAATTGATAAAATGTTCATTTTTGAAAATACTGATTCAGGGATTTGATAAATTGCTGAATGGGGGCCCAAAGTCTAGGTGACCATTTTAGGGTGTATACATTTGCCCCTCTTTGACTAATGTGAGATCGATTTGAGATCACATGCAGTCAAAGAATGGAATTGAAATGTGAGATCAATTTGGGATCACAAAACAGTCCAGACATGTGTTTGACAGATGGGAACATATCAGGACAAGCATAAGCATAAGCTGAAAAAGATAAGCTAAAAGACAAGACCAACACCTGTATAGCTAGGTGATAATCAAGTCTCAGATAAGAGATAAGAATCTCAAGCAATGTTGATTGATAAGCTGAATCAAAGATTAAAGCTGATAGGTATTGCCCCCTTGGAATCAAAATCAAAATCAGGTAGAGGAGAACAGAAAATTGATAAACTTGATCAAGTCACTAGAAATAATAATCGAAGGTGAAAGATGATAGGATAACCATCAAGTAGTGAAGATATGCCCCAGTTTGACTAGGTTTGACAGAGAAAGATATAGGATAAAAATGAAGTCAAACCTCAGAGAGATGAAGCGAAATGAAAATGAATGAAAGACTAGGAGTTTGAAAGAGATGGGGATGAAGGAATAAAGATGCCCAAACAAAGATCGAAGGATCAGGCCTCAAATGGTTAGCCAACTATGTAGAAGAGGGTGAAAGTTTTGAAATGTGATCTTGACTATGAAGATGAACTTAGATTTTGATTTTGATCCTAAAAATGGATCCAGGACGTCAAAATTAGCTAGGGGTGCAATTTTCAGCAATTCTGAGATGTTTTGAAAATTAGGTCAAAAGGTCAAAATGTTATAAAAGGGGGTAAAAAGGTCATTTTCAAAATCATTTGTCTTTCAGTGATTTGAGAATCTCAAGAGCTTAGAGAGAGAAAATGGCCCAGCAAGCAGTGATCTCGGTCCACAGGCATCAATTTGAGTGCACCCGGTTGCATAACCGGCCTCTGCAGTATGGTGCCCCGGTATGTTTTCAGAAAAAACTTACTTTGTAGGTCATTTATGATCTTTAATGTCAATTTAAATCATGTTTTTAATATTTTTTTAATTTTTCAAATTTTCCTCGTACAAAAAATCATACGATACTTGCTAAGTATTGCACCCTTTGAGGATATCTATCGTGCGATACTTCATGGGTCAAAATAGTATTGCACGGATATTGAATCTAGTATCACACGATACTAGACGATATATCATGCGATACTATGTGAAGTATTGCAGGCAAAGATACCATTGCACTGCTATTGAGGAAAGTATCACACAATACATAGTCAAAAAATAGTATTGCACAGTATAGAAAAATTAACATGTTTTAATGTTTTTGAGCAAAATGACATGGGTCCTGACAATGTTTTCTTTTTAAGATGTTCTGTACTAATTTTATACATCTATCATGATATGTTCTGACATCTAGTTTGGGTTAAATGGCTTGCAAGAGAACTTTCATGCGCTACTCGTTAGAGCACCGAGAGTGACTAGGCTCCGATGCATCCGTGATCTAGATGATTTGGGGTGAGCAGACCTAAGGGAGATGGGATTTAGCTATTTTCTATAGATGCCCCACATTCAAGAAGATCATGGATTACTTACAGCATTGGCTGAGAGGTGGCACAGTGAACATAACACCTTTCACTTTCCCACTGGAGAGGCTACGATTAGAATAGAGGATGTCTATCAGATCCTAAAAGTTCTGAGCCATGGAGATCTGTAAGTATAATCTTGTTTATAGATAGTCATAGACATAAAGTTTCCATATGATAGAAACTAACATGATTGTTTGTTGGCACAAGTGTACTATGATCAGGATCTGACAAAGGGATGAAAAATTATGTAGGACATGTTTCAGGATGTCACCTTTGTGGATAGACACCTCAGTTGGGATCGGCTGATGGATGAGTTTGGTAGGGAATTTCCAGTGCCATGCATCATATGTTCTATAGTGGCACAGGCCCTTATTACTGATAGGAGTCAGAAGGGTTTCCCATTGGGCTGGAGTAGGTTATTGGTAGATCTGATTGCACACCCATGGTAGATGGTATGGGGTCCAGCCATCCTGGTAGATATGTACCATGAGCTCCATGAGATTATATATCAGGAGAGTAGGACCTGGGTATGTGGTACGATCTTAGCATAGGTTTGGGCATGGGAGCACATCGTCATTGTGCATCCACATGTGCAGTCAAGGGAGCAGAGATGCCCCTATATCTATAGGTACACAGGGTTCCTATCATAGCCACATAGCGGGGATATGACATATTAGAGGAGGTTATTGGATGAGCTCACCTCATTTCAGTGGAGGCCATACAGGGCTATTGAGCAGTGGGGTGATCGAGAGGAGGAGCTCAGTTACATGTTATGTAGTCAGCCACTGGTAGGGTGGCACTCTGACATTGTTGAGAGATTTGTGATCACCCAGGTCTAGAGATAGTTTGGGTGACAACAAAGAGTACCCACCGAGACCACCACTTATGCTTGGGTTAGGGATGAGGAGGGACTACTAGCTGGTAGTACAGGATATAGCTACCATATGTAGGGAGCCATGGGACTACCTCCTAGACATGGTAGATGTAGGTGTTGATGCGGCTTACAGGGAAGAGTAGTGAAGGTTCCCATTCCCTAGATTCACTGTACCTGATGCACAACCGGCAGCACAGGGGGATGATGGAGATGATGGGGATGGAGGGGATGGAGGGGATGGAGGAGGGAGAGGGAGAGCTAGGGAGACTGGATAGAGCTCTTGATCAGGTGGCTAGAAATGTCCACAAGGATAGGGTTCTGTTGATGAGGGAAATGACAGGGCGAGGCCATTTCATCACCGAGTGGATGTTGGGTAGGATCAGCCTGTAGGGGGAGAGGATCTAAGAGTGAGGATCCAGGTCCTAGAGATGGAAATGCAGTAGCTACGGATCACCATAGCCATCAGAGACCATCAGCTAACTGATCTCAGAGCTGAGATAGAGCAGTGGAAGAGGGTTGCATAGGCTGGTGCAGCAGAGATCAGGTGAGAGGCAGCACGAGCTGCTTATTATCATGGGCTCTATATACAAGCTATACCTGAGGGACAGAGAGCACCACCCTACTCTGCAATAGCTGGGAGATCTGACATGGTGCTAGACATAGTGGTAGCACCACCTCCACCACCACCAGCTCCACATGACGATGCTAGCGAGTCCTAGGTCTAGGTTTAGGATAGATGTATAGAGACATATCCTGGGACTCTATCCAGATTTTTGGATCCCACATTGTATCATGACATTTTTATATATATGAGATTACTAGATTGGTGAGATATCTTTTGTACTTGTCCCACTTGTGATGGATGTTTCAATTTTTATATTGTCTTTTCATATTGCTCAAAATGTACGATATATATATGCTCATGTATAATCTCTCTCATAGATGTATGTTTAGTTCTCATGTTTATGATATAGACTCGTGTTTCTGAAAATGATCTCTTTTGGATATAGATATGATGATAAGATTAACCCCTTGTGATGACAGGAAAAAGGATGTGATGTGAAAGACAAGGAGTGAAAGACATGATCGAGAAAAGGAAAGGTGAGCACAATTGACCGACAGGTCCTCGAAAGATGAAAGGAGAGCTCTCTCCATATGCAAGATGAAAAACTAAACTAATATGAACCTAAAAATGCAACCTACTATGAAAAAGTGGTTTACTTGCAAGGTCACAAAGCTTTTAGACTCTAATATTCATCATCGAGCATTATTGGTAGCATCGCAAGATCATACAATGCACACTAGTATGACTATGTGAATCTGAATATGATCTATATCAGAGAGGTATGTGGGAATCCCACCTAGGCATCAAAGACATATAGGTCAAGATGACTAGTGCGGTGAGATTTCCTAAGTTTAATATGGCAAGATTATACTCGCATCGAGACATAAGGAAAGTCAAGATGGCTATAAGTATGTACTTGCAAAAATAGTCAAGGATAATACCTTGTAGATCCCAATGTCAAGTGGAACAAGCATAAATGATAATGACAATTAGGACCAACAAAATATACCCACAAGTAGAAAAAGCAATAAAACATGTTCTCATGCCCCCAGTCTTCTAGCTCAGCATCATCAAAAACTATTAGGGAGAGAACACTCATCAAAGAAATCATCATAGACAGCACACAGAAATAAAGTCAAACAAATCTTATCGAGTTGAGTGTTTAAGTGTGTGTTTGTAGGTCATAGAGTCAAACTTTGAGTATCACATCTATGAATGAGAAATACCATATCATGCTAGACTGCGGGTAAGATATCTGATAAGTGTTGAGAAACACTTGACGCTAGGGAAGTGTTGAAAAACACAACTTGGGGTGGTGTTGAAAAACACAGCTTGGGGTGGTGTTGAAAAACATCACTTGCAAGATGTCCTAAAGACTAACGCATCCTAGAGACCAAAGCTAACACAGTTATGCCCCTAGACAAAGACAAAGACCAATTCCAAACCAAGACAACAAGGTCAAGGCATGATGGAGAAAGGCTAAGTGTCGAGAACGCATGCTAAAAGACAAGGGTGCAAAGGCCTCAAGTAGCACCTATTTCTAGGTTTTCACCACTTGGAGATTTTTTATTTTTCAATTTTTTTTGTATTTTTGCTACCAAGGCGCCTGTTTCCAAGTTTTCACTAAGACACTTTTTCAATTTTTTTGAATTTTTTTGTATTTTTTTGTATTTTTTTAGGACTTTATATGCTTTTTAGGATTTTTTCAACATCATATATGAATTTTTTTGGAATTTTTCAGGACCATATAAGTATGTACAAAGGATGCCCCTAGACAGAATAGGCATCATGTATAGAACTTCTTGAGGTGCAAAACATTGATAGGATCAGGGAGCTGTTCCCCCTCTAGATCAGATAGTAAATAAGCACCTATACCAAAAGTTGCAGTAATGATGTATGGTCCAAGCCAATTAGGTTCAAATTTTCCCTTTTGTTCTCTATGTTGTTGGTTCTTAGGGTTTTCTCGTAGGACAAGATCCCCCACTTGAAATTCTCTAGGGTGAACCTTCTTATTGAATGCTTTGGACATACACTTTTGGTAAACTCTCATGTGATCAAAAGATGCTTTACATTTTTCATCTAGAAGTTCTAGTTCTTGGAGCCTCATGGCACGGTAGTCTTCATCTGTAACTAATCCTTTAAGGGAAACTCTAAGAAAAGGAATCTCCACCTCTAAAGGTAACACTGCTTCAGCACCATAAGTGAGGGAAAAATGAGTAGCCCTGTTGGAGTACAAATACTTGTTCTATAGGCCCACAAGGCTGAATTTATCTATAGATGTCAGTCTCTACCATTCTTGTGAACTGTTCTATGGAGGATTTTGAGAATGGTCCTATTCAAATCCTCTGCTTGTCCATTTCCTTGCGAGAAGTAAATGGAGGACCAATGTTGTTTTATCTTGAATTTCTTGTAGAAATGTTTAAGGTCCTTGTTTTTAAACTGACCTCCATTGTCAGTGATTATCTCAGAAGGCACTCCATATTGATAGATGATATGGTTCAAAATAAACAAAGAAACTATCTTGCCTAAGGCAACAGAAAGTGGGACAGCTTCTACCCATTCGGTAAAGTAATCAATAGTAGTGATAATGAATTTGTGTCCACTTGATGAGTTGGAATGAATTTTCCCAACAAGGTCAAAGGCCCAGCTCTGAAATGGCCAATGAGAAATAGATAGAATAAGCTCCCTTCCTGGAGCATGTATTAGGTTACCATGTTTTTGACACTTTTCACAAGATTTATCAAAAGCTACTACATCTGTCTACATGGTAGGCCAATAGTACCCCACCCTAAGCAACCTTTGGGCCATGGCAAGACCATTAGAATGTCCTCCACAAATTCCCTCGTGAATGTCAGCTAACGCTCAGTTGAACTCATCCTTTTCTAAACACCTAAGAAGTGTCCCATCTAAACCCCTCCTATATAGATCACCAGAGATAAGGGTGTGGTGAGAGGCATTTCAGGTTAGGTTTCTTCATTCGGAATGATTGAAGGTTTTGAGGATAGTACCATCACGAAGGTATGATTAAATGGCACTGTAGCAGGATGACTCATGGCCAATAAGGGTACAAACAACTTGGATTTCTTGAGAGTCATAGATAGGGTAGCATAGCTCTTCCACCAAGAATTTGAATCTAGATTCATGTTGTTCTAGCTGAAGAAGTGAAGCCAGTGTAGCCATAGCATTAGCTACTTTATTCTCTGCTCTAGGGATTTTTTGAAATGTAACAAAGGTAAAATATCATCCCAATGAATCAACTATTTTCTTGTAGGGTACCATTTTTTCATCTTTGGTTTGATATTCTTCATTAACTTGGTTGACTATTAATTGTGAATCCCCATAACTATGCAGCTTTGTGATTCTCCACTCTATAGCCATTTTTAATCCATTTGTCAAGGCCTCATACTCAGCAATGTTATTTGTGCATGGGAACAATAGTTTGTAGGACTTAGGAATTGTGTACCCATGAGGAGAAACAAATAAAACTCCTGCACCTGAACCATTTTGCATGAAAGAGCCATCAAAGAACATCTTCCATATTCTTGCAGTCATGTACATTATGTGCTCATCTGGAAATTCAACTTGAATTGGTGCTTTGTCTTGAATTGGAAAATCAGCCAATTGGTCTGCAATGGCTTGTCCTTTTATAGCCTTACGCTCAACATACTCTATGTCAAATTCTGATAAGATCATCATCCACTTAGCAATTCTACCTATGAGAGCAGCCTTACCAAGCAAATATTTGAGAGGACCAATTTTTGCAGTGAGGTGTATTGTATGCACAAGCATGTAATGTCGCAACTTTTGGGAAGCAAACATCACTGCTAGGCAATATTTTTCAATACTAGTGTAGTTGACCTCATATGACACAAGAGTACGACTGATGTAATATATAGCCCTTTCTTTTCTAGTATCATCAAGCTGAGCCAATAATGCCCCCGAGGAAGATTATGTTGCTGACACATACAATATGAGTGGTTTTCCTAGGATAGGAGGCATTAAGATTGGAGGATTGGCCAAGTATTGCTTGATTTGGTCCATGCTTTGCTGACAATCTTCATTTCAGACACATTTAACCCCTTTGTGTAAATTCATATTAAAGGGTTGACCTCTATCAACCAGTTGTAAAATAAACCTCCTTATAGATTGAAGGCATCCTTGAAGACTCCTCATTTGACTGATGTTTTTGGGAGGCGGCATATCCAATATTTCTTGAACTTTCTCTGGGTTCACCTCTATTCCTTTAGCTAAAATGATAAATCCTAGTAGTTTGCCAAAGGTGACTCCAAATGCACACTCTTTGGGATTTAATCTTAATTGAAATTGTTCCATACGATCTAGGATGACTTCCAAATCACCTAGGTGTGTATCCCTTTCTTTAGATTTTTCCAAGGTGTGTATTCCTTGACTAACTTGGTACCTTGTCATAACCGACATGAAAGAAAAAGACCCTTGGTGATAAGATGACCTTATGAAACATCAATATCAAACTAGGATAGTGAAAGTGTTCAATTGTCCAAAAAAGAGATGGTAAGATAGAAAGCTACAAAAGGTGCAAACCAACACTGCCACAGAGGTGTATAATAAAAGGATGATTATCCTAACACATATGGACCAAGAGGATGGATTTGCCAAATATATAATTAAAATTGAATTTTGATGGAAGTGAATCGGACAAAAGAGTACTGAAACTCTCCAAGTGTGTTACCAAAGAATCTAAAGGTGTACTTTTTCAACAAGGATAATTCCTAACTTATCGATGCAAAGCAAGACTACTTTGTAAGATCAAAGAACACTAATTCAAGGGGTCTAAAAATAGGAACCCAAGGTACAAATAGGTTTCTAGCAGCAGAGTAAGTCACCTACTAAAATTTGGTCGACTAAGGAAAGACTAAAAATTGCATAAACCAGGCAGACAACAAAAAGACTCTATGCAATAGTTTCCAAGCTAACAGTGTGATAATTTCTAAGCAGGTGATATTTTGCAGTTAGCAATGTGACAGTTTCCAAGCAGCCTGTGCGATACTTTCCAGGCAAGCAGTGTGATAGTCTTCCAGTGATGAACTATCGCATGATAATTCTCAGTAAAATGTGCGATACAATTTTAGGATCGTACAACTCTTGACCAATGAGTGCTAAAAATCTCAATTTTAAGGGCAGTTTGTTCAAAATTTTAGTTTGAAGGTTAGATTTTTTGATTTCAAGCACAGTGACAGCAGTAAATAGACAGGTTTGCAAACAGTAGGTGATCAAACATGTCATAAAGCACTTGCGCAAAAGCAACCTTTCCAAGACAAGTAATTGTGATATCAAAGCAATAAAATCCTATGAATGCTACCATGATGTTTGATTTTTGAGAATGTTTACACAGGTAGATCACAGTGAAAACACTTCAAGCACTTACTAGCCTAAAAAGACAATGGCTCAATACTTAACAACTTGGCCCACACTTGATGTCCCATTGCCTCACACAAAGTGGTTACCCACAATAGATATTGGCTTTGTCATGGAAGTGTCAATGACACAACCAAAGGAACATAGATGGTGAGTAATCTTGGGGTGATCTGGGTTGGTCCACTAGGATCAATCCTTGCACCAAGAAGCCAAGCGGTAAAATAGGGTGGCTTCTATCTATGGTTTTTAATAAGAGCTTATGTTCATAATATCCCTCTTGCTCCCCAAAGGGACTCCTTACCTTGCGGCAAGTAATGGACCTCGTGGCCACAAGAGTACCTTAAGCATTCTTGCTCAACATTTTCCTCATGGTCACAATCCCATAAGTACTCACATCAAGTGAAGACAAGTACTACATCTACCAAGGTTTTGTGTCCTTGATAGCCTTGAGTTTATAGTGGGTCGGAATAGCCGGCAAAAAGCTTGTCCCCACTTGGGTCGTTCCTCTTGATTGCTCAAGAGTAGGCCCACTAAAGGATTCTAAAGAGTGGATCAACCTTTGAGTGTCAAGATTTTTGTTTCACCTCAAGGGTGAAGAGCATACTTCTCCTACCACCCAAAGATTCCTACAACAAGATATTAAGTGCCTATGAAATGAAACAACTAGTATATGCCACACTCAAAAGAAAGCAATTAAATAAGCACTTGATTAGTTTTTATGCTTTGGGCAGCCCTACAAAAATTGTTAGTATCCCTTCTGCATTTAGAGCTTTGACATGCATTCTTTTAAGCAAATAATCAAGCAATAGGAGCACCTACAAGCACCACTTGTTAGCCCTACAAGGGTTAGCACATCAAAAACCAAATGAAATCTACAAATAGATCCCTGTTCTACAATAGTGAATCAGAAATCTGAATCAAAACCAAGCAAATCTTGCAAAGAAATGACAAAAATTGCTCACTGCTAGGCCTGGGCGATATTTCTGTTAGAGGAATAGTCATGAGATATTTCATTCTATACTGGTGCGATATTATATCTCCATGTGATAATTCCTGATACCTGCGTGCGACAGAGAATAGAACAAGAGTGTGATATAATCTACCAAAGTGTGTGATATGTTAATTGGTAAAATATTGCACTGGTATATAGGAAACTATCATATGACACTGGAAAATTGTCGCATGATAATTCTGTCAGAAAAAACCAGAGAGGAAATTTTGATGAAACAACAAGAAAATATTGACAAAAAAAATGATGAAAATGCAAAAAATGAAAGACAAAACAAGAATGTTCTACCCCACAGTGGGTGCCAAAAATGTACACACTAAATAGTGCACTTCTCTAAGTCATTACTTCCAAGGGAATCCATGAATGGAAAACCTTGAGAAAGTGACCTAGAGCTCCCTAGGCATGGAGTCACAAGGATGTTGATGGTGCTCTCAGCTAGAGCTATTAAAGCATGCAACCTTGCTAGTAAACCATAAAATGGGAGATTCAAAGAGACAAGGGAAAGAATGTCAATGTCCTCAAGAATCAACAATGAAAATGCAATGCAATGCAAGTTATGCTAAGAATGAAGATGCAAGCTAAGCTATGAAAGAAAAGTATTACAAACCCTTTCTAATTAAGCTATGTGAGCTAATCTAAAGCATAACGGAAACTAAGCTAGATGTCATGAAAGCTATGATGCAAGAAATGAAACTAGAATGCAAGAATGATCTCTAAAAGCTCCAAAGTCTCCAAAAAATCCTGCAGCATAAGATTAGCATAAAAAGTTGGGATCTAAGAATGAGAAAAGAGCTCTCCTTTTAAAGGAATGGACCATGGAGATTAAGAGGTAAAATATTTAATCGAGGGTGGAGAATCAAAGAGGAGCAATCCATGTGTACAAATATCCTCCAATGAGAAAATAAGAGTTGACTTTTGTGTCCATATGAGATAAAAAGTGATTTTCTTCTTTTTATAAAATAAGAATAATGCTTTATTTGTGCAACTTAGGATAAGAGGAAAAGTGGAGGCTTTTTATTTATTAAAAGTGGAGGAAATTTCTTTTAAATAAATAAAGACTTTAGGATAAAAAGGTTATCCCAAGGCAAATAATCAAAAATGATAAAATAAGATTTGATCAAAGAAATTGATATAATTGATAAAATGTTGATTTTTGAAAATACTGATTCAGGGATTTGATAAATTGTTGAATGGGGGCCCAAAGTCTAGGTGACCATTTTAGGGTGCATATACTACTAATGTTTGTATGTTTACATTTTTTATATTTATAGCCTATGAAGAAACTCCACACCTGGCAATATGAACCTAGAACAAAATAACAAGACAATTGCTAGATTGTGATCTCAGTCCCAAAGAAAAGACATTGATAAATGTAATTGTCCTTGCAAAAAGCATGTAAGGGTTTAAAGAATCGAAGAATTCTAATCACAACAACCCAGAGTCATTGTAGGCAACATGGTCACATTGAAGGGTGGCGCGATTTTTGTCAATTGGTGAATGTGGATTTCCAATTGCAGGAACATAGAGGTGTGAATATCCAAGTCGACGATAACACTCCCATGGAAGAAGATGATCCTATGGTAGAGAACACAATTGAAGATGATGGTATTGGCATATTTGATAATGTGCCAGAGGACATGATTGAAGAAGATGGTATTGGTGTAGTTGATCAAGATGATCATGATGATGGTACTAGCTCATCTAATAATGATGTTGAAGATGATCTTGATATAACTATACTTGAGAAGGCATACGAGCCCCTATACCAAGGCTCCCAAACAACTCTTCTCTCCACTATAGTGTTGTTGGTGAACTTGAAGGTTATGAATGGTTTATCCAATATAGAAATGTCATGTATGCTAATGTATGCCATTTTTGTCATCTTCAATGTTAGCATACCATTATGATTCATTATATTAACAAGTCATATTTGTTGTTGTAGGTTGATAGGTGAGTTTTTATTACCACCATTAAAATTCTGCCTCGTTCGTACCATGAATTATCTACCATTATGAGTCAAATTGGAATGAAGTATCAAACAATACATGCATGTTCCAATGATCACATTCTATATCATAATCAACATGAATTTGCAACAGAATGCCCTGATTGTCATAGTAGTAGATATCGGTCAGATTAAATAACAAAAAAGGTGCCTCACAAGACTCTTTGGTACATTCCCATTATTTCATGTCTTCAATGATTATTCAGGTGCATTAGCTTGGCACAATTTATGGATTGCCATGCATGCAATAGAAGTCAAGATGACATTATATGAATGCCTACAGATGGTTCTACATTTAAAGACATACAAACAACATGGCCACTCTTTAAAGAAGAACCTTGTAATCTCAAGCTTTCAGTGGCAACGGATGGTGTCAATCCATTTAGAGATATGAGATCTATTTACTTAGTATGGCTTATTTTTGTTATTAACAATAACATTCCTCTTTGGATGTCCATAAAGAGGGAGCACATAATGTTGTCAATGATTGTACTAGGTATTTTTTTATTTAATAGTTATGTAAATTAATTTATAAACATCGCATCAAGATGGTCATAATAATTATGTAATATTTTTGTTCATTCAACTAGGTAAGTACCAAGTTAAAGATATGAACATGTATATTGAGCCCCTTATTGATGAATTTTTGAAGTTATGGAATGGGGTCACTATGTATGGCATCTCTAGACCAATAGGACAAAGACAATTTCAATTCCATGCAATGCAATTCTTGTATGGACAATACATGATGCCTCTGGGCTAACTCATTTTTGCGTTATGTTATATATTCATGTTAAGGTCACATATTTTTGGTATTTTATAGTGCTTACACATTATTGTTGTATGTTTAAGTTGCGCATGATAATTGTACATGATCCAATTGTACGGTATCTTTTAGGTCTTCAGACAAAGGGTAAATTTTCATGTCTAGTTTGTGGTCTGAAGATGAAATCTCGTCATTCAAGAAGTTTAGGAAAGCAGGTGTTCGATGAGTTTAGGTACTTTCTCTACAATAATCATAAGTATTGAACTATCGAAAAAATTCTTTTTAATGGGAAAGAAGAGACAACATCAAGGCCACGAAGAATGACACCCCGTCTATGGAATTTGGAATACTATAGACTAAATCGCCGAGCTAATGTCATTCCATCTGATGATTTTTGTTTGAAATTTATATTTTGATATTGTCTTTTATTTACTAATGATGTTATTGATGCTCGTAAAGGTCGTCAAGGCATCAATGACCAACTTCCTAGAGGAATAAAAAGTTATCCTAGTCAATTTAGTAGGTTGTCGTACTACAAGGATCTCTCAATTGTGCATTTGTTTGATGCTATGCATATTGGAAAGAATGTAACTGAGACACTATGAAAAATATTGGATGGAAGGTGTGATAGAGAAACAATTACCAAAATTTGTAATGACATTCATGAATCCAATCATGCACTGAAAAATTTTATTGAAACAAATAGCAATGAAGACTGCATAAATAATAGTTCCATTCCTTGGTTATTAACTAAGCAGAAAAGTGATGCATTAGAAGAAGTCATAAAAAAAACAAAATTTCCAATAGGATTTGCTGCAAATATAAGCAGTCTTGTATCAAAGAAAGGTGATTTTAGGCCAGGGTTGAAAACACATGATTGGCATACCTTCGTCAATGTAAGTCATGTTCTCTATTTACAATATATTTGTAAAATTGCATGTACTATTTATTGTATTATTTTATAATATATTGAAAAGATCATTTTTTAATCATTGCAGTATGTCCTACCTCTATCCCTCCCACACTATTTTGACAACAGTGTTAAACAAGTTATATACAATCTTGGAGAATATATGAGGTTAGAAGTGTTAATTCTTAGACTTGTACAAATATTATATTTATGACTTGCTTTACTTTTTATGTAATTTATTGTATATTTTTTTCTAAAATCTTGTTTATATGTTCTTGCGAGTTGAATCTCTTTTAGGTGGTTATCATCTAAAGAAATTGATAAAAAAGATATAAAATATTGGAAGAGAAAAATTCCCCAACTTATGTGTGAAATGCAAAAGTGTCTACCTCCAACTTTTTTCAATGCTCAAGAATACTACTGCATACATCAAGTTGAGGAGATTGAATTGTGTGAACCTGTACAAACTAGGTCAATGTAGATGGTTGAGAGGTACTTGAAATTTATGAAGGGTCTTGTTCGACAAAGAACGTGTCCTAAGGGCTCTATGGTGGAGGGATATATGGTATATCAGACCATGGTGTACATTAGTGAATATCTTCCCAAGTTCGCATCAAATATCCATGTAGATCGCATTTGGGATCCTAACTCTATTAACAAATTCGAAGGCGAGTACTTGATGGGGAAAGGTAGATTGAGAAAAGTGAGAGGTAATTATACGATGTTATTGTAGTTTATTAATTCTTATAGATCTTCAATATAAGTTATTTCTAAGTATTCTTTTTATTTTCTTTATAGTTGGTCATGAGTGGGATGCACTACATTTACATATTGCAAACAATCTTGATTGGATGATGGTATGGATTCAACAATGTCAAGAAAATGGTCGCTCATTAACATGGGATCGCATTGCATCATTGGTTAAAGAAGCTCATCGTAATGGAGATCCCAATATTACACCAATGGTACTTGATCTAGCATATGGTTGAAGAGGTAGAAAGGTACGTATAAGTTTACTAATCATGACCCATAAGTTTAATATCAACTCACAGATCGATGCAAATAACCTTGACATGTTTGAATAATTGCATATCAAACACCACAAAACTATGTACTATAATGGTTGTAAATTTTGCATTAAAAAGTTAGACAACATGAAGAAAACTTGTGATTTTGGGATAAGTGCAGTCTTCGAGGTCACTAATATTTCATCTAGAAATGATATACATCCTCAACAACCTGAAAATTGATACTATGGCATTTTGGATAATATATTTGAGTGTGACTTTAATTCATTCAAATTAGTTCTATTTGTCGTTAAATGGTACAAGCTACGGCTAAATCAAAATGATACTAATAGGACTATTATTGAACATGATAGTGGATTTACAATTATTAATACAAGTTCATTTGAGCCAATTGGAGATGAACCCTATGTTCTTCCAAGCCAATGTGAGCCAGTGTTTTACTTTGTTGTTCCACATAAACCGGGTTGGTCATTTGTTGTTAGACATGATCCAAAAGGAAGGTCGGTAAAGTATAATGTGATGGAAGAAGAAGATACTGAAGAATCAGAAGATGAATTAAATGATGATCACAGATGACTATTACACAAGGAAGAAGAAGAAGAAGAAGAAGAAGAAGAAAATGATGATGATTCTGATGATGGTGATGATGGTGACGATCATGATCATGGTGATGAAGATGGTGTTGATCAAGGGGATGATGGTCATGATGATGATGGTCATGATGATGATAGTCATGATGATGGTGATGGTGATGATGATGATGATGATGATAGTCGTGATGATGATGATGATGATAGTCATGATGATGACATGGATGAGGAGGATGATCAATAACATGATCAATGAAATGTATGTCAAGGTATGATCAATATCACGTATGAGGTATTGATTTATTCATAGAAATTTGAATTAAGTTATTATGTGTTGAACTCTATGGTCATGGAGTATATTTTGCATCATGTAAATTTTGTCTTCTATGTAATTTGTAGCTTACATATCATGTAATTTTTGGCTAACTTAAGATAAATGATTTACATATGCAGAAAATTTAACGCCTTTCACATGAATCGACAGGTATAATTTATTATTTGGTTTCCTTCTCTTTAGTCAGAAAAATATATAGATCCTACTATGTCTCTCATTTGATGGATTGCAGGTATCACCAAATAGGTATTTGTCTGATCTGTCTTCCTCAAGTGAGGAAAATGCGGGAATAGAGGACAAAAGTGAGACATATAGTAGGTCTAAAATAGGGAGATCAACTAGAGGTCAAAAGATTAGAAGAAAATTTGATAAATGAATACAATTTTTCCTTGCTGAGGGGGGGTCATGTTCTTATGATAATGAGACCAAAGGCGACAGAAAGGTTCCCTTAAGGTACACACATCTTCAGAAAGAATGGGTACCCAAGGAACTACCTCCAGTGAACACTGATTTTTCTGTTAATGAAAGGATATATCGCATAGCTCCATCTTCATTACATGGTTTGGGCTTATTTTCCATGGATGGCATAAAGGTCAGTTATAATCAAGTTGTTGAATTGATAGAGTATGTAGGACCTTGTTACAATTACAAGAATTGGATGCGGATTGTGCAATATAAAAAAAGTATGCATAGGTATGCATTGTCAGCAAATTATATACAATGCAAAGTAAATGATCAAACTAAAAGGCTCGCTATGTATATTGATGGAAGGCAAAAAGCAACAAGGAATATTGTAGGTTTTATAAATAGTTATCAACCTGTGTCAACTAATAAGCGGCCGAATTGTATATTCGAGCCACGCAAGGGAAATCGTGTAGTTGTATGTGCAATAAAATCAATAAGTGCAAGGGAAGAACTTCTGATAGATTACAATTTGAATTGTGTAGATACAAAAAAATTCCCCATCATCAAACTAGTAAGTATAACATTTAAACCAATTGCCTCCAATGTACAATCTATTATTTTATTAATAATTTTTTTTGGTAAGTTTATTACTTTCATTTCACTTCTGATTGCTAAGAATTACTAATCTTTGTCACAGGGCAACATGGATCCACCTCAAGATACAAGCGGGGATGTTCCTCATAGTACAACTTCTTCATCAAAGGTAAACCTTAATTAGTGTAATTCTACAAATTATATAGAAAAAAATGTCATATTATTATGTTATTTTCTTTATGTCTTTGGAGTTATTTGGATAGAATTTTACTAATATTGATGTCACAACTTGATACTTATTGATAGGGAAAAGCAAAAATGGCAGCAGATCAATTGCGATCTAAAGTTGAGGTGGCATTTATAGATGACATCACATCTAACTCTAACCATGTATTCATGGCTACTCAAATAAAAACTAAATATAGTAAAGAAATTCTTAACCTTATAATGGAAGCAAACAAAATTGAGGAGACAGAGGAACTCAAAGAAGAATTGATATGTAGAGTCAATTGTATTAATGTAAGCAGTAATTAATCTTAAGAAATAATTAAAGTTCAATAGATGTTTATATTTTATACTATCTTATGGATCATGATCTAAAATATGATGTGTTCTTCTTATGGGATTTTTTGACACCTATGAATCATGGTCAATATGGTGAGGGTTGTAGCACCACATAGCCTTCATGTAAATAATCATTAAACCTTTAACCATTCATTTAACCTTTGTATGCATTATTGACTCAACTTATGTTTGGGATGCTTCTAGTACCCCATTTAATCTCTATCCATTGCAAATGTATTTTCTAACAATGTATTCTTCAGCTCATGATGAAGTGTCAATGCCTCCTTCGATCAACATTCCACTATCGACCGTTGCATTGTCTGCAACAAGGTGCTTGCAGACATCTTCCTCTGTACTAGCTACAACTGGTAAGACCTTATTTTTCTATATTTTGTTATGTGCTAATCATGCATTGATTATTTTTCTTGTGTGAATTTTATACACTGCATGGACCTATTTTATGCACTAATAGATACACCTATACCTAGTACAAGAACAGATCAAACCAGTACTAGTGAAGATCAACCATCACTTGGATCAGCTCGTGTTACTAGTACTAGTTCATTTGTGGGGACATTGTTGTTGAACAAGAACAATATGTTTCAGTTAAAAGTACCAAAGCTTCCAGGTGCTTTAATATTGTTATTATTTACAGTGTAATTGTAGTTTACTTATACATAACTCATTTTGGATTGATAATCCCATGATATTTTTGTAGGAAATGATGTTTTTTATGATCATCTTTTTGAAATGACATTGAAGCTATTTGATCCCACCATACATAAAAGGTACGTAGCTTCATAATATTGGTACAATATTTTTCTTATCTTCCATTTATTGTACTATATTAAAGTTATGATATCTGACAATTTTGTTTTTCAAAAAAGGTGGAATAAATAGGATGCTGGCTTAAAAAATTAGCTCATTAAATCTTTAGAGGACCTCTTTGGAAATAAAAATTTTGACAGTGTCATGATTCTTAAAAAAGCATCCAAACATATAAAGACTGTGAGGGACCAATAGAAAAGGGCTCTAAAGGATAACCCAAAGTACAAGTGTCCTCCTATGATTCCACCGATGGAGTGGAATGAAATAATGGAAGATGCAAAAGAAAAAAGGCTAAAGGGTAGTGGAATTCAACCAGAAGACGGAAAAAGAAGGTATGTCGTGATAGTATTAAGTAGAATATAATCATGTACTAATTAGTGATCTTTGTAAATAGATAATCTAAAATGTTTCAAACTTTTCATACACTGCAAGACACATCAAAAGCCACACAAGCGAGATTAACAAAGGTTGGCCAACACAAACTTGGCTCTGGTGGCTATATGAAACTTCACTCTCGACTTGTAAGTAGCAACATTTGAATTTCATATCAAATTTTTATATATAAGGTTGCAAACAATTCTGTTTAATCAAATCATACTTGTAAAAGTGACGATATTAAACAAAAATTACAGGGCATGGAATTCAATGTAGAGCCCACGGATGAAGACAAAAACATAGTCTTGAAGGAAGGCTATAAAGTTGTGGTTGCACGCCTACGCCAAGAATCTGAAAGCCATAACAAAGAATCTGTTGCACTAGATGAGACATGGGTAAGTTGGTCAAATGAAAAGTAAATCAAATTGAATAGTTAATTTCAAATATAAATTGACTATTTCATGATAACAATGTGCATGACATTTCACTACAGCCTTCAAATCCTATCACAAAACCTGGGCGTGACGAAGGCCATGATGTGCATCACAGTGGTGGAGGTATTAATTTTCTATTGGAAATAAATTACATAATTATTAATAAAATTTAACATCTTTAATTGAAATTGGCTGTGTAACCTTTTTTTGAATATTTTAGAGCATGTTGAGGTGCCAGAAGATCAAAATGTTATTATACATGATGATGTGGCATTGTCAGGTAAAGAAAAATGCATGTTATGTTCTACTGGTTAATGAAATACATGTAACAGTAAAAAAAAGTATGTGAAATTAACCAATTTACTTGTTATTGCAGCAGACCCCCCTTTAGTGCAACAGCCTTGTGCTCCTCGAGACATGAGGAAGCATCATAATTTGAGATCAAAACCAAAAGAGGAGGAAGATAATATTGATGCTCCTCTCAGCCTTTACCTAATTAAGAAATCTAAGAAAAACCCAAAAAAGAAATGATTTCTTAAAAATGCTCTTTGATAAAACTTGTTTGATTAATTTTGTTGGACAATGAAAGAATGTTGTTTTAAGTAATTATCTATGAATTTTGTATATTAATATTGAATTATATGTCATGTTAATGAATATTGTTATGTGTTAATGAATTCTTGATTAGTGTTGTGTATTAATGAATGTTATGTGATTGTATTGATTGAATGTTATAGTTCATAAATGGATGAATGAAGTGTGTAATTAGATGTTAATGGGGAATTTAGATTGATGTTAGGGGGAGGGGGGTGAGGTCAAATGAGCTTCCACCTTCACGTGGTTGGCCTTGTTAAGTAGAGAATATTAAAGTATTCTCAAAACCAAGTGAAGCTCAAACTAACATACCTTCATTATTTAATCAATTTCATTTGTTCTAGGTCTTTGCTCATAAGTGCATTTTGAATGTGTCATTTTCAGGCAACTATCAAATAAAAAACTAGAAGGGCCAATAGTCAACTTCTCATTGTCATTGTCTAGCATGATTCAGCTTCATTTTGTGTAAGTATTCTCATATTGAATGTGTCAACCTCTCTTGGCCTAATGTGGATTATTTCATTGGTTTGTGTTTTTGAGTAGTTAAATCAGTTCCTATCTTCTATTCTTAATTCATTCAAACTAGAGGAGGGCCTGACAGATATACTCAACATAGAATTGACTACTAGTCTGGGCAATTGAACACACTGAGTCTTTGGCTTGAGAGAAAGAGTTGGGTGATGTTGTTTCTAGAGACCTGTGTAATTGTCCTTAGTGGCCTCTTTTTTTTTAACAGGTTATTTTTATATATATGTAGTGTCCATGTTTTTTTTAATACAAATTCTTTTTGTGTATATGCTAGTGCTATGGAACCTAAATAAATAATTATAAATGTAATAGATAATGTCTTTGATGAAGGAATTAATGTACCACATGTAAACTAGAATCCATGCTTGATGCCATTTTGTGTAGTTCCTGAGTGTCAGACTCAAGTTATAACGCAAAAAAATTGATGCATGTAAAGTGTCTTTACTAAAATTTTAATCTAGTGCAATGAATTTTGTTTCATTGTTAATAGACGATATATGTAGTCATGATATTTCAGATATGTGATTGTTTCTTGTTCTTATTTTCAGCAAAATGAGTTTGTCTATTAGCATATCATATTTTCTATTTTGGTTGGAATTTTTTGTTTTAAGCTCCTAATGTTTATGACAATTCACTTTGGTCTAAAACTAACAACTTTCTCATGAGAAATACCAAAATGAAACACATTGATTGTATGTCCACTCCACATGCCCACTTGTCGTTGCCCTCTAAAAAATTGACTTAGATTAGCCATATGCTGCCTCGCCTGTTTGAGGTAAGCCAAACTTAGTTGAACTAGACTTTCTTTGTTGTAGAATTGATTTAGTATAGAATATTTTCTAGTAGGATTTTTTTTTAAAAAGCAAGGTTTTCATAGCATTATCTACCACTTGAGAAAAAGTTTCCATAGCTAAATTTCCTTGCCACAAAGTTAATATTGCTCTAAAGACTTACAAGTTAGTAAGTCCTCAACTAAAGGGTTGATAAACTAAATAAAGTTTCAAACAATATATGAACAGATAAAACTAATACAAGAAAAAGCTGGAGCCAAATTGAATAGCATTGGCTATTTGTCAGTGGAAGGTCCCTGCTAGAAGAGACACATTTTTCACTTGATTAAGATGACAATTGTGTACTAAGTTTCCTAACTGTATAAGTCATCATCATCTTTATTATCTGATGTAGCAAATACATCTAAAGCACCAGCAGGTCTATCTGGAAATTGAAATTCATAACCAAAGCCTCGAGATTGTTGTAGTGTTTGAGCAAAGGCTTGATACTTCCAAATATCAGCATCACTGAGACTTCTTCGAGCATATTTTATTGACTCCTCAAAATGAGCAACCTTTATTTCAGCTACCTCATCACTATCATCCTCATCCATTGCCTCGGGGTTCTCACTTCTTTTTCTTTCACATTCAATATCTTGTAAAAGTGCAGAGGAAAGAGAACATGAAAAATTGAAATAATAAGATAAAAGTTGAGGAAAATTGAATCAAAAAATGTAAAATTCTAACACACCAGTTCAAAAAAAACCATTAAGAAATTCATAACCAAATCTCGTTTGCAAAAGCCACCACAATTGAAACTCACCTTCTCAATATTTTATCTAATAGCATACTTGCAAGCCTACTGACAAATCTCTATAATATCTTCTCCACTGAATCCTTGGGTATAACGGGCCAGTGTCATTAGGTCCACATCCTTTGAGACGGGTGATTTTCTCAAGAAAGAACTGAAAATTTGATAACGTGAGGACTCATCAGGTAAGGGAATATAAATCAACTGGTCAAGTCGGCTAGGCCTTAGCAGTGCAGGATTGATGATATTGTGTATGTTTGTAGCACCAATAATGAAAACTATTTTCTTGGTTGTCATACCATCCATATCTGTTAACAACTAGATAAGGACTCTATCTGCAACACCACTAGCATCCCCAACACTACTTCCACGCTGCAAATATGCAAACCAATTATGCATCACCAGTCAAAGCCTATCTCTCAAATAGTTCAAACAAAATGAAAAAACCCACAGTTTCACGTAGAGCAAAGAAGATGGATTGCTAGAGCCCAAAGCAATCTGGAAAATAGAACGAGCAGGGACCTGCTAGCAACAAGCAGCAGAACGAGTGTGGACACCTGAAGATAAATATCTAGACTAATTACCGATCAGGATGTCGTTGGTGATTAGTCTGGATATTTATCTTCATTTTCTTTTTTTAAACAATCCATATTTAGTCAAAATTTTGACTAACCGACGTCGAAACTCTGACCTAGTTTGGTCTAAAAATTGACCATTTTGTGTCAAAATGTGGGGTCGTGGGTTTGGCATCCTGGTCAGAGTGGCCAAATATTTTGACCAATATTTGTCTAAATTGTGACGCACTTTGGTCAAAACCCACACAAGAATTGGTCTAACGTTCGACCAATTTGTGTCAAAATTTTCCATCGTGGGTTTGGCATCCTGGTCAGGTAGTCTACATATTTTGACCAAGTAAGGTCGAAAGGTCTGAAGATTTCAACCAATTTTGGTTGACAGATCGACCTGATGAATTCCCAATACCAATGTAAATTTTGACCAAGAGTTGTGTCAAACTTTCGATGTGAAAATGATATGTCATACATTCGACGCAAAAAATAGCGACGAAACGGTTGGTCGAATAGCCAACGTAGAAAATTTGACCAATTGGCCATCAAAAATAGGTGCAAATTGTACTAGTGTTGACACAGACTAGACTAGATATAATGAATTTTGTTTGCATTGTTGCTATATTTCAAGTTGAACCAAAAGAGTCACATGTTGTGAAGAGAATTTTCAGATATCTGAAAGGAGCAGTTGATTATGGGTTATGCTTTGATAGAGATAGAGATTTTACACTTTGTGCATATACTGATGTTGATTAGGAAAAAATATGTATGACAGAAAGAGTACTAGTGGTGGTGCATTCTTCTTAGGTAAGAGATTAGTTTCTTGGATTAGTAAGAAGCAGGATTGTGTTTCCCAATATACTACTGAAGTTGAATATGTTGTTGGTACTAATAATTGTACAAAAGTCATTTGGATGAAGCAAATGTTGAAAGATCTAAAGGTATGCATTGGTGAACTGACATTTATATATTATGACAATTCAAGTGCTATTAATATTTCAAAGAATTTGGTACAACATTCAAAGATAAAGCATATTTCAATTAAGTATCATTTATTGAGGGACAAAGTGAATGAGAAGGAAGTCAGATTGGATTATGTGCCTACTAAAGAAAAGATTGCATATATTTTTACGAAGCCTTCATCGAAGGTTACATTTGAGTATCTTTGAGGTAAACTTGGGGTTGTAGCCCCTCTTGGTCAGAATTAAGATTATTGGAAGGGCATCAATATCATGCATTATCATAATTTCCCCAAATACCATGTGTTGGGGACTTCTCCTTAGGGGGATTAGGTCCTGTGTGATTCGGTGTTGCAGTGTATTAGTCAGCCTCTTGAGGTCAGTTCAGTGCTTTGATTTCCTTGGCCCCTTTTCTATTGATGTCAAAGGGGGAGAGATATGTGTGAAAAACATGTTGAGGAAGAAACATGCTGAGAGAGAGATATTACTAAGGGGGAGAGATATTGTTGACCTGGATATTCAGAGTGATCAGGTGGCTATATCATGACTTTGTGCATTAATCATTTTTTTGCTTCATATGTTGCCATCAATGCCAAAGGGGGATATTGTTAGAGGTTTGGTTGAGCAGTTCAGAAATTGTTGAGGTGTGTTGGCATTAATGTTTTGTCAGTGATGTCAACATACTATTTGTTGTTATAGACAATGTGTTGAGCATTGTTTAGTATTGGTGAAATGAACGATTTGGTTGTTACATTTAAGATCTATTCTTGTGATTTTTGTTGGAGGTTTTGAGATGTCTGTAGTTGATGCTTGTCAACTTATAGAGGTTTGCATGATTGTTTGAATGAGTTATGGTTTAGTTAATGGTTGTTCGTGTTACAGTGTTGTTGTGTGAAGAGGTTGAGTATTTGGTTCGATATGAGCTGGATTTGATGATACAAAGGTTGTGAAGATGGTATTATCATTGTGTTTGCAGTTACTGTTGTTCATGATTCGGAGCACAATAAGCTACCTTTTGGTATGACAGAGTTTAGTGAGACAATGTTCTTGATGATCGATGTTGAAGATGAGTTTGGATTTTTAGTTGGATTTGATGCGAAGGTTCTAGATGGTATTCATGGTGTTTGTTTGTGTTCTTAAATCGTATGATGATCGTTCTATTGGTTTGTATTGATTGAGGAGATCTGAATTTCTATTTTGGTAGTGTGTGGATGTTTCTTCATTTGAGTCCTAGCCGACTTGATGCAGTAACGTGTTGAAATTCTTGGTGTTGCATTGGTGATGGTGTAGCATATTCGAGGTTGAAGATTTGGGTCCTATCTAAGTCTTAGTCGACTTCATTTAGATCGCATTGGTGTTTGAGCATATTGTTTATATCTTTTATTGTAAATAGGTCTTAGCCAACCTAGTGGAGGACTATTCTTTGTAATCAGTATATATGAGAGATCATTTTGTAATTGAGAAAAAAGATAGGAGAGGAGTCAGAGGATGTATGGATGTATGTGAGGGTATGTGCGAAATGTACTTTATTGGAACTGTATAGGCATAGGAGGTATTATTTGTCAGTTTGGTTGTAATGGACTATTGGTCCTTGATGTAATTGTAAAGAAGATCGGGGAATCCAATTGAGGGTCAGATCTAAGATTGTATTGTGAGTAGTGTGCTTGCAGATTCAGCTGTAAGACTTTGGGTGTGTGTGCACCTTTTTTTCTCTACCTTCATGCTCTTAACCAAGTAGTACTTTTAATAGAGTACATCATCTAGTGGGTTAGACTGCCATTGGGGTTTTCCCTAACAGGTTTCCTCGAGAACAAATCTGGTGTTCATGTGTTATGTGTATTGGATCTTGCATTTATTGTTTACCATTCAAATCTATTTATGTTTAAGAGGTTTTGTGCTTCAATTGTTACAATTGATTCACAACCCCCCCCCCCCATCTCAATTGTGCTTTCATTGTTTGGGTCTAACAAAATCCCCCTCTATAACACTTGAACATGTACAAAATGCATCTAAAATGTTTCCTTCTAGTTCCCAATGACCATTTATTAAAATATAAAAACTCTATGAGATCAAATGAACAAGAATCCAAAGAAAAAATGTAATTCAAAATGTTATGGGATACTCATTTTGAGATTTATCACCCCTACAATACAAGTATTTTGATTTTGCATACCATCTAATATATTTTCTAGTATTTAAGAGAATATACCTTAATCTACAACACTTCAAAGCATGTCACAAATTACAAACTAATCATTTTATAAATCAGAGATAAAACCAATCAAGAGATTCTTAAGGGAGATGGTTAATCCCCTTATCACACTTTTTTATTAAATGAAAATAAAAGTCAAATTTGAAAGGATATTGAAATGATTCTTCACTCTAAAGCCTCACCAAAAAAAATTGAGAGGTCTAATGAGATCCAAAGAGCACTAATCCAATTTTACAAAAGTAACTGCATTTCCTTGTCTAAATCTCACTTTGCCCAAGATTTTTGTGTAAATCATTGAGAAATATTGTTTAATTATGGAAAGATATAAGTGTGATGATTACGGGAATTTCTAAGATAAAGAGTTTTAGATAGTAGGCTTGAACTAACATTTGTTTGTCTAGAAATTATAGTAGTGTTCACAAACTCTAAAGATACCTTGAAAAGCTACAAAAAAATCTTCTAACTTATCAATGTACATTTCAAAATCTTTGTAGAATGAACCAACTATTGTTCGCATTTGAATTAATTCATTTAACGTGGATAGGAGGAAACATTTAGTAGTAATTTCATGCAAAAGTTGTAGACGCACCTTGCCATTTTTTAGTTATCTCTTCTCCACTAAAGCCAATTCTTGTTGTTATTCAACTAGAAATGATTCCTAAAAGACACAATTCATTATAAAGAGAGACACAATTCATTATAAAGAGTTGCATAATCAATACTAGTACATGCATCTCTCTAGGGCATTGCATAATTACTTTATAGTTTGTTATTATGTAGTTATTGACTGCATGAAAAAGTGCTCTATTTATGTAGAAACTATTAGTTAAAATTTAATAGAATGTTAAATAAAAAAGAAAGCAAACTAGAACTTAGATTAGTAGTAATTTCATGCAAAAGTTGTAGACATGCCTTGTCATTTTGAAGTCCTCTCTTCTTGGTGCAGGGGCACCTAGAACATCCAAAGACTACCAGGAGTCCATAATGACAACCATGAACCTAAAGACATCAATTGGAATGTATTGGCACCTATAATGGCCTATAAGGTCATTCCATGAAATGCAAATGGCAAATATGTAATAAGGCCTAATAGGCCATAGGACCAATTTAGGAGTCTAGGCTGAATTTTGGAGTTGCGAATTTATAATAGTTTAGATTTGGTTCTAATAAGGTTTAATAGGTTTATTTAGATCATATCCCAAGATCTTAGGATTCAAAACTCTTAAAAATGCTTAATTTGCAATGTTGTTTATTCAAATTTTTGAATAACAACAGTTACTTGTAAAAGGAGGGAAGAGGGATTTTCATGCTTATTTAGTCTTAATATAATTTTCCAACCACCAAAGTCAGTTGAACAGACTTAAAGGAAGCTTTAAAATGAAGGAACAACCTATTGTATGGGAAAAAGTCTCTATTGTACGGATTCTACTGAGTTTTTGATAAATAAATTTATTTCAAATGCAATTTCCTTGAGTTCTTAGAGTGATTATGGATTCATTTGTCATTGTCTTACTTTTCAATGCATTGGGAATAGTTAGATATTGATCCTAGACCGCATCTATGCATTTATGAGGTCTGTATTTGTATTTTTACTCAATTAATTTTGACAGGCGGAGTAGTTTCAGCCATTCCTTTGATAGTTTTGTGAGTTTCCAATTGAATATGGTCATTCCATGACCTCTAACCACTATAACACATGGAATGACTGAGTATTAACATGTACTATAGTTCCCTAATCCATTAATGTATTGAGAAGGAAGAATGTTTGGGTGATCACCATAGTCTATAGAGGAAACTTAATGAATTCGCTTGGTATGCTACAGCAGTAGCCATTTGGTCTGAAGTAGGAACCTAGATTATGATTTGGATCATCTTATAATGATCATCTAATGGTGAAACAACTACCTATTGGATCTAGAAGTGATTGGAGATAGGAGATTTAAGAAAACCTTGGATTAAGGGTTTAGAACTGCTAAATTTAGGGATTTTGGGGTTCTCGATGGTCTGAGCCCTATTCCTTTGAGGTTTGTTCATTTTTAGTCATTATTAAATACTAATGAAGGTTTTGAGTCTTGGGAGTGCACTGAGTATATGGTTTCTTTGTTATTTGAGGTCTTTTTAAGCATTTTTAAAGCCATAGTGTGTAGATAGTCACACCTGGTCCAAAAGAGTCCATAGAAAGATTATGGTATGTTAAAGTACAGGATAAAGGGTATATGTATTACTTATTAGTTGTTCTATTTCTTTGGAAAAAATTGGAGATAAGGTCGTGTGAAGGCTACTGCAGGGCTACAAGATAGGGCTATTAGGCCTAGTGGCAGTTTGGAGGATTTTGAAGGTCTAGGAGTGTTGGGTCATACTTGGAACCACAAAACCACTTGAATACACCTTAATACAATCTAAAGATACCATTCCCATCATCATTTTCAATTTGGGTTAGTTTCGGTGTGATTGAGATCATTTGGAGGACTTGAGGGCTTGGGGATAGTGCCTAAACCTCTAAAATTTCTAAACTCTAGTTGTGTAACTACTACCACCACCCTTCCCTCTACATCAAGTGGTATCAGAGCACACTAGTAGATCCTTAAAGGGATAGAGGAACACTTTGCTAAAAGAAGTTTGACTATTGTTTGTGAAAATGCCTCCAAGGAATGCAGGTACTGCCAAGGAGATCTAGGAGTTGAAGGAGAAGAATAGAAGGTTGCAGGAATCTTACAATGCACTTTTGGCCAGGCTTGAAGCACTGGAATCCAATCAAAGAAGAGCAATAGATGAAGGTGTTGATAGTGAAGAAGAGGAAGAAACCCATAAGGAAGGGGAAGGAGAGGAACAAGAGGAACAAATAGATCCTGAGGAGCAGAGGACAATCAGGATATTGAAGGCTATGAAGAATGAGCAACATAAGGTGAGGGGAGATATCCCTATGTATGATGGAAGTTTGAAACAAGAAGAGCTTTTGGACTGGATTGCATCAATGGATGCATACTTTGAAAGTGAAGAGGTACCGAAAGAGCAAAGGGTCAGATTGGCAAAAACAAAACTCAAAGGGCATGCACTCCTATGGTGGGATCATGAGGAGGCAGACCGAAGGAGAAGAGGTAAGCCAAAGATTGTCTCTTGGGATAGGATGATAGCAAAACTACAAGGAAACTTTCTTCCTAAAGACTTTGATGTACAAATGTATAAACGAATTCAAAGTTTAAGACAAAAGGATTTAGATGTTAAAGCATATACAGATGAATTCTATAAACTAAGCATAAGGTCAAGACTAGAAGAAGATGAAGTTGTTAAGGTTGCTAGATATTTAGGTGGTTTAAGATTTAACATCTAAGATGAATTTGTGGCTTCTAACCCCCGAAGTGTGAAGGAATGTTACCAGTTGGCCCTTAGAATAGAGGAGAAGTTGGAGAGGAAAAGTGAAAGACAGAATAGCAGCAATAGAGGAGGTTCTTCAATGAGGGGAAGAGGAGGAAGGACAAATCAGGTTTGGGAAGAAAACGACAAAGGAACTACTCATGAGGCAAGAGGACACACCCAAAGAGGTGGAAGATTTGGAGGAGGAATAGGAAGTGGCATCTTCACAGGTAGATGCTTTCATTGCAATGAAGTTGGACATCAATCTTTTCGATGCCCTAAATGGATAGACTCTGATCAAGGCAAGGAAAGGAGGGTACATATGATTGAAGAAGAGGCAACTCGTGAACCTAAAACAGCAAACCCTGAGGTAGGATAATTTCTTCTCATGAGGAAAGGAGGACCACTACCAACATCAGCACAAGAAGGTATATTTAAATCAAGATGTTTAGTCCAAGGCAAGGTATGTACTCTAATTATTGATTCAGGGGCACATAGCAATTTGGTTTCAGTTGATATGGTGTTTAAGTTGGGATTGGCATTAGTAGAACATCCTAACCCTTATAGTGCCACTTGGGTAAACCAAGAGTTGAATGTCAAGGTTAGTCAGAAGGCTCTTGTCAATTTTTCAATTGGGCCATATCATGATCAGGTTTGGTGTGATGTCATATCTATGAATTGTGGGCATATGATATTAGGTAGACCATGGCAATGTATGAGAAGGACAATTCATGATGGCTACTCTAATACATATCTTGTCCATAAAGGGAAAGAGAAATTTAAGTTGAATCCACTGACTTGTAGGGATAAGAACAAGATAATAATGTGTTTTGGAGCTAATATAACCATACATTGTTATGTATGTGGAGCCTAATCAGACTCAGGTTCTTTTGGCGAGATTTCCCCCTTGACTTATCTACGGGGTCAAGGGGCAGAGCCCCTGATGGGGTCAAGGGGTAGCAACAATTACTTAATAATATTGTAAAGGGTCGGCCATCAATTTTCTATTAGTCAGAGTATTTTTGCCCTAAATTTGTTATGTCAAAAATACTTATAAAAAGGGCTTAGGGTTCGAGATTTATGTATGAGGATTTTGTAGCTTCTTGTGGCAATATTGAGTTGCAACCTTCAGATTGTAATCACTGGATAATAATAAAGATATTGGACTCGTTGTTGGTGGACGTAGCCCAGGGATTGGGTGAACCACGTTAAATTCTGTGCTATTGTGTTCTCTTTTGTTTGTTAATATTTGCATTATTCTTATTATTATTCTAACATACATGAGCAAGGAAACATCAACAATGATACAGGTTGGTATATGAAGCATGGGTATAATCATGGATTGAATAGGACAGAGCAAGACTGTCCTACAAATCAGAGATGTTTGGGGCTACAAAAGTCAGAATTTGAAGGCTTTAAGAGCATTCAAGTTGGCTCCATCTGCTGTCCCATCAAAGGATACAAAGACAATAGTAAAGAACAGGGGTTGCAATAGTTGATGAGGCAGATCATGGAGGACAAGTTGCATACTGTACCAAGTACACCAGTTGCAACACCAGGGCAACAATCTGATCTAAAATCAGACTCTCCACATAAACTTTTTGGTACTAATGTTTTTCACAAGGTGTGTGCAGGGTTCAAGAGAAGGACAATGACCTTAGGGGACTTCATTCCTTCCCCAAGACAGCATATTCATGAGGTATAGGTTCAGACTCAGACATCCAATGCAAGGACTAATTCTTGGGACAAGAATCCTTTCAAAGGTGGTGAACATGGTGCAAGGGCACCTAGAACATCCAAAGACTACCAGGAGTCCATAATGACAACCATGAACCTAAAGACATCTAAAGACATCAATTGGAATGTATTGGCACCTATAATGGCCTATAAGGTCATTCCATGCAATGCAAATGGCAAATATGTAATAAGTCCTAAAAGGCCTAATAGGCCTTAGGACCAATTTAGGAGTCTAGGTTGAATTTTGGAGTTGCAAGTTTATAATAGTTTAGATTTGGTTCTAATAAGGTTTAATAGGTTTATTTAGATCATATCCCAGGATCTTAGGATTCAAAACTCTTAAAAATGCTTAATTTGCAATGTTGTTTATTCAAATTTTTGAATAACTATTACTTGTAAAAGGAGGGAAAAGTGATTTTCATGCTTATTTAGTCTTAATCTAATTTTTCAACCACCAAAGTCAGTTGAACAGACTTAGAGGAAGTTATAAAATGAAGGAACAACCTATTGTATGGGCAGAAGTCTCTATTGTACAGACAGACTGTACTGAGTTTTTGATAAATAATCTTCTTTCAAATGCAATTTCCTTGAGTTCTTAGAGTGATTTTGGATTCATTTTCCATTGTCTTACTTTTCAATGCATTGGGAATAGTTAGATATTGATCCTAGACCGCATCTATGCATTTGTGAGGTCTGTATTTGTATTTTTACTCAATTAATTATGACTGGCAAAGTAGTTTCAGCCATTCCTTTGACAGTTTTGTGAGTTCCCAATTGAATATGGTCATTCCATGACCTCTAACCACTGTAACACATGGAATGACTGAGTATTAACATGTACTATAGTTCCCTAATCCATTAATGTACTGAGAAGGAAGAATGTTTGGGTGATCACCATAGTTTATAGAGGAAACTTAATGAATTCGCTTGGTATGCTACAGCAGTAGCCATTTGGTCTGAAGGAGGAACCTAGATTATGATTTGGATCATCTTATAATGATCATCTAATGGTGAAACAACTACCTATTGGACCTAGAAGTGATCGGAGATAGGAGATTTAAGAAACCCTTGGATTAAGGGTTTAGAAGTGCTAAATTTGGGGATTTTGGGGTTCTCAGTGGACTGAGCCCTATTCCTTTGAGGTTTGTTCACTTTTAGTCATTATTAAAGACTAATGAAGGTTTTGAGTCTTGGGAGTGCACTGAGTATATGGTTGCTTTGTTATTTGGGGTCTTTTTAAGCATTTTTGAAGACATAGGTGTGTAGACAGTCACACCTGGTCCAAAAGAGTCCATAGAAAGATTCTGGTATGTTAAAGTACAGGATAGAGGGTATCTGTATCACTTATTAGTTGTTCTATTTCTTTGGAAATAGTTGGAGATAAAGTCTTGTGAAGGCTGTTGCAGGGCTACAAGATAGGGCTATTAGGCCTAGTGGCAGTTTGGAGGATTTTGAAGGTCTAGGAGTGTTGGGTCATACTTGGAACCACAAAACCACTTGAATACACCTTAATACAATCTAAAGATACCATTCACATCATCATTTTCCATTTGGGTTAGTTTTGAGATCATTTGGAGGACTTGAGGGCTTGGGGATAGTGCCTAAACCTCTTAAATTTCTAAACTCTAGTTGTGTAACTACTACCACCACCCTTCCCTCTGCATCACTTCTCTACTAAAGCCAATTCTTGTTGTTGTTCAACTAGAAATAATTCGTAAAAGATACAATTCATTATAAAGGGTTGCAAAAAAAATACCACTACATGCATCTCTTTAGGGAATTACATAATTACTCTATAGTTAGTGATTATGTAATTATTGATTGAACGAAAAAAGTCCTCTATTTTTGTAAAGACTATTAGTTAAGATATAATGTAAGGTTAATTAAAAAAGAAGGCAAACTAGAACTTAGATTGCTTTTAGAAAGTAGCATGTGTTTTTCATTCAAGCTATGAAATAGAATGGAGTTCACCTATTTGTTGATTACTAAAAGTTGATTGGTCTTTCTAGAAGTGGAGCAAGGGTCTACTCTAACCGACTAATAGGGATTGGTATTTCTAGTGTTAGATTCTTTATTTAAAGTAGTTTTTTTTGGAATTTCTTAAATTAAACTATTTTTCATCAATGGTTATTTCCTATTGTAATTTGTGATTTCTTAAATTGAAGTATTTTTAGACACTAGTTATTTTTGGTTATAATCCATGATTTCTTAGTCTTAGTACATTCTATATATAGGAGGCATTACTTTTTTAGCTTAAGTTCAATTAGTTGAGCCAATTATAGCTTTCTAATTTTAGATTAGGTTTCTCTTCCTTTTTTTAAAGAAAGTCTTTATTCATTTATAATTATTCAATCTTTTGCACATCAATACAATTTTCAAATGTTGAGAAAAATGGCATGTTTGATCTCCATTTGTCATAGGTGCTTTGCTTGCAGATGATTCATGGACTTGTGGGGTTCAACAATTAACTCCAACACTAAGATTAAGTTGTTTTTCAACAATAGTTATAACAAATAAATGGACATTGAGTCAATTGTGATTACTTCATTCCTTATTCATAAATAGGAGCAAACTGCATGTTTAACAATGAAGATTGAGGTTTGTTAGGAGAGTTGTCAATTGAAAGCCTATTATAAATTGACATGGACAATCCCTAAATTTGATAATTAGACACATAAGCCTATTCAAATGTAAGGCGTGCAATGGCCCTTCTCAAAATTCTCTCATCTCTTTGCCACTATCACTAAGGAAATTCATCAAAGATTGAATAAGGTCACCAAGATATTGTCATTCTTCAGCAACCTTACAGGTTATTAGAAAAATCTACTTGCAAAATCTTCATTTGAAAGAGTCAAAGAGATTTGATTTTGTCGCCACAGGATGAATCAGTGACAAGTAGAAACCTTAATACAAGCAGGCCATCAACTTCAATAACAATTCAAGCCATCATTAAGCTTAATGGGAAATGAATGTTACGTTTATATGGACCCTACCATGGGCTTATATTAGAAAGTAACTTTAAGCCATACGTTCCTCAGAGTTTCATATATAGTTAAGGAAAGAAATGTTTCTAGGTAGTTTTAAGCTGGTTAAATTTTATAACTACCTCGGGATTATAAATAACGGGACCCATTAAAAGGTCATTCTTGCGATTAAAAAGGTGTACAGCTATTGAGACTTTCATTCTTTTGAGAGCTGATCTTATACATTCATGGTTTATTTCTATAGGATTATTCTGTATGCAGGTTGATGAAACTGGCTTGCCTACATTCAACTCTTTGCATTATTACAAAGTGTGTATTTTATATCCTACAACATTGCATTAAAGGACAAAATCTATTATTATTTATCAACCTAGTGTTATCTTAGGATTGTATGGATGGTCCATCAAATAACTAAGTTACATGTACCTACCCCATAATAATAGAAGAGAGACTTAGTCTCACATGGTTCACCTAATCAATTTGTGATTGTGAATCTTAGAGAGACATTATAAATATCACATTTTCAAATTACAAAGCTGCTTTGGACAAATCGACCTCTTCGTTTTCTTATCACATCAATCTAGAGACCACTTAAATGCAACCAAGAGTTGCACCATATTGACAGTCATTAAGGTAACTAATTGTATGCACTCCTACAAATAAATCTAGAGTATATTTTAGCTTCGGCACCAATCTTCAAGACCCTAAATCATTAGCTAATTTTTGTTGAACATACTTCAACCAATCTTGACGGGATGCTCACACTACTCCATTTAAGCATTCCTTTGGTTGTTGAAGATCTAAAAGGACTATATTTAACTTAAACGTCTTACCAGTTCTGCCACATCCACTTAAAATTTGTTTGTTTCAGATCTTCTCCCTATTTGCTAATATTTTGCCCTTGCGTTGGATAGGGTGTCGTTCTAATTTAATGATGATAAGTTCGTGTGTAGTCCAACATGTGAAAATAAACGGACACGGCTAAGCTCCCTACAAAATGTACTATGATCAAATTTGAAAAATCTGAAAACACAACAGATTTTTGTACAATTTTCAGCATCTGTTCTTCATTATCTGCATATTTTGTAGTGGAAACAACAAAAAAAATTGCAAAACAAATTGCTGCCCTTTCGCAGATCGGAAAAAAAAAATTAAGTCTTGTCTTTTGTGCATTTTTGTCCGGAGCTTAGCCTCTGCTAAAATAAACTAGCAGTAGTCAGAGAAAACGCAAACTAAGACCACCTATCACATCAATATCATATTCTTTGAAGCAATAAGCAGATAGGCAAATATCATTCTCATCTAGCGTGGATTTTTATTCAAGGACATCACTGAACACATTCCGAGGCTTGGGATGTCGACAGAATTAATTCAGACCAATAATGGGAGTGAACATTTGAAAACGAGAACCAGTTTGTATGATAAATCGACTGGAAGAATACACTTTTCTGGTATGATAAACATCTCCAATTCAGTTAATATTGCTAAAATCAACACAATATTTTCCAGATTGGTCATACTTCAAGATTGTCTGGTCAATCTTTTTGATAGCAAAGCCTCTGATCCGAATTTCCTCTGGCAACGAATCATCTTTGTAGTCTACAGGTTCAAATATCCATCCATCATTCTTCACACGAGCTGAGAGCTTGACCTGAAACCGAATACATAGTTAAATTAGGTGTTCTGTGACAGTCTTCTGTATTTGGCATGGCGAAATTAACATTGCCTGGAAAACCATTTGATAATTTACTATTTTTAGTATTTACGAAGATGATAAAATGATTTGACAAAATGATCCAGTAACATGCTTACCTCAGAATTGTCAACACTGTATACTAGCAGCGCTCCATCAAGGAAGAGGCTTTCAATGTAAATATTAGCACCATCTATAACAAAGGTTGATTTCTGATTAATTTGACTATTGCCAGACAGTTTTTGCTTCAGTTCTGAAAATGTCATAGCCCACCTTGGACTCCATACAATCCGTGGCCACACTTCAACTTCTTGCCCATTGAAAACTCTAATCTCAGGGTCTTCTACTTTAACACCTGCCTGAAATTCATATATGCCAAGTCCAGATGTTAAATAAGATAGCATCCTCCATTTAAAAAACCTCTTAGGTGAAAACTGTTGATAAAGTTTAAGAATCTGATTAACACTTCCATATATTGGTATTGAGAGTTATTTATCAGCATAAAACAAAAATTAAAAATCCACTTGAAAGTACAATAACAACTGAGAGCCATAAAACAGGCTTATGAATTTCTTTAAAATTCACAAATTATGATAAACGGTTCTGCTTCATCATTTTGAGGGGTCAAGGTTCAATAGTAGACAATCTGTTGGTATATTAGGTTTCGGTTATCAGAAATACTTTTAAAAACAATTTCAATTATTGATTGTGCTACATAACAAGAAAATCTACTCACAGTGTAAATGGATTGATATCTCTTCTGGCCAGCCATGGAAACATAAATTAAAATCAAGAAATGCAATGTGACACGACTTCTAAATAAGCATTTTTCAAGCATATAATTTTCTAGCAAGCTGCTTCTATGTTGTGTTGGAAAATTATTGTCATTGATGTCAAAGGTCAAACGAGGGCAATGCCACGAGATAATTGGAGTTGGTGCCAATTATAGGTAAATTTGATTTGCACAAATGAGATCCGTAGTGGTGCTCAAATAGGAAGTATTAATTCAAAATTAAATTTGACTAAATAAGTTTTTTTTCTTTTTGTAGGCCGACCTTGCATGGAGATTTGCCCCTTTTGGAGTTTTTAATTAAATTAAAATTCTTTACTGTTATTGGGCTGACCCCCTTTTTTGATTTGGGCGCCCAATTTGGAAGTAAACTAAATGTACTTTGGGCTGACCCTATTGTGTGCCCAGGTTTTTCTTCAAAAGGTTTTAAAAAATAAATTGATGTAAAGGTGGTCTGCATCTTTTGGATAAAGAGGTGCAAGATCAAGCATAAATAGAAGATCATTTGGGGTGTATTTACTCAAGCAATTAAACAAATATCTTTACATTTATAGTTGAGTAAAAGAGCAGATCTAAATTAGAATCAAGAGTAGAATCCATATCAGATTTAAGGGCAGAACTTAAGGAATTAAATCAGACCTTAGAAGCAGATCTAAGGAGCGACAAGCATATATAAGCAGATTTTCAGGTGGATTATTGCAGATCTATGAGCAGATATTTTTAAAATCATAAGCAGATTTTTAAAAGCAATTATTAATCAGATTTATGGGGGACAGATCTCATTCAAGAAAAACATCAGACACTTACCACTTATCTTTAGATTTGCAAAGAGATTCAGTGTCTCTTGCTGAGTTGGTGCTCGATTGTGGGGATTGGTGTCACATATGGGTTGGTCACTACAAATCATATAAAGGGTATTGGTGTCTCCTGTGAGCTGGTGCCTGCAGAGATTATAAGAAGTTTCTAATACAAAAGCAATATTTTGCTGTGGTTTTCTCCCAGAGGGGTTTCTACATGAATGTAATGTCCCCTTTCTGAAAAGGGGGAAAAATAACAATCAATCATTAAGAAAACTAGGATATTAATGAATAAGACAGTCCCAATCTGCATAAAGGGGAGCATAGTTATTAAGGAAGGATTAATGGAAGAAGAAGGAAGATGAAGAGAATACGGAAGTAACTTCCAAAGGGGTAGCAATGATGAAGGGTTATGACCCTTTCAAAGGGTGGAGATTGTGAAAGGGTGTGACCATTGCAGGGGCAGATATGGTGAAGAGATGCGACTCTTACTCGCATTGAAAGGTATAAAGAGGAGAAGGTTTCATTTGAGGAGGGAATCCAAGAGAGATAATGTCAGGGAATGATATGTTATTCTCGAAGGCCACAATGGAAAGTGGTGTCTCAATTCTTATGAAAGGTGGTGACCCTTTCACCAATAATGTATAAAGGAGGGTAATTCAAGGAACATTTATCTATCATCACTCACCAATGCATCAAATCAGCACTCAATCATCACTCCTCAATCTATGAATTCCACATTCAATCAATCATCTTTCACTAAAATATCTATGTTCCATAGTGTTTCAGGGACAGGGATGGGGACGAGGGGACGGCAATATACAAATTATAGATTGAGAGAGAGAGAGAGAGAGAGTTGATAACAAGGCAATATGCAAATAAAACACAGATTCATAAGTTACAACAGTAGTATAACAACATAAACGATAATAGCAGCAGTATAAATCAGTCTAACAGCATTATAACAATAGTCTCAAACAGCAAAACCATGGTCAATCATTATAAATATCCAAATCAAAATGCCTCAAACATTAAAATATAATAGGCTAGAGGCACAGCCTATGAAACTAAGGCATTTTTATTTAATATATAAATTTTTTACCATATTTTTATTTAATACTAAAAACTAAATATGTTTATTATGATGAATATTAAAAAATTTAAATTAAATATTAGATTTATAGTTTTAATATATTTTAATATTTATTATTTAATATATAAAATTTGATATATTTATTTTTATTTAAATTAAAAATTTAAACATATATAATCACAATTTTTTTTGCTGAATTTTTTTCATGCCAATCTTCATTTGAATTTTAACATCCGCGGATAGGAACTCGAACCTTGTGGGCCCCCCACATTGTCGCTTTGGTAAAAAAAAAAAAATGTTTTTTAATGTCAAAAATCATCCAAATGTGTAGGGGACACTTTTTCTTTTTAGAGACAGACGGGACATTTCGGGTGTCCCCTAGGTGTTTCAGGGATGGCTAGCAGTCCCCAAATGTCGGGACGTTTCCTACCGTTACCTATATTGTTTTGAAATAGGGACGGTTGGGCGATGTTTCCTTTTCATCCCACTGTCCCTGAAAAGTTTTGGGGACGAGTCCCCTGGGGACAAGAAACACATCCCCGTGTAACAGTAAAATAACAAATCATCAAATCAAAGGAAATCATTCTATCACTCATCAAACATCAAATGGGAATCAAGCAAACAGACCTGCAATCAATTAAATCAGTCTATATTAAATTATTAATCATTCAATCATCGGCAGAGAGAAGAAGATAATAAGAAAGACTCCAATAATAAACTCAAAACAGCATCACTGCATATAAATACTATATAATAAGTCTTTGTTATTTGTTCTTTATATTGACTTGGTATCCATTTCAGTGACATGTTATTATACTGATATATATATATATATATATATATATATATATATATATATATATATATGCCAATTAGTAGTTTAATATATGCATTTCTTTGATAACTAATAAATGCTTTTATACAGAAATGACATGTGAAATATTATGTTTCATGTTTGTCATAATTAGCCATGGTAGGGGAATGAGGTCACAGAAGGGAGAACGGCGATGAGGTCAGCTTATAAGTACACCTCATGGTTGTGACCGGTGTCTCCATGGGGCCAAAGGGGGACAAGTGGACTGCCTTTGGGATTAGGAAGGCTAGACTTTTGGGGCACCCTGCTGTGAATGATCCCCACGGGCCACAGACCTTACCAGAGTAAATGGGTGTTCAATCATTTGAAGTCAAGCAAGTAGTGATAAAATGAAGGAAAACAGCAATGGGACTCCACACTAGGTAGCCCACCTCATATGTATGGGATGGACCACATGAGGCCAAGGTGGGTGTATATCTGCTCTTGGGCCTAGGGTAGGAGGTTACTAGGGCACCTCATCAAATCACCCTAACTTGGAACTTCTATGGTTGGGTCACATTAACGTTTATTTTAATAAACTAATGTCTTGATCATATTTGTTGTCGAAGAAGTCTAGTTATGAAATGTGATAATAAATAATAAACCCTAATTATGCTACAGGGTCTCAATCAGATTGAAAGGTATCTCTAAAACCCTATTTGACAGAAATTGTGATTTAGGGCAAAATTTGGATACTCATAATTCGGGGACATTACAGAGAATCATGTGTTCTTATTGTGTTCCTACTTGTTAGATCTTGCATTTGTGATTAATTATTTTGAAACTTAAAAGTTTGTGATTATACTAATTCATCCCATCCCTCAATATAATGGTGGGTGCTGATCAATTTATCACAGCTTAATAAATTAACTATCTTTACCTGATTTAGGACAATGCAGTACAAATGCAAATTTTGATAATAATGAAGTCAATAATGAAGAGTGAAGATTACTATAAATATTGAGAACTAGGAAGCAATCAATTTTAATTGGGAAATTTTGAAAAATAAACTAATATTGATTGTGGCTTTTAAAACTTCGGGATGAAGATAAGATTTTTTTTTCTATCAGTCAAACATAGAAATAATTTGAGTAGTAAAATGGACAAACTTTTACACCAATAGATAGCAATTCCTTTTATAATCAATTATTCCTATCCTAAAAACGAAGTTTTCTGCGGTCCAACACATACCTTCCTAAGGATTTTGCAATGTGCTCTATAAATGGCCATCTCTCCACTTGTCCCACTATGATACGGATTACCCTTTGGTACCTGCCTCAGAAACCATATATATTCAGTATTACAATTTATCAGAAGATTCCAAATATGAAACATATGATATTAACAAATTTACAAATATATGAATTATCTCCGCAGTTTTAACCCCATACAAACATCATCCTAATATTCTCAAGCATGTTTCAAAGGATTGAGGAAGAAAATGGGACAAAAGTACACCGATGAAGATAGATCATTGTTGATTGGGCCCACTATGCTCTATCAGAAACACATAAACTTTCAAGATAGTAAAAATACAAGTATTATTTGAGTCCTCGGCTTCGAGGAAGACATAATTACGATGTCCACAAGTGTTTGATTGAGGATAAATAAAACTGGTGTCTAGAAGTGATCAGCATATGCAAGTGCATATTGTTACAAAATAAAGTATCAGGGAAATGTTAACCCTAGGATCTATAAAAATTAGCACCTGAAAAAATAACTTACACTAAACAAGCAAACATAACTAGCTGGATGGATTACTGGTAAATCTGAAGGGGGTAAACCCAAACCATGCAAGTACAAGTACAAAGAGCCATGCAAGGAAAAAACACCATAATGAAAAAGGACCAGATGAACATCAAAGCTAGAGAGGCAAATGCTGGAAACAAACACAGTAATGCCCTATCTTCTGTATGTATTGCATACATATCAAAAGGTATTTTACTATTTTGAGAAATGCAATCCAAAGTGCTTAAGTGGAAGGTGCTACTACGTAATAGACCTGAAAGGCAGAAGTAGAACCTGGACCTGGCTGTCACTTCAGTAGTCACCATTGTGTTCACACTTAAAATATTCCAGAGTTCAACATAAAACTCTGAAATTAGATCCCTTTCATAGATAAGAGATCTAACATTCCCTAGTATATTGTTAAATGTTTCTCATATTAAGACTAGGGCAGTCTATGTTTGTGTAGTAAATTGCCTCCATTATATAGACCTTTCCAATTCATTTCCTTTCCCTTGTATGACTTGGACGTCATCCATTTGATCCATTCACTACACACCAGTACAGCCTGCAAGGCACCCTCCCTCTTGACCATACTCTTAAACATGTAACTAGCAGCACATGTTTCCCTTAGTTTGAAGTTGAAGATTCAAGAAACCCTCTTTTTGCAGGAAATTTTATAAATAGCAAATATATGGTTATTGTGGATAACCATTCATGTATCACTGGAAACAAAATTCAATTCTACAATACAAAGGCATCAAATTCTTGGGTGCACTATATGGGAATTCAAAAGTAGGTGCCCTCTGTAGAATGTCTAACCATTCTACGCTATGTATCTGCTGGAACATTTTTACAACAGTGCAGTTAGTCATGTCAGAACAAATAAGATGCTTCAAAAATGTGATTGAGATCATCAGAAATACAGGCAAAAAAATTCGCAAGTTTCAAGAAAAGAAAAAAAAATATTAACCTTAGCAGCATCTTCTGGATTGTTTTTCACTGGTGCATAAGCAAGCCATGTGTCCATCACCTACATATGCAAGAGTTAAACATTCAATATGTTTTTAAGCATATAAAATAGTGTACAGTGAAAGAATCAAATGTTAAAAGAACTAAGAATTTTTGTAAAGTTAGTGATTATTTTAAATTCAATATCTAGATCTTATGCAAATATGGTGCAGGACACCCATTCAACTAAAAAATGATTCCTTTTATTAGAAATACTTGGTTTGTTGGTTAAAATATAGAACATTCTAAGAGCTTGTTTATGTTATATCTAGGTATAAAAGATTAATCTGGCAGTTTCTATTACACTATTCACTTTTGCTTCCCAGATAGGCTGTCCCAGAGATTCCTCCAAAGGTGGTGCGCCATTTAATGAGGGGCCAAATATTATAACATAATAAACTACTAAATATTAGAAGGATTGAAAGGCGTAAACTATGTTACCAGAAACGAGAAATGGAAATTTCAAATACGTACTGGGTTCTTGTACCCACATACGTACTCGGATCTGAGCCAGTAACTTAGATTAAAACCATACCTACAAATCTCTGTCAAGCCTACACTACTTCCGCTTTCTACTTCTAAGAGAATCAAGATACAATCTTTTAATTCTCCTCCTATTTTGAAAACCATACTCTCCACCCTATTATATAGCTTCGGCTGCTAGAACATCCCCCTTTTGTATTCAAAGAATCCCCAAAAGAAATTGGATGTGGAAGAGTCAATAGTTCATTTTGTATTCCAGTTGTGTCAAAAACGCAAGTACAATTTCAAACCCGTAGTTGCAAATTGGACCCTCCAAATGCAAATTCGACCCCTTTTCTTTTTCTTAAGCATTTTTCCTCTATGGATAAGCTTTTAGTTCTAGGCCCAATATAGATCACTAATGTGCACCATTTTTCACCAAACCCCCTTTCCATGTGCAATTTCTCTTCTTGATTGTACCCTCTTTTGGGCTATCATTTCCTTAGTTTGATTGTTGGCTTTTAATCATTTCAGCATTCTTTGATGATACATTTGCATTGGTTTTCTTTGAAAATATTTGGACAGTTTGTACCAGTGTGCTAGGACTTTGGTATAGTGAGCTGAGTATTACTAACCAGGATTTCATTCTTGTTCTTCCCTTCAAAGAATTGTGTGATGCTATGGGCTAGCAAGTTCCGCTCTGCACTTCCTGCTAGTCTCGATATCAAAAAGTTTTTGGTTTCCTTAAAAATATCTTGGATAGTTTGTGCTAGTGTGCTAGGACTTTGGTATAGTGAGCTGGGTATTACTAACCAGGATTTCATTCCTGTTCTTCCCTTCAAAGAATTGTGTGATGCTATGGGCTAGCAAGTTCTGCTCTGTGCTTCCTGCTAGTCTCGATATCAAAAAGTTTTTGGTTTTCTTAAAAATATCTTGGATAGTTTGTGCTAGTACGCTAGGACTTTGGTATAGTGAGCTGGGTATTACTAACCAGGATTAGCAAGTTCTGCTCTGCACTTCCTGCTAGTCTTGATATCAAAAAGTTTTTGGTTTCCTTAAAAATATCTTGGATAGTTTGTGCTAATGTGCTAGGACTTTGGTATAGTGAGCTGGGTATTACTAACCAGGATTTCATTCCTGTTCTTCCCTTCAAAGAATTGTGTGATGCTATGGGCTAGCAAGTTCTGCTCTGCGCTTCCTGCTAGTCTCAATATCAAAAAGTTTTTGGTTTTCTTAAAAATATCTTGGATAGTTTGTGCTAGTGTGCTAGGACTTTGGTATAGTGAGTTGGGTATTATCAACCAAGATTTTGTTCCTGTTATTCACTTCAGAGAATTTTGTGGTGCTATGAGGCCATGGACTAGTAATTTCTGCTCCAACCTTCCTGCCAGTTTAAAAATCAAAAACATTTTTCATTGTTACCCTGCCAAACCATGGTAAGATAAGGGTTCCCTTCCAAGCTTTATGGGTGCATTATTTTATGGTTGGATTAGGGTTCTCTCCCCAGATATATTATGCTCCAGTCTTGAGGAACTTGGCTAATTCAGAAGTTATATGGCATTAGATCCTCTCTTCTGCATTTCAACCTGAAAATTTAAAAAAGAAAAACTGAAATTGATGGCTTCCATGCCAGTTTGTCAATGATTTTCTAAGGATGCATACTAGAGAGTAATAAAAATGCTAATTTCAAATGCAGTTTTCATTTCTCAAAATTACCTATTCATACTGTACACACCCTTTGCCGCATTTCTGGTTTGTCAAATGGAGATAAGCGATATAGTCTAGGTCTGTAAATGCTCCCCCAGTTGTCAGTTTTATTTTCTATCTTACACTTCGACAATGGATTTTGAGGTCAAAAGCTCTAAGAACATAGGGTAATTCTTTGGGCGTTAAAGATACCTCAGTTTGGTAGGGGAAAGAAATCTTACAAGGAAATCATCAGAAAGCAAAATGAATAAAAGATTAACTATTGTTGCATACAAGGATTTCACTCTTCCTACCTGGGCCTAGCGGATGACCTAGAACTGAAGCAATTTGTGAATGATGCGACTGTTGTGGATGAAGACACAAGAATGAATGTTGAGAAGGCTTTTGAATATTCAGAAAGAGCCCTTACTAATGGCATTTATTGAGAAAAGGCTACTAAAATAAGTAACCACTAAGCTTTTTAGGGCCCAACTTTCTGCATGGCTCTGAGAAGACACCTCTATACGGTGTCCTAGTTCTAACAATGAAGGACCCAAAGAAATCAACCCCTTGGCTAAAGAGAACAAAATTTGCCCCATAAGATTGGTGGGTGAATTGTTCATTTAATTGCAAGCAACATCTTAGTAATTCATGAGAACATGTAGCCATTTAAGCTTGGCCTCATGACTACTTTGATAAACATGTTGAAAGTGCAGAAAGCAGAGGCAAACGAATAAATAATGCAGCACAGGAAGAAATAATTGTCTATAGCAGGCAAAAGATTTTGACAATAAGAGGTATGGCCTGCATAATGGGCCAAGGCTAGTGGAGATACTAAAGAATGAAATTAGAAGAAAAGGACCCTATGAGAAGATCTAGGAATAAACCAAACTCTATCCCTAAATTACTTTAGAGGCCAAGAGCTGCCAAGAAGTAAAGATCTATATGTTAGATATAGGAGGCACTAAGAGGGGGGCTGAATCAGTGTAAACAGGTAATGAACCAATTCAACCACTAATCTGATTATGCTTTTAAACAACTTCCATACAACCAAACATGCAAGTGTAACTATGACATAGAAAAAAACAATTCAAGCATCCACAAAGCATAACACGTAACACCACTATTTTTTTCGTGGAAACCCTTGTAAGAGGGACAAAACCACGGTGGGGATGACACCCATGAATCTCTTCACTGCAGTAAAAAGAGTTTCCCTGTTAGGAGCTTACAATACCCTATTAAGGGTTCACCCTATTAGGAGTAACCAGTACCTTGTTAGAAGTACCAAAGGACCTGTTATTATCTACCTCACAAGAGGATTTAGAACTCCAATTAAGAAGTTACCTTGTTAAAGTATTTATACAAAAAGACATGTTAAAGTCCACCTTGTTAAAGGATTAAACTTGCTAACCTATCAAGTTAGCCTTGAGCAATGAACTAAAATGATTGATCTGGAAATGGCACTGCTTTCCTGTCAAGTTCACTATAATCTCTGAACTCTAGCGCATTGTACTACCTCTATCTCTGATCGCAACACCCAAACTCATGATCGCAACACTAAATCATGTGATTTAGTTCACCTTTATACTATTGTTCTTAAGTTGGTTAAGACTTGAAAAACGTTTTACAAGTTGGTCCACTATATTGACCTAACTTATGGAAAACTGCGCCAATCATACCTAACATGTCGGCCCAAAATGTATTAACCTAAACATATTAACATATTGGCCCAAAAATCAACTGTCTTGATCATCTGATCATCAAGAACCAATCAGTAACACAGCCGGTTCACACTTATCATATCACCAAAAGACTAACTCGCCCAAAACATTGAGTTAACGGTTGCGGTTGTATAACTGTAGTTATCTAATCTTGGTAATCCACCAAGAACAATCAAACCACCCAAAGTTGTCTATCTCGACCGCCACACAAAACATTCTCTATTACTGCCTTCCTGCTTACTGGTCAAAACACTTAGCTTATTTTTCCTTTACCTATCCATCTAGTCAATTGATATCTGCAACCTATTCATCAAATCTGATAGAAACGATAGAGTTTCCATCAATGAAAAACTCCTAAGCATCAACACTGCATCTTAACTCCAAAATCCATCATAATGCCGACAATCTCACCCTTTGCATTGACGGCAAGACATAGTGAAAATAATGAAATTGCTCCCCCTTTGATCACTAAAATCCTTAACTTCGTTCTCACTGCATCGATCACTCCCCCTTTGACAGCAATGACAAAGGTACAAAAATGAATGTCAAAAATGAAATCATCTTATCGATCACAGCCTTTCAAAAACATCTCTAAAATTGACTTTGGTTGTCTCCAAAGAATTCTCCCATGACTTCTACAAGTGCTCCATGGCATGAATTTGTCCCTACAATATAGAAGCTAACTCCTCCATGGATTCAAGTACACTCATGTCTAGTAAGCCAAGTGTTACCTATGAATCGCTAACATTTTGTTGCATTATGTCAAATAAGTTTGTAGCTCTAGTAAAGTGTATTGTCTACAACTTGTGATTTACAACCTTCACTTGTGATCCATAAGTGGTAGCTAAATGTGAAATAGGATCAAAACTAGCAATTAAAAACTTAAGCTCCAGTTGAGCTTCAGTTCTCTTTAGCTCCAAAACATGGGTAGACAATGCAAAAACAGAAACTTTAGCAAGTAAATTTACCAACCTCTTTCAAAGTTTCTCTCACCCGGTTCACATGAACTATAAGTTTCCCTTTATCTGATGCAATAGTCTCCATTAACTTGTTAGTCCTCTTCTTTTCACAATTCACCTTTGCTCTATACTTAGCAACTTCCTCCAAACTAGTAGCTTCCTCAGAGATAGCACTAATCAAAGTATCCATCTGTTCAATCAGTGTAGCATTAGGATCATAGTCAGTTTTAGGTACAAGATCTACAAGAATGTCTCTAGCTGACAGAAGTACTTATTCTTGTTTCTTTTCAACTCTGAGTTTGTCCCTATTAGCTTTCAACTTAAGTATCTCTGATATTCTCATTAATTTACTAGGACTGATTTTGGTAATATCAATAGGTCCTTGTATGACCTCAACATCCTCATTACTAAGTTCATCTTCAATTTCTTCCTCTGGAATATCCATAGCCTTGCTCTTCATCTTGTAACTTGAACTCCCACCTATATCCAATTTCCTCTTTACTAAATGTGCTTCAACATCATCTTCATGAGTTTCATCTTTCTTTCCAACATCACCTGTTTGTCCAACTACATCAATTGCACCAGGTATCATCACCTCTTCAGTCTTATCCTTACGTATTTCCTTTTTTCTTTGCACATCGTCAACTTCAACAATAGGAACTTGCTGTGAAGTACCAGAAGGTATATTATTGATGATTCCCTCAATCACTTGCTCAGTAGTGACAAAATCATCCACTGTTACCTCTTCAATGGTAGTTTCTTGTGTTTGTTGCTCCTCTTGAGTATAATCCTTTGGTTCATCTTCTTTCTCCAATTCCTTCTTCATGATATCAAGAGTCTCATCATGAACCACCCGAGATTCACCAATGAGTATTCTGCACACTCTGGTTCTTGTTCTGAATTTAGGTCTCATAGCCTCAATTGTGATCTTCACTTCTTCTATAGACAATTTAGGCTTATAGATAGAATCAATGCTTGTTCCAACATTTCTCTATCTTGTTTCAAAGCATATCTCCACCTAGCATCAACCTTCTTGTAAAGTGATTCAAGTATCATTTTATGTAACTCACTAGGTCCTCGGCAAAACTTATGCAAACTGTATACAATAGCATCTTCTATCTTTTTCTTTCCTTCACCATCATACTTTTCATAGCATCAATTGAATTCAACCACACTTCCATATTCCCTTATATTCTCAGCTATGCTATCAACAGTAAAAGTGTTCCTAGTCTTACATTCAACTAATTTCTCAGTTGTCATGCCAACAATCTTTGATCTTTTACCACTGGCCCTCAATTCGGCTTGCTCTTTGTCAGAATCTGTTTGAGGTTCTTCTTCATCAGTTGTATCCTTCTTTTTACTCTTTCCTTTTGACTCTTTGTAGCAATGTGCTATTCCCTTCTTTCTCTTGTAAGTTTTTTGTTTAGTCACACGTGTTCAGGCTTTGATGTGATTTTTCTCTTAGGATGTGTTCTAGCAGCAGGGGAATGATAATTTTTCACTGTGGAACTCCTAGTTGCTCTTCCTGTTGCCTTACCAATTGTAGAAGATACAACCTCTACATCTACTTATTCTACAGCCATACCAGAAGAACCATCATCTTCACTTACAAACTTCTTCCATATTTTATCCATCATCTCCTTGGTAATGCCACTCTTCTTGGCTAGGTCATCAACTCGTTTCTTCACTCTTCTCTCTATCACAGGTTCCATTAGCTATGAATGAATTTTTAGATAGGTTTCTTCATAAGTACCAAATCTGGGAGTACTGGCATCAATCGGTTTAGATAGTAACTCATCAGCATGGAGTGATATGATATCACCATCTACCTCATAACCCATCAGTAGAGCCCAAGAAGTTCTTGGTTGCACCATTTGCATCCTACATGTATCAGTGTCCACAATAAAACATATATCTTCTTTGTACTTCTCTACTATACCGGTTGGAATCCTTTCCCTCATGCATTCGCTCTTGGAAATCTTTGAAATAGCCCCACATGGCACTTTTAAAGTTGTTTCCTAACATTCTTATGCATTCCTTAATCTGCACTACTACCGGTTTATCGGTTGACCACCAAACATTCCCGATACCAAAGGGAAATGATTTTGCCAATAGAAGAATATACATACCAGCATTGAACCATACTTGAAAGTTTCTTTCTTGTACTGTGCATTCTCCTTCACCATCCGATATGCAACATGAATACCACCACCAAGCATACTATCCAATCGGCTCAATTGATATACTTTGTAACCTATCACCATAGATGCAAACCTGACCTCGATATCATTGATTGTCATAGCACGTTGATCTTGTTTCGACTTTGTTAGATGAGTAACCTCATCAGCAGGAATCGTTCTCAAAACAGGTAAACTACCGATCGCACACATCCCAGTCACTGCGAGAATAATCTCCTTAGTAATCTTATATGGCCTATCCAACTAGATAAATTGATCGTGCACACGACTCAACACATATCTGATCCATTTGAGTTCGAACTCATTGGGTAAGTCGACTACATAAGTAAAAGCCTTGTCTGCCAAATGCTTGTGTTCATCCTTCAATCCCGAGTCATTGCACAATTCGATATATGCATTTTAGATAGCATTTGAACCAAAATCCTCAATCTTACAATGAATAAATCATCTTATATCCTCAATCAATAACACACCATGAGGTACCCAAGACAAAGCACCCGCGCGATCATTCTCCACCGCATTCATAGAATGCAACTTAAATACTGGCCTCGGCTCCTCAATAATCTCAACCAATACTGGAGTGTCCATAATGTCAACAATCTGCATCAAGAATCACAAAGTAAACTTTACAACACACAGAAATACCTCTTTGCTCGTCGGTTAGGGTTCTTCAAACACCGCTTCAATTCTACCACAAGATGAAAACTTTCAATCCACAATCACTTCAAATCGTCTTAGAATCGCTCGCAAGTACTCTACTTAGCTCGTAGAATGCAATGTGAAAAATGACCTTTGCTTTTCTACTTTTATAACGTTACATTCAATGCAGCAGTCAAATAGTACCTTTATCTAGTCGCAACGGTTAGAACATAAGAGGTCACTATGTCAAAAGAAAACATTATGAGGATGCATAGAATCATATGACACAAAATTCTTCATCAAATTCATCCAAAACATCAATAGGCATCTAATTATGTTGATAAACCTTACTGCGCACACAACTTAGGGGATAGGTTATAGATCTTAATTGATTTGCTCCCCCTAAGCTAATAGCTTTGACTTAGTCTGATGATGAATTCTCCACATTACCCGATTTCTTCAACATCTTCAATCTTCTTACCTTTATCATTAACAGGCCTATTCACCGGTTGATCTTCAGTGTTTTTCTTCTTAGCTCTGCAAGATCTAGCAAGATGTCTAATCTTGTTGCAATAGTAACACACCATACCTATTTGTCTTCATGGTCCAACATTGCCTCTAACAGTTCTCATCCTACAATTGACAGTTGTATGTCCATAATTGTGACAAATAGAACAAGTAACATCTAATCAATTGCCTTGTTGATTAGGTCTCAACCGGTTAGGGTCACATGTATTACGGGAACTTACTGGTCCATGTGACGGCACCAAATCCCAAACTAAACACATATCTAGAGATTGACTTTTTATCGTCAACAGAGCCTGCCCAATCTGAATCTGTGAATCCACTAAGTCTAGGATTAGGACTCCATGAGTAGATAATTTCATAATCAGTAGTGCCCTTCACATAACGAAGCACACGCTTAGCAGCCATCCAATGATCAGCCTTGAGAACTATCATAAAGCGTGAAATGTAGCTGGCGGTGAAGTTGATATCAGGTCTAGTAGCAGAGAGATAGATGAGATTGCCTTCTAGTTGCCTGTATGTAGTATCATCAACTGGAGGAGAATCAGACTTGGCTGATAACTTCAGAACTTTCTCCATAGGTATAGATGCAGGCTTGCAATCCTGCATACGAAACTTGTCTAACAGAGCCCTGGCATATTTGGACTGAGAAATGAATATACCAGAAGACTGTTGCCAAACCTCAACACCAAGGAAATAATGCATGAGGCCAAGGTCAATCATATCAAAAGACCGGCATAAACTCTGTTTGATTCCCTAAATCAAAGATGTTGAATTGCTAGTGATGATCAAATCATCCACATAAATGACCACAAGGATGATGTCACTGTCAGTAGTCTTGATGTACAAATTTGAGTTTGAAGAACTCTAGAAGCCTTGATCACTAAGGTACTTATCAATTTTCTTGTACCATGCCCTAGGGGCCTGCTTCAAACCATAGAGAGCTTTCACTAGTTTGAGTACCTGGTGTTCTTTACCAACCTTCTTGAAACCATGAGGTTGCGTCATGTAGACCTCTTCCTGTAGGTCACCATTCAGGAAAGCACTCTTGACATCCATCTGATGGACCTGCTAGCCAAACTGAGGTGTCATGGCTAGGACTAATCTAATAGTCCTCATCTTTGTTGTAGGAGCAAAGGTCTCCTTGTAATCAATGCCCTGACGCTGAAAGAAGCCCTTTGCAACTAAACGAGCTTTGTACTAATCCAAAGTACCATCAGACTTATACTTTATTTTTTCCGGCATGAATGGTCCTCGCTGCTCATCAAAGACTACATCACAACTGTGCAGGAGACTAGATGTGTCAGTGTCGATCAAGTGGTAGGCTTTGTGAAGACTACTTTATCCAGCAAACATGAGTGTCTTACTCTTGGCATCCAACTTGGTGTGTGACGCATCAGGGATCCAAACATAGGCAAGAGAGCCAAAAACCTTCACGTGACTAATTTTGAGCTTGCGACTTGACTAGGCCTCTTCCAGATTCTTGTCTTTGACCGCCATAGTGGGTGGCCAATTCAAAAGGTAGACTGCAGTGTTAACTACTTCTGCCCAAAACTGCTTCGAAACATGTCTATGTTCGAGCATAGATCTAGCCATCTCGATGATTGTTCTATTATGACGTTCAACTACACTATTTAGTTGTGGTGTGTGGGGTGTGATTAACTGGCGCTTGATGCCATGAATATCACAGAAGCTAGAGAATTCAATAGAACAAAATTCCCCCCCATTATCTTTCCTAAGAGCAATAATAGATATTCCAAACTCTTTTTTAGCTAGAGGTTTAAACTTCTAAAATACAATAAACACATCTGATTTATGTTTAAGAAAATAGACCCACATTTTTCTACTAAAATCATCAACAAACAACAGAAAATACCTGGACCCAAGAACAAAAGTAGCCATAGGGTTGCAATATCTGCATGAACAAGCTGAAGTACTTGAGAAGCCCGCCATGAATCGCCAACAGGAAAAGGTGTGCGATGTTGCTTCCCAGCCTAGCATGCATCACAAACTCCAAGCTACTAAGTCTGAATCTTTGGCAATCCAAGGACAAGCTCATCTCGAGCAAGTTGAGCAAGATAGCGCACATTTAAGTGCCCATATCGTTGATGCCAAAGTGTACTGACAGAAGACTGTTGAGCAGCCATAGCTAGGTCTTGAGAAACACCAGAATCAGCAAGTCTGAAAAAACCATGATCCTCAAGGCCAACTGCAACAACAGACTAAGTCTCCCGATCAACGATGGTGCACTGATGTGAACTGAAGGTGACATCTAGCCGTGGAGAGTGTCGCGGCATCTGACTGATTGAGAGTAGATTTAGTTTTATCCCTGGAACGTAGTAAACATCAAGGAAAATGAGATTCCTCCCAGCACACTAAATTTGTTTGTTGCCTCTACTAACAACAGTGTACTCTTCCCCGCCACCAAAAATAATTGAATCTGAATGAGGTTGGTATTTAGTAAACTAATCTTTACGATGGGTGAAATGACAAGAGGCACCTGAATCAATGTACCAAGCAGACAACTTGACATGATCTGTTGGTCTTTTAGCCATGAAGGTGTAAAAGGCAGATTTTGTCTGCTCAGTGTGCTCTACACTGTTCGCTTTGGGCAGCGAACCAGATTGCTTAGTTTGGGCAGCTAAGCACTTCCGACATTCAATCTTCAAGTGACCATACTTGTGGCAGTAGTTGCATTGAATGTTCTTTTTCTTGGAGCCTTTAGATGCTGGAGCAGAGGGCTTCTGCTGAGAATGAGACTTGCCCTTATCCTTCTGAAAGGATTTAGCAGCAAAGGCTTGCTCTGTGGAGGTGGTGCTAGAACTGCTACCGAACTGTTGTTTCCACCGATCTTGTTGAAGCAGAAGTGTGCAGAGATCAATGAGCTTCAGATCAACACTCATAGAAGAGATGTGGAGAGTCTCCATAAAATGCTCGTAGGACTTGGGTAAACTTTTGAGGGTGATTACCACAATGTCCTCTTCCTCCATCTTGCATCCAATGGCAAGCAACTGATCACAGATTTCTTGAATCCTATTCAACTGATCCTGGAGCGATTTCCACTCATCCATGACAATAGAAAACAAAGTGTTCTTGAGAAAGAAAGCCTTGCTTTTATATGAAGTCTCATGCAGAGTTTTGAGGTGCTCCAAGAGCTCAGCAGCTGTTTTGCCAAATGGAATCTAAGGGAGTTGATCATTAACTACTAATAACTTGAGAAGCATCACCACATCCCGATTAACTAGCGGCATCCGGACGTTTAGTAGTACCCAAAACCACCGCATCGTTGTCGCAATATTCGAAGATTGTTAGCATTCACTGCTTCCACGTGCTATAATTCCGACCATTGAACTTTTGATTTCCCTCAAGCAGAATATTTGTCAGAGATGCCATTGCACGATTTTCAGTGAAAAACGTATAGAACTGAGAAGGCAGGTACGTTGAGGCGAAATGTCGAAAGACCCAGAAGGAATATGCTATCAGATTTTGGATTTGTTGGCTCGAAAAACAAAGCCAGAAAAAACGGACAACCTAGTTGAGCTCTCGAAAAACCCACCAAGAATCTGCAAAAAAAATTTGATTTGGTACAAAAAATTAGGGTTTTCAAAGAAAACCCTAACTAGTTCGAAATTGCAGATGTTGAGAGAATAACACCAGCAGTCACGAACCCTAGGAAGATCTTTGCAAAACATAAAAATAATTTTGAAAAATTTGATGCAAATAATTTCTTAGAGAAATTATAAATTTTTCAAAAAAATTAAAGTATTCACTCTGATACCATATTACAGGAAGTAATTGGTAAAATACTTGATATATTAACAGAGATCGAAAGATCAATATATACAAAAGAATGAACGATGTTTCCTTAGGAAGCATTTGTAAAGAATAGAAACATTTTATTCTAACTAACCGAAAACTAAATATTAGAAAGATTCTAATATTTACAATAGATTTACAACATTTAAAAATATAACCATTAATAGAAACTATTATTGTAATAACATGGCCTTGGATTGTTGATTTTAGCCCTGCACTCATTAGCGTTATGACCATACTTGTTGCAATGATAATAGTTACCATGAAAAATATTAGGTCTAGCATTGAAATCTTCAGATCTTTCATAGAAATTTCTAGATCTAGCAATAGGTGCATTAGGTCTATTACGTCCAATAGGTCTAGACCTACATACATTAGCGGTATGACCTTCCTTGTGACAATTGAAACATACCGGACTGTAATTCCTCTTACCAGCTTTGTTGGTGTTCACCTTAGGTGTTGATTTGTCTTCTTTTGCATGGATCTCCTTTGCACCAGATGACTCACCGACTTCAAATTTCGAAAACCCTAAACCTTGTTTCTCCTTTGGTTTGAGAGTTGTTCATCAAGTTTAACGGAACTCTTATTGAATTTATCCAACAGATCTGTAGCTGCCTTGAGTTCTCCTTTCATCTTTTCACTCTCTTTCCTCAGATTCTCTTTTTCTCTTATGGCATTAGTATTTTCTTCATTTGTATCATTGATGTACCCTTTCAAAGTAGCAACTTATTGTTAATTTTTATAGATAGATTCAGATTCTAGCTAATATTATAATTTAACTTAATATTTAATTTATATATTTAATTTAAATTAAAACTAATATTATTTAAGGGCTGAGCTCCATTTACTATGCTTAAACGTCTATAAGACGTTCCTTTTGGCACCAAATTTATAAATTCAAGGTCAGCCTTGAAGGCTGATCTTACCTTGAAATTGTTTCTTCCTCATATAAATGAGGACTTTTGGATGTTGGAATATATTATCATTCAGCCAGCAAATTCTATCTGCTCTACATGGGAGTTTTCTTTGATGATCTCCTCCAGCAGCAAACACATATTGTCCACTGCGATTTCCTTACAACAAGTGTTTGGTGGCATAATCGAAGTCCTATGCTACTGGTTCTTATAATCAGCAATCCAAGCAAGCAAGCAGCGAACTTCATCATCAAGTCTGCTCCAGATCTGCTCAAACAGCAAACACTCGAAGAAAGCGAACCTCATCATCAAGATCTGATTTAACTGGGCACACATCAGGCCACATAGACACCGTGTTGCATCACTCACATCAAGGCATGCATACACAAGGTTGGGATCTGATTGAATCTGGACTATCATATTGAATCAACCTTCTACATGTGATTTGCTTCGTGGATCAGGGATCCTCAGCAAATCCATTGTGATGTTATTGTGAGTCAATTTGAGAAGCAATAATTGGATCTGAATGCTGGGTTTTTCCTCCTAGAGGTTTCCTAGGGTAAATTGTGTTGTTTCTCTTGTGTCTTCCTATTCTGATTTGTTTAAATTTACTATTCTGATTTAATTTAGATCTGATTACTTAAAATTTAACACTTCTTGTTCAGATTTGGGTAGTTCTTCCGTCTTTTCTTTTAAGGTGTCATCTTTGGCTTTGAGAGCATCTTCTGCAACCCTCTTGGCTTCATCTGTCGTTCTCCTTGCTTCTATCTCCTAACCCATTCTGATTCCAAAGTTCTCCAACTCTCTTTGCATGTTTTTCCTTTCTTTCTTCAATTTTTCCAGCTCTCTATGCATATCCTTGTTGTCGTTAGCTAACTGTTCATTCTCCAAGACCACAGCTTCTACCTCAGATTCATTAGATCCACTCTGTTCAGACGGATGTTCAATTATGTCTTCACTTTCATTCAATTGTTCAACCAGTTCTAGTCTTTTAGCCCTACATTTCTTCATTTGATCTTTGAGTTTCTCAATCATGTCTTCAACCTCTGCAAGTTGCCTTCTATAGGATTCCATGTCTTTCTCAAGGATCTCTCCCAAGTTGTTAGGCTTCTTATAGGAAACTATGCTCTGATACCAATTGTTAGATATAGGAGGCACTGGGAGGGGGGCTGAATCAGTGTAAACAGGTAATGAACCAATTCAATCACTAATCCAATTATGCTTTTCAACAACTTACATACAACCAAACATGCAAGTGTAACTATCACATAGAAATAAAACAATTCAAGCATCCACAAAGCATAACACAACACCACTATTTTTATCGTGGAAACCATTGTCAGAGGGAGAAAACCACAGTGGGGATGACACCCACGAATCTCTTCACTGCAGTAAAAAGAGTTGCCCTATTAGGAGCTTGCAATACCCTATAAAGGGTTCACCCTATTAGGAGTGACTAGTACCTTGTTAGAAGTACCAAAGGACCTATTAGGATCTACCTCACAAGAGGATTTAAAACTCCAGTTAAGAAGTTACCCTATTAAAAGATTATACAAAAAGACCTGTTAAAGTCCACCTTGTTAAAAGATTTAACTTGCTAACCTATCAAGTTAGCCTTGAGCAATAAACTCAAATGATTGATCTGGAAATGGCACTGCTTGCCTATCAAATCCACTATAATCTTTGAACTCCGGTGCACTGTATTGCCTCTATCTCTGATCGCAACACCCAAACTCACAATCTCAACACTAAATCATGTGATTTAGTTCACCTTTATACTATTCTTCTTAAGTCGGTTAAGACTTGAAAAATGTTTTACAAGCTAGTCCACTATATTCACCTAACTTATGGAGAACCGCACCAATCATACCTAACATGTTGGCCAAAAATGTATTACCCAAAACATATTAACATGTCGGCCCAAAAATCAACCGCCTCGATCATCTGATCATCAGGAACCAATTGGTAACACAATCGGTTCACACTTATCATATCACCAAAATACCAACTCACCCAAAACATTGAATTAACAGTTGCGGTTGTAGAACTGTAGTTATCTAAACTTGGTAATCCACCAGGAACAATCACACCATCCAAAGTGTCGTCCATCTCGACCGCCACACAAAACATTCTTTGTTACTGCCTTCTTGCTTACCAATCAAAACACTTAGCTTATTCTACCTTTACCTATCCATTCAGTCGATCGGTATCTACAACCTATTCATCAAATATGATAGAAACAATAGAGTTGCCATCAATGACAAACTCTTAAACATCAACATTGCATCTTTAACACCAAAATCCATCATAATGCCAACACTATAGACAGGATACTAGATTTTGAGACTGTTTTGGCTGAAATTTTTCATTCTTCTCGAACAGTGAGTATTTATGATAGTGAGAGGCACTTGTAGCAAATATATATGCATCCAGCATGAGCAGAAACAGGCATGCTGACAGCCACATTTTGGCTATGGGCTTATCAATTTTGCCTTGAGACAGCAAGAGGTGGGAGCAGATTTGCGACATAGTGGTATCTAAGGCCCATGTAATTTGGATTGGCAAGTTTTGTGCAGTGAGATATAATGTTGGACTTCAATAGCCACTTTGCAAGTTGCTGAACTGCCAAACATGGAACTTATTGTTATATAATTTTGTAGTTAGGTAATGCTCATTTCGGCAGCTAGATTGCATGATCATATTAGAATATAGGTCCTACTACATCTTAGTAAATTGAATCACTGTATGTTCAAAATGGTTAACTTGATAAAAATATTAAGAACTTGAATATTTCTGGTATCATTTGTCTCTGCATTTTCCCATATCATTTTTTAGGAAATTGCAGTTTATCTATGGTTTTGTTATAAAGGTTAAAAACATAAAGATTCTTTTTAGGTCACTGCCAAAGCAAGACAACAATTCAATGTATCAGAACTCCCTAATTCAAGAGTTACATGAGGGAATTATTTCTTCACATTTATCTGAAGGTAAGGGATCCTTTTCCTCTATTTACAGTATCAAAAAAGGTTCCACAAAATACCAAAAATATTTACTTGTGAACATTTAACTAAAGTATATTTTCTGCTTGCTCTCTACCCAATTTAACAGATTATATTTTTCAATCAATCTAATCCCTTCTTTGCCAGGCCTAGTAAGAGAAATTACAATGATCTAAAGTGAAATGAAAGATTAAATAAATAAGGTTCATGTCATCAATCATGGAGACAAAATAATGTTTGCAACAAATATGTATGAAAATAAAATAATAAGCCCCACATATTCAAAATGCAAACTATACAAACTCACAGTGAAGCCAACTCGAGCAGAGGGAGATAAAGTTCTTGGATAGTCTTGCATCATACACTCTAATCGAGTTGAGGACTTAAATGATGTCTTACTAGAATCTTTGTACCTGAAATACAATTTGCAGAATCTTAGACATTTATATCAGTGAAATAAAAAGTATAATGTTGTCCATCAATCACGCTTGTTTAGCTATTTATGTAACTTTAATATTAATCATGTAACATGTTTCCAGATAAATTAATACTTATGCTGCATTTATTACCAAAACGTTTTCATCCTAAATATAGAAACTTAGAATAAACCACAAGGGGCATCCAAAACAACAATGCTAAGGATATGTTTCAGAGACAGTAAAAGAGAAGAAAGGTAGTAAAAGTTGATTATGGGCCTCCTACTTACACACAAACCCAGATTGCCACAGCATGTGTATTGCAATGTTTAAAGCTTTGGGGCATGTTGTTGAGATTGACTGAAATGTTTTGAAGGGTCATTGTTGCAACTTGCAAAATTCTAGGTTATTAGCGTGCAACTGCTCATTGTCACAGCATTCACTGGCATACTGATGACAAATACAATTTTCATTTCTCATTAAAAACTTATGGCTTCTAATATAATTTGTACATCTATGCAACAAAAATGGAAATTCTTTAATTGTTGATTGTGTGCAGCATAGAATCACAGTACCCAATTAATATTTCGTATCATGAGCATTTTTCAAACACCTAAAAATCTTCATAAATTCTAACAGTATTTCTGGAACCTTGAGAAGGGTTCGCATCCCCCACAAACTGCTGTGTAAGTTCCAAGTATAAGAAAAATTCAAGATGTTAATCCAAAGACAGTGAATTCCACATATTCCATGCCCAGCAGTGTGCTCCACTATTCAACGGTAATCCTACCCTCCTATACCCATCCAGCAAAATGATATTTATAGACTCTAGACTTCTTGCATTCCTTGCAGTTTTACTTAATAAGCACCAGGCATGTACCATAAACGCCATCTACTACCATATTTTGGCTTATCCCATAGGAAATACACAGGGAGTGGCCAGTCTAAAGCACTGATTCAGCCATTTCTATAAAACAAATCAAAAAACATTAAGAAGAAATAAAAAATGTTCCTCACATCTGTCAAATAAACAAACTAAAAACAGGAAGTAGAATTTAGAATCAAATAACATAAGCAAAATCACAATGTTGAAGAACAGATTGAGAACATTACTTTGGGTTTACAAATTCTGTAATAGCTCCTTTTGTTTTGGATAGCTCTTCTATATATGGCCCAAGCTTTATTATTAGCTGCATCAGAGAAATTACAACATCCAAAAAATGAGAAATGGATGCTAACTTCTAAGCTTTCAGAAAAGCAATAGAAAGCTGAAAACTTCCTTCCGATCACGACAAAGTATGCATTTGTCAACATAAACAATAAATATTTCACGGTGTAGTTAGAAACTTCAGAAAAATATAAGTTGGATCTTGATGTCTTTTACATAAACATGATTTGGTTGCATAAGTAACAATTACGTGCACACATTTGTCTAGATGGATGCTAGATACCACACTTAAGAGGTTCTATGAATGAATGTTATCAAGATTCAAGAAGTAACTGTTTTCATATTTCAGAGAAATTTACCTCAAGCACCATGGTCATCATACAGATCCAAGGGACGATGGGCACTAAAGCTGAGACTAAGCCAAAACCCATATACCTATTTTCCATCATATCTAAAACATGCGAAAATTCAAGTAAACAAGACTCAAAAAAAATATTAAATTGCTGGAGCCAACTTTACACAACAATCAAAATGCCTGAAGAAACAACAAAGATTAATCAGTATTTTTTACTTTTTAATACAGATGCTGAAAGAAGCATTGCTGACAAAAATATAATGCATTCTTTTGAAATTAATCAAGAGAGCCATCAAGGTGGCCAACGAATTTCCTATGATTAACAAATTAACATAATTCTTTCCAACTTACAGAGTTTGTTGAAGATCGCACAACGAACAGAGAAGGAAAAGAAAGAAAAAAAAACCAGAAAAAAAATGTCAAGTTTCATGGCCTTTACGGCAAACATCCTCTTGCTTGATTCGATATGATAAATAATAATAATAAATATTGGCTATATTTATTATTCATTGTTTATCAAAATCAGTATATATGTTGAATGAAACTGTGGGCCCAAGGTCGGCCTCTTGGCTTTTATATTTAATTGGTTTTATGGACCAAGTCGGCCCTCTTATTGGTGGTTTCACAGCATATATAAGGTGTTCGATCAAAGGGAGAGAAGCACCAAAAACATAATGTGCTTCCCTCCCTCAAGGATCGATATTCTTCCTTAAGCAAATCTGGAACTCTGATTGTTTTCTAAGAGCAAGGCATTGAGGAGGCAGTGAATTTGGAGCAGACCTAGGGAAAACTTTGTCTGCTGCCCTAAGGATGGCGAACTAGGGCAGAATGATGCCCTACAAAGTGATGAACTTCCTCAGCGTTTTATATAGCAGTTCGGCTATATATTAAGGAGCTAATAGGAGCATCAATACAGTGAATTAATCTGCCAGCTAGAGCAACCTCAGTCTGAAGCATGGTGAGCAGCGAACTAAAAGGAGCTGCGATACATATATATACCTGCGATCTTTAGGGCTGATTATGTTAGTTTCTTCAGCACTTGTTTGGCACTGGTAGTGCAGATTGGATATCAATCTCAGAGCGAATTCAAGGTGTAATTCAGACTGATTTCAAGGCATTCGAACTGCTAGAAGTCTAGCCCTAGGTGGGCTAAATCAAGAGTAGATCTGGACATCATAACCGGGTATGATCTAACCATAATTGAAGTTTACTTTTCATCATCCTGTGCTTAGTTTTGTTAGATCTCTATAGATTGAATCATTCCTAGGTAGAATCTGAAAAATACTAACAAAAAATGCATACTTAACACTTTCAGTTTTCTGTTCTGTTCTTTACCCAGAAAATACAAGTTGCATGGAATATTTTAAGAAAATATAAGCAGACAAATGAGACAAAAGTCAGAGCACATCAACAGAGAGGACACGGTCAAGGAAAACCTACCTCATTCTACCACAAAGAGTTTGCAGACGGTGAGACTCAGAAGACATCATCTAGGATAGGGACAGAATAGATGGGTCACATCCCATCCACTAGATATATGTATGGCAAAAGATACATGCAACAATGTGGGGATATATGTGGATGTATATAGAGGGATATGAATGGACATATCTAGGAGATAAAAGGGGCAAATATATATGATGTAACTGGAGATAAGAGGACGAAATGAATATACTTGACTGATATTAATAATAAGAATATACCGGAATTCTATGTGCTGTGTTATGTTATATGCTTTTATGTTTAGTTAACTAATTAGTACTATATCTAGATTAAATCTTTGCTCCTTTTGTATAACTGACTCTGAGGTATAAATACAACACATAGAAAGTACTTGGGGTTCAAAACTTCGGTCTGTGCTCCCCATTTTTCTTGCTAACATTGGTTATGTTGCTAGGACCCTAGTTAGGTTGTATAATAGACTACAAGGATATACTCAAATCTTTAAATTTTAAACTAAATATGAAAAAAGAAAGGATGACTGAAATTTTCTGACAATCTGCAGCGCTATCTCTTTGGTATTTTCCACGTGAGAGGGGATTAGGCAACAAGAGGATGGAAAATGGAAAAGGGAGGAATTCCGAAAAGAATACTTGAAAAGATCAGACTGATAAAAAAAAGTTACCAATTAACTACCATGCAAAAAGAAAGAGGAGTAATGCTATCCCAAATCAAACACACCCATGGCCAAAGGAGATAAGAAGAATTCACAAGAGATTAGAAAAAAAAAATGAATCAACAAAGAAAGTAAACATGGCAAGCCCAAATGGAGAAGAAAGGAGACAGACAAAATGTTGAAAGAGAGGAAAGATGCCACAAAATGGACAATGCAGAGAAGACAAGGATTGAGCACACCAATGAGGATGTTGCTGAGCATGTCAAGGTAGGTAGTGCTGAAAATGATAAGGAAAAAATAAACACTAAAGAAGAATGTAAGACCCCGCAAAAATCAAATTCAAGGGGAAAAAAGACAGGACAACTGTTAACCAATTTGGAGAAGAGCCTAAACAATTATGGAAGATCTAAAATAATGTTGATAGGAGATTGTAGTAGCACACATGCTACATTCCTACTGCAACTCTCCAAAATTCCAAATATCAGCGGAACTGTCAAACCTAACAGTTAAGTTGGATGATAGATTTCTTGAATTTTTTATTAAAACTCCAAAGAAAGGTCCTGTCCATTCAAGATGAATACTTGGAGAAATTAGTTAATAGAAGCATAAAGAAACTGAGAAAAGAAGAGATGGAAAAAGAAGAGAAGATAAGATATAATTTAGGAGAAGAATTATGCTCACTAACCAATGAAATTTCACTAACAAATAAAAAGATGAAGAAATGTTATGAAGAGTCACAAGCCTCAGACTAAGACTCATCCCGTGTTGTGTAAGAGTAGGAGAATTGTAAATGAAGAAATACCGCAAGAGAGAAAAAAGTGAGAGAGAAGATAAAATGCAGATTGGGAAGAGATTCCAGGAAAGGAGCCCCACATAGTGAAAAAAATAAGCAAAAAGCAAACACACAGTCCGCCAATCTGCAGACCAAAACGGAAAAGAAACAAACAAAAATGGAGTCATCTATCAAACTATCAGTATCCGCCAGGGACGCAACAGAAGCCACAGAGCATTTCTTAATAGAATCACTTTGGACAAGACAAGACCGTGGCAATGGTAAGGTGAACTAACTAGACATTGTATCTTCCTTTTGTAAGGAAGAAGGCATAACCGAAGCATGAAATCTAGGAAAAAGTTAATAACTTTCTAGCAAATTTTGATAGTCTGAATAGCTTTACAAGTAGAACTTCAAATACTACTGATCAAATTGAATTCATTATATTGTGGAGCCTGCTACGAATGGGGCAGTCACCTTGCTGAGAATTGCACTACCAATTAGCCACAGTGACAAGGAGATAGATCAAAAGATGGCTTAAGTTAAAGGCCTTGCAAAGCGCCCATCTTATTCTAATTATACAGAATATAATATGCCAATGATGCTGGATATAGGCAAACACCATGGAGGAATGACAAAAATACCTACCACGTTGCAAAATAATCCTCTGCAAGGCTACATAGAAGTCAATAGACTATCTAATTACAGAGGAGGAAGAAGACACAACAGAAACAACCGTCGCAGGAATGATGCAACATGCTATTAACTATAGGAAAATAGGACATTTTGCAAACTAAATGCTGGCCAAAAAGAAAAAGGGTTGTGATTTTCACGGAGATGACACAGATGACGTATTCAAATGTGACAAAGCATAGCAATATTTTCATAATGCTGCACCAAAATCAAGAAGTGATCATTTTCAGGGATGTAGAGGAGCAAGATTAATAAGAACAGTTCCAGTGCAGGCGGTGAGAGGATGTCAACTCATAGATCAATAGTCATCAGATACATCAAATGGGGAGTATTCTGGTGAAGAACAGAAAAAGTAGACCACAAAGAAGTCTGATAACAAAAAGAACAAAGCTACAATCTCGACACACCAAGGCACTGATACCGGAAGAAATAAGCAGAAAAATATTGAAGTTACTAAGGAGTCCAAACTGCAAGGATAAGAGTATGACTACTTCCGGCCTACCAAGCAACATCATAGAATTGTAGAAAATGCAAGGCAGAAAACTATACAACAAAAAAATGATGACGTGGCCTGATTTTTAGAGGCAGAAGTGATCATGTTGAAAGAGTTTGGCCTCTTTGGCCCAACAAAAAAACCTCCTAGTTAAATTGAAGCAGTTAAAGGGATACTAGAATAAACAGAAACAAAAGAAAGTCCATCATATCACAGAAAACAGGAATTAGAAGAAAGGACCTCTTTAATTAATGTACACCTCAATGATACTGAAGTAAAGCACGTAGTGGTGGATTTGGGTGTGAGTCTTAATATCATTTCAGCAACCACTTCAGAAAGATTAGGTTGGCCCTGTTGGAGTCAATGAGCTTTACCCATTTAACCACGCTTGAGTTTACTTGGCCATTATTAATTATTAGTGCATTTAATAATTTTTCTAGTTGGTTGTCAATTATCTACTAATTCCCTCCTTGTGTTTCTAAGCAAGACTTTGTACATTATTTTTTGTATCTCAATATAATTATTTGCTCATTGGTGAAATAGCCTTGTGCTTCTCTCTGTGTGTGAAGGTGTGATTGCAAATTGTGCTCCTCAAAGATGGCCATTACCAACATGGCATCAAAGCAAACAATGTTGTGTCTCCTTCTGTTGAGAGCTTTCACCAACCTAAGTTGTTGAGGTCCCAGAAGTTCAATTGACAATACATGAATCATTTCACTGGATGCATCTACATAAGTTTCAGTTTTAATCTTGGATCATTATTTTGTCTGTTGTCGGTAACTATTTTCTATAGACTCGTGCAATTGAAATTTGCCTAGCGTTCCATCTCATTGGTTTCTTACAACAACCAGGTGAAATGTTTTCAGTCATTTCCTTGCAGTCAGACAGTTTCTTGTGCAGTTAGCCTTGTCAGCCTATTGTGAATCCATGCAAAAACCTCTTTAATGGCAACTCATCTCTTTAGCCTCGCAGGCTCCTTTCACTACTCGACATCCTTGTCATTGACTGGTGCGAGTTTTCAATGGTCTTTTCTTGAGCCCGTTTGTTTTTTGAAGTCATTTGTTGGCCAGAGGGTGGTTTAGAATATCCATTTGGTGTCATTTATGATCAATGCTTTCCACATATTTTTTTCTCGCCCACGCATTCGTTTTGTTGATCAAGCATTCAATTTTTGTTAGCATGGTTTTGTTGATGTCAGTTTTGTACCACTTAATAACATATAGCAATTAAATACTTGATATAGCATACCAAACACTCAACCCTCTTTTGAAAAGTAATTACTCATGAAGAACATGAGAAAAACACCAAGGTTCCTTACACTTGTGGATACTAACTCAGTTATATTAATGTGATTTGTCGGTCAATCACGTAGGTGGGCTTACGTTGTTCATTCAAAGATAACTTGGTGGTAATTCGCTTGCTTGACTTGTTCTTTTCTCCTTGATCACTTTCACTACCACTAACTGCTTACTGCTCTACTACTATGGAATGGAAAAATTAGCAAATGGACAAGGATCAAATCTAATGAAAGCTTGCCTGCGGCGCTACCTCCATTGGTGCAATGATTCAAAGGGATACTCTTAGGATTTTCACACTAACACCTATCTTCCAACCCAACTTGAAGTACAAGCGGAAAGATGAAATGCAAGTAGAACTTGGGAGCGATTGGACTAGATTACCACACAAGGCTTCCTAATAAGCTGCTAGGATGCTACTGGCCTAGTATATAGATCCCTATCGAACATTCACTAACATCGCCATACAACTAGCCTTCTACTTCTCTAAAAACATGAAATGAAATCCTACTTTAATTTGAGAGATGAGAAGAACCATGCAATACACCAAAATGATCATGTATATCCACCATGCAAGCCACAACAATGAATAAAGAACAATTTTGATAGTATTTTGGCAACAAATCTCCAACATAACTCCCTTTACAAATGAGAACAAATGACCTTATATAGAGACTCAAAATTACGAGTGGCCAAGATTAAGGGGCAAAATCAAGGGCCAAGATTAAATCTTACAAACCCTAATTAGGGTTACCATCTTTCAACCAATTACATGAGGGCACCAACTTTGTGGGCCAATGAGAAAATTACAATAATCTCTCAACCAATGAGAACATAGGACACATGGCATGATTTGATTGCATGCATATGAAATTGCCACCTCATCAACCTTATATTATAAATTTATTTAATCCTTGAGATGAGGTGAAGCCTTGGATGCTTGAGCTCGTCCTTAGAAACCTTCTCATCACCACTTGAACTTGCTTGTACTTGATGTCCTAACCTTGAAAGGGTGAGGTCTCAATGCACTTGGAGTAATCTTGCCTTGGCCTCGGTGACTTGCCTAGATGTGAACCTTCTTGCAATTTGAGAGCCTTGCTCTTGGCCACCGCCTTGAAATCAAACTTGACCTCTTTCAACCTTTCGTCTTGCCTTCTTCCTTCATTATCTCTGCCTTCCTTTAACCTACTTGGTCTTCCCTAACCTTCCTACCCGAATTTGGTTTGCATGCACCCCCCCTCTACTTCAATTCTCTTGGGTTCTGGGGGCACCTGCCTTGGCCATACCTCCCCCTTAAATCTAACCAAACTAGCTTGCACAAATAGCCAAGCCTTGCCTAGCCTCAAATATCTTCAAATCTCCTCCAATCTAGAATGAAACCTACCTCCTCACTAATGTTTTCCTCTTTGGCTAACCCTTGAATGTCTTCAACTGTTCGGACTGCCACCACTTCGCCCCTTGGCATAAGCATCTGCCTCAACTATAGTGGTGCAGTGCATCTCCCAAAATCTGGATTTGGTTCGATTAGCAAAGCATCACCAACAACCTTGCGATCAAATAGAAGAGGTAGGACCCCATGTAGAATTGCTTCTGATTTTGCACTATCCTAAGCTGCAACTCTAAATTTTCACTTATAATTCTAGCCCAATCAAACTTTCTTTTTCCATTTTCAATTCCTTCAATAAAATAGTACATCCAAGTTTCAAACTGCATACCTTGAGCGGAGCCCATGACTCCGTTCAGAAGCACAATAAGATCGCCATACTCTGATTTGAAATCTTACCTGGTGAGCCTTGATGACTTGGTAACTCCCTTCTTGCCTTCGTGCAACCAATTCTCTACTGTGTCATGTCCACTGTGCCAATGTTGGTGTCACCCACTCGCTTTAATTTTGAGAAGGTGGTCTTGGGCATCATGTCTTCCTTGTCTTTCTTGGTATGCATTCCCCTTGGGTTCTTGCTTGCACTAGCATCTATCATCCTAGCCCTTATTTTTGCCTCTTCTTTCTACAGTGAGATGGGACTACACTTATCTCTGCCCCTCCAATCCTAGGAATGGAACTACCACTTATTTCTGCCTCTTCAATTTCTATCACACTACAGTTATCTCTGCCTCTCCGCCTAGGGATGGAACTACCACTTATTTCTACCTCTTCGAAAACTTATGAGATAGACTACACTTATATCTCCCAACTTCATTCCTAGGGGTGGGACTACCACTTATATCTCCTTTCTCCAAATCCTAGATGAAAACTACACTTATATCTCCCAACTTCAAGCCCTAGATGAAATGATGAAGTGATGGATGGATGATGCAAGCAAAAAATGGAGGAAAGAACCAAATAAGAACAAGGAAGAATTCTGCTTTATCAACCAGCCTTTACTCAAAATCGAAGATTTTCTTTTTCTACACCAAATAATCACTTTTCCACCAAAGAAGAAGAAGATCAAAAAAAAAATCTGCAATCCACTCACAAAAATTTCGCAAATCTGCCCCTCAAATCTGATTTTTGCAAGTCTGCCCCTGCTCTAATTTGCTGGCACCACCCAGATTTGCGGGTTTGCTGCTCCTTTAATGCCCAGATTTTATTTTTTTTTGCTGCCTTCCCAACAATTTCACAACTCCAACCAAGAAGATTTTCGCTGCCCCTCTTGCTCAAATCTGCTCCTCAAATTTGCTGCCAAGAGAAAGGGAGAGAAGTGAATGAGATGATGAAATGAAGTGGGGGAGAGCTCCCCTTATATACCAATTTTTTCCATCCAAAAAGCAGGGCTGACTTTATAGGAGGAAAAAAAAAATTAAAATTGCCAAGTTTAACATGAATTAAATGAAATAAATTGCACAGCCCTAGGAGATTTAATTTTAATTTAAAACTAGGCCAGCCTAGTGCAAAATTATGGGTTTAAATTAGCCAAATCCGAAATTATCATAGGCCCTAAAATTTAAATTTTGAAAAAAGGTCACTTAGGCCTCCAATATAGCTTTAAACCTCCCCCATTGTGGACCCAATAACTTGCCTTGAATTTCACACCTCTTAAGCTTTAAAATACATTGAATTTAACACACAAAGGGGCCCAAATTAAATTTCTAAATTACAAACACTCAGCCCAAGGGTTGATTTTATTTATTTTAAAATTATCAAATTAATGCATAAAAATCACAAGTGGGGCTAGAATTGATGGCTGCCTTGGGAGATGAAAAATTTATGTTTGTTGTGCCCAATACCAAGCAAAAATAAAAAATGGGAAGGGGCTGCCAGCTGTAGCTTTTTTCATTTTATAAATTTAGAATTTTCCCCAAGAAAAAATGATTTTAGCCCATTTAAATCATAACACTATCCCAAAATCAAAATCTGCCAACCAATTAAAATTCAAATAAATTTCAATTCCAATTTACTGTTTTTTTCCATTTAAAATTTCGAAAAATCTCATTTGGCAATTTAATTAATTTTTTGCAATCCAAAAATCATTTAGCAATTTAATTCCCATTTGACAATTTAATTTTTTAATATTTTGCAATTTATTATCTCCATTTGGCAATTTAATTCAAATTTTCATTTAGTTTCATTTTCACCACCAAAAATTTACAAGATTTTACAAAAATAACTAAGTCCACAATTAATTTTTTTTTAAAATGTTCAAGTTATTCAATTACACCAATTTTCAAAATTTCATGTAAGTCCAAAATTTGCAATTTTGTCCTACCAAATATTATTCTAACAATCGAAATAAAATATTCCTATTGAATTTCATTTGGCCTAAATATAAAATCGACCATTTAGGAAAACCAAGTTTCCGTGCAAGATGAAAACAAGCAATACCCCCCCAGGCACTTCAAGAACATCCCAAATGTAAAATTTTCATTTCAAAACCTCAGGATCCCCCAAAATTCACTAAGGCATCCAAATACCTGGATCTAGGAAAATTGTCAAGGCTTGCTCGAAAAAAGGGGGTCCCCAAATTCTTTGGGGCGATGGTGTGAATACCTCACAACATCTAGCATCAACCCAAATAAATGTTCCTGAACATTTCAACAATAAAGTAACTTAGAACAAAGAACCTCAAGAAAACCCACCCGAAAATCCACTTAAGGACAAGTACTCAACAAGGGAAAGAACTCTCAAGTTGAACCTAAGCACCCTAACCATAAGTTACTCACGTGTGTGCAAATTATTTATTCCCCACTCAACAAGAACTTGATAATCTCTCAGATCCATCGAAATCAGCTGTTATAATATCCTTACTTCAAAAGCATTCTGGATAGAGCCCCGCTGCCAGTCAGGCGCCTATAGCCTTGACGGAGTTATCCCTATGGCACCGCAATCACGGTTCTACCTTTTGTGACCACTTAGTAGTATCGGTAGAGATGATTGCACGCCTTTTAAAGCCAATTTTCATCTTTATTTTCACTTGGATATTGCCTTCCATCTTGCATTAATTCTCATTTTTTCCTTTTTCTCTCTTTTCTTTTCTCATGATATTTCTTTCTCTTTTCAATCTTTTGTTTGGCTTGCAGGCAATGAAGCCCGCAAAGGGTTTGGAAGACCACAGTGGCGCTAAAGCAAGTGTATGATTTTCACTAAGTCCATTTTCACTTCGAAACACCAAGAACTCGGAGCCATTAAGTGTGAGTAGAATATTGTAACCATGTCAAAGGTAACTCAAGAACCTCTATCGAGCTTGACCCAAATTTAGTACAAGTCCTACCATAGACCAATGACCAGGCACAACCTTCAATCCCCTGAACTTTCTCAAATGTATTCAAGAAATGAACAAAACAAACTCTAGGTTCTAACACCAAAAGTGTAAAAATCTACACACCTCGTCCACAAGTGATAACATGGACTCCCTTTGCACTTGCAAAGCTCCAAAACCAAAACTGCTCTCTGACTAAGGGAATCTAAAAGATCCCAAGTCAACTGACTTGATGCAAATTAAACTCAAGCTCCCTCAAACACCTAAACTAACCAACTGAAAGGAAACTTACTCTAACCCACTGGAAAGAAACCTACTCTAAACAACTGAAAGGAAACCTAATCTAAGCCAAACACGAAAGAAAACTAAACTACTTTCTTGAACCAAATGGTCCAAGACAAACCTACGCTAACTATGTACAGGACTCTAAAGGGACAACACTAACCGATCTAATATATACACTGGATCTAACATGGTTTCTCACGATGTTCAAAAGTAACAAGGTTTGGGTGATAGTTATCAATCTCGCAAACTCATCCTTGTACTCTGAAAAAAAATTTGTTACCTCCAACTCAAACTCAAGAAAATTATCATGAAAAATCAACAATTGAGGCAACTCATAGGGTCCATGATCAATCCAAATACATGTTTTTCCAAAATTTCCATAATCAAAATAAAAACTTTCATACCTTTCATCCTTAAGAGAAGGGAAAGAAACAACCTGGTGTGCTTCATGTGGTAACTCTTTTTCAAACCTCAATTGATCATCCACAACTTCAGGAGGTCGCAACTGGTGATGAATCTTCCCTCTAACATCTACATCGAACTCATTGGTAATCAAGGCAGGATCAATCTTGGAATCAAGCTCATGAAATATCGTCTTTGGGGGCTTGTCCTTGTGAAACATGAACCATGCATCCTTGTGAATCTCCTCAAGTGTATCTTCAAAAATCAAGGATTCCATGATGAGTCCTCCCTCAAACACCTCTCCAAGTTGCTCGAACACAATATCCAACTATAGCATCAACCCAAACTGTTCTTTGTTTTCCTTTTCCACGGGAGCAACTTGATCACCACTTAACAATCTTTGCATATCCTTACCACTAGGAGCTTCATCATCTAGCATGTAATTTCTATTTGAACTCTCTTTATGAACATCTTGCAATTCTTTATATAGACTCTCACCAAACATAACACCTTCAAGACTGATAGGATAACCATCATACCATCTTTGTGAGTTGCCCATCAACTTCCATTTCAAGTGGTAAAATTTCTGGAGGTCGAACTTGATGGCGAATTATGCCACTTGCAACAACTTGTCTGTCTTGGGATGCCTTTGCCAATGAATCCATTCGTATTTCTTCCATAAGATCCTTAAGCATTCCTCCAAAGAATATGGTGGTAATCATAGTTCGACTTATCGCCAATGAGTCAACTTATCACGATAAATTTTACCAAGCGATAAAACTTGTATAGTTATCGCTTGGAAACTTATCGCCGATAAGTTGCTCTTATCGGCGATATATCACGATAATTGCATAACTTATTGCCATTTATAGTGGCAGCAGCATGTTAAAACGCGACAGCAATAAAAAACACCCAGTTTGGTTTTATTTCGACTGCCAATGATTTTTTGTGGAGAGAAAATATAGTAAGAAGGGTTTTGGAGGAGAAACATCAGCATTTGACGCATTTTGGATCGATTTGGAGTGGATTCGAAGCAAATTCGAAGGGATTTTTCAAGCAAATTCAAAATCACAAGTAGGTTTTCAAAATTCTTTCCCTTTTGTTTTAAAATCATTTTTTCTCGTATTAAATGCATTCAAGTTTACACAAACTATCTAATATCATTTCCAATCTACTATAACTTGTTTTAGAACGTAATGAATAAGATCTAACACCATTTTTTAGCAATTTTTGAAAATTTTTCATAGTTTTGTCAAAAACTTCATATTTTCTCAAAACCTTTCAAGTTTTTTGGTTTTTTCCTTCACGTTTCAGCTATGTTTAAACTAATTTAAAGTTCTAAACTATCTTAGTTTGTTTCTAAATTTCTTCATTAAATTTCTAAATTTGTGCCGTCATTTTGTATGTGACGTGCAGTTTCATTCTTCGTCAAAATGGCAAATAGGGATTCCTCTACAACTGACTAAGTTGCAGGGTCTGCCAGTGCCTCAATAGACACATGTCCATCGGGATATGTAGGAACGCGCCCTAAAGGGGCTAGAGACAAGGCATGGGCATATGCTTTTGAAGAACCCGAATATAATACCGTGATATGCATAAAATGTTAAAAACTAGTGAGTGGAGGCATATCTCGTTTGAAATACCACCTTGGAGGGATCACAAAGCGTGACACAAGGGTTTGTGAAGCCACCACCCCAAAAATAATGAGGGAGATGAATGCCTTGCTCGCTGCCCAAGAAGAGAAAAAGTTGCAAAGAGAAAGGGCAAAATTGGCCATGAGGGCAGCCATTTCTGAATCACAAGGTATCTCACACTGTCTCATTTTTAAGAATCATTTATAATCTTATTATTTTATAATCATAATGAAATAATGTGGGTTGTGACTTGTGACCAGGTATCCCATCCACCCTTGAAGAAGATGAAGCAGCACTTGAGGGCATAGTGGGCTCTTATCGTGGCCAACAAATCCGCAAATCTACCTTGTCCTCGCCTTCCACTTCTGTTGGTTCTAGTAGACCAGCACCACGGTCATCTTCTATAGACAATTTTTTTGTGCCCAAAAACACACCTGGAGCACAACCATCACTAGAGGCTACTGGGTGGAACAGCGATGTGCATTGGCAAGTTGACATTCAATGTGCTGATTTTTGGTATTTTAACAATATCCCCTTCAATGTTGCAGAAAGTCCCTATTGGCTGAATTTTGTGACAAGAATCACTGTAGCGGGAAAGGGCTACAAGGCACCTACTCCTAAAGACTTGAGTGGGAGGTTAGTTCACTTTTACAGTTTTACAATTTACTTATTTTTGTTGAATGTAATTTTTTTAAACAAAGTTGTATAATTAAATGTTATTTTTATTTTGTTCTTGTAGATTGCTCAAAGATGTTACTAGGGCCAATGAAGTGGTAGAAGACCAAAAATTGCAATGGAAACAATTTGGTTGCTCTCTACTTTCAGATGGATGGACGGATGGAGGAAACCGTACCATCATCCATTTTTTAGTTTCTTGCGAGGATCAAGTGGTCTTTCTGAAATCCTTGGATGCCTTAGACAAGATAAAGACAGCTGAAACTTTGGCTCTAATGTTAGAGCAAGTTGTGATGGAGGTGGGGGTTGCTAATGTGGTGCAAATAATAACCGACAATGTAGAGGCATATGTGGCAGCGGGAAGGATCCTCCAAGATAAGTATAGCACACTTTTTTGGTCTCCTTGTGTAGCACACGTCCTTGACCTTCTTTTGGAGGACATAGGAAAATTGGATTGGGTGAAATCGGTTGTAGATGATGCAAGAAAGATAACAAAATATATCTACAATCACCCTTGGGTTCTCGCTTTGATGAGAAAATTCACCCATGGGAAGGAGTTGGTTAGACCTGCAGCTACAAGGTTTGCAACGATTTTCCTAACGTTGCAAAGTGTTCTTGGTTCTTTGAATCCTTTGAAGCAATTGTTTGTGAATCAACCATGGTTAGACTCATGTTATTCAAAGAAAGTTGATGGTCAAAGTGTTGCATACATTGTCTTTGACAACCACTTTTTTGAGGATGCTACAAAAATTGTGAAGGTATCTTTGAAACTTCAAAAGTTGAATATTTAGTTTTTTTGTATTCAAGAATCAAGTCTTTCATTATTAATATGGAACTCTAGTCTATAATTAATGATAATCTTTTTCTACTTTTCAATTGTAGGTGACAGAGCCCTTGGTTAGAGTTCTCCGATTGGTAGATGGGGATCAAACCCCAATGGGGTATCTTTATGAGGCCATGGATAGGGCCAAAGCGGTTGGAAAAAATATCTACAAGGGGAACAACCTAAAATTTGACCCCATATGGGAAATTATTGATAGGAGGTGGAACAATCAGCTCCACCAACCCATTCATGCAGCGGGGTACTTCCTCAACCCTTCTTTTCGCTTCTCTCCATCCTACGGGGATCCCAATGGAGAGGTCATGGAGGGCCTCATTGAATGCATGCAAAGGATGGTACTTGAGGTTGAGGTGAGAGACCTCATTGTGGCCGAGATGGAAGTGTATCAGAATGCAACGGGCAAACTATTCTCCTCAGACTTGGCAAGAAGAGGAAGACAGACTCAAACCCCAGGTACAATATTTGGATTTTTGGTGTCTTTCACATGCATGATAAGTAGATAAAAACTAAGTTACTAAAATATGTTTTCACCTTGCTTTCTAACTCTTTAATATTTATCTTGCAGATGCTTTGTGGCGAAATTGGGGTGGGAATGTCCCAAATCTGCAAAGACTTGCCTTGCTCATCTTATGTCAGCCATGTAGCTCATCTAGTTGTGAGCGTAATTGGAGCTTATTTGAGGCCATTGACACGAAAAAGAGCAACAAGTTAGCACAGAAACGCCTCAATGACCTTGTTTATGTGCAATATAACCTTAAGTTGCGCATAAGAAAGGTAGAGTTACCAGCAGCAAGGCCACTTGATTTGGATGACATAGATCCGTACTGTGATTGGACATCACAGGAGCAGCCTCCATTGTTCACAGAGGATGACATCTATGAGTTGGAGAGGCAAGCTATCAAGGAGGGTGGAGTCACAGCAAGATTGGATGACATTCAAGAGGATGATCATGAGAGCAGTGAGAGTGAGGAGGACACAAATGATGAGTCATTGCCAATGTCAACACCATCTACATCTAGAGTGGAGGTCCAGTCACAGCCAGTTGTGTAGAGGGAGCTGTCACAGCCACAGCGGACTACTAGGGCTAGACCCCCTCAGACTCGTAATTTTTACTAGAGCTACTGGTAAGGGGAAGAGGAAGATGTAGACTAGTTTGATATTGTACTTGGCATATGTATTTGCTTATAGTTTTACAAAGACAATTTGCTGTTTTTAGTTTTCTTCAGAGTTCAGACTATCAGACTATGGCTACCAGCCATCAACATTCCACATGAGGACGCAATTTTGATACATATTTGCATTTATATATATCTAGATCAACTTGTTTGGTTTGTTTACTCATTTACTAACTCATTAGATGAATCTCCTTATTGAATTTTGCAAAAAAAATGCATTTCTAATTAAATTTAAGCCATTTTTTAAGTTTCCCGATAAGTTCCCCACTTATCTTCGATATATCCTGATATTTATTTTTTTGCCCTCGGCGATAAGTTGTCGATAACAATAAGTTGAATCATGGTGGTAATGATGTCCTGGAATGCTTTATCAAACTTTTCCTCATATTTGAACTCTCTTGTGATATCTTGTAATTCCTTGTTCAACTTGTCCACTCGATTGCTTCCTACATGAAGGGTGCTAGAGATTTCTTCCAACTCATCCTCAAGAATTCGACCTTGTAGCATGAGCGAAAGTTCACCAAGGATCACCTCTTCAAACTTGTTATGATCTTCTTCTAGCTCCTCAAAGTGTGAATCTTTGTCTAATATGCTTCCTCTTCTTTGGATGAATTCAATTGCTTCCTTAATTTCTTTCTTAACTTCTTCCTCTTGAGGAGTAATGTGTGAAGGCTCATATTCCACATGAATGTCTTGGTCATTAGGTTCAACCATGCCATCCTCTTGCAAGTTGCTTTCTTCTTTGTCAGATGAGGATATAATATGCTCATCTGTTGGTTTACAACTTAAGTAATGAATGCAATCTTGTTTTCCTTCCTTTGATCCCAAACTCATTTGTTCGAGGCATGCACTCCAAATTTCATCTGTATTTGGCTGCTCACAGTCAAACCATCCCATCTCTTGCTTAGCCTGCCTTATGATATCCCGACATGGTTGACAAGTATATTCCGAATGTCTCACATTGTGTAGTCTACACCAACCAGAGAGCAACATACCTTCCACATATAGTACCTCCTCACTTAGTCACTTCTTTATCATTTCCTTGAAATTATTCACAAACATGTTAACTCTATCATTTGATTCGACAAATGGAATTGATTTGAGGATATCCCAAAAGGACATCTTCCTTTGCAATAACAACTCCACTCTTGATAGAAATGTCAAACAATTAAGCTCATCATGTGTGGTTGTCCCATGAATCCTGCACTCACAAGCTGATGCCAATTCAGACAAATTCTGTGGATACAATTGTGCATTCAAAGCCTCCGGAAATCGAGCAATGTCAACTGGATGACTGCCTTGACCATGAAACCACTGCCCTTCCATTGATGAGTCTTTTCACTCTTTTTTCGTTTTTGATTTTCTCATTTTTCGATTTTTTGGATTTTTGAAAATTGAAGAAATCTCACATCTCAAATATAACATGAAAGCTCATTGTTGTTGATAGTCCATGAATGAACATTGCTCAGCCCTCCTATTGCCAAATAATGTTAGCATGACGATGGAGGCTTCTCCGTCACAAATACTCAAATTTTCCAACCTTTCTCTGGAATGAATTTCAATTCAGCCCTCCTAGCGCCAAATAATGTTGATGTTAGTTTTGTACCACTACATAACATATCGCAATTGAATACTTGATATAGCATACCAAACACTCAACCCTCTCCTGAAAAGTAATTACTCATGACAAACATGAGAAAAACTCCAAGGTTCCTTACACTTGTGGATACTAACTCAGTTATATTAATGTGATTTGTTGGTCAATCACCTAGGCGGGGTTACATTGTTCATTCAAAGATAACTTGGTGGTAATTCGCTTGCTTGACTTGTTCTTTTCTCCTTGATCACTTTCACTACCACTAATTACTTACTACTCTACTACTATCGAATGGAAGGATTAGCAAATGGACGGGGATCAAATCTACTGAAAGCTTGCCTGTGACGCTACCTCCATTGGTGCAATGATTCAAAGGGATACTCTTAGGATTTTCACACTAACACCTATCTTCCAACCCAACTTGAAGTACGAGCGGAAAGATGAAATGCAAGTAGAACTTGGGAGCGATTGGACTAGATTACCACAAAAGGCTTCCTAACAAGCTGCTAGGATGCTAGTGGCCTAGTATATAGATCCCTATCAAACATTCACTAACATCGCCATACAACTAGCCATCTACTTCTACTCTAACAACATGAAATGAAATCCTACTTTAATTTGAGAGATGAGAAGAACCATGCAATACACCAAAATGATCATGTATATCCACCATGCAAGCCACAACAATGAATAAAGAACAATTTTGATAGTATTTTGGCAACAATTCTCCAACATAACTCCCTTTACAAATGAGAACAAATGGCCTTATATAGAGGCTCAAAATTACGAGTGGCCAAGATTAAGGGGCAAAATCAAGGGCCAACATTAAACCTTACAAACCCTAATTAGGGTTACCATCTTTCAACCAATTACATGAGGGCACCAACTTTGTGGGCCAATCAGGAAATTACAATAATCTGTCAACCAATGAGAACATAGGACACATGGCATGATTTGATTGCATGCATATGAAATTGCCACCTCATCAACCTTATCTTATAAATTTATTTAATTCTTGAGATGAGGTGAAGCCTTGGATGCTTGAGCTCGTCCTTAGAAACCTTCTTATCACCACTTGAACTTGCTTGTACCTCATTGTCCTGACCTTGAAAGGGTGAGGTCTCAATGCACTTGGAGTAATCTTGCCTTGGCCTCGGTGACTTGCCTCGATGTGAACCTTCTTGCAATTTGAGAGTCTTGCTCTTGGCCATCGCCTTGAAATCAAACTTGACCTCTTTCAACCTTTCGTCTCGCCTTCCTCCTTCATTATCTCTGCCTTCCTTTAACCTTCCTGGTCTTCCCTAACCTTCCTACCCGAATTTGGTTTGCATGCACCCCCCCTCTACTTCAATACTCTTGGGTTCTGGGGGCACCTGCCTTGGCCATACCTCCCCCTTAAATCTAACCAAACTAGCTTGCACAAATAGCGAAGCCTTGCCTAGCCTCAAATATCTTCAAATCTCCTCCAATCTACAATGAAACCTGCCTCCTCACTAATGTTTTCCTCTTTGGCTAACCCTTGAATGTCTTCAACTGTTCGGACTGCCACCACTTCGCCCCTTGGCATAAGCATCTGCCTCAACCATAGTGGTGCAGTGCATCTCCCAAAATCTGGATTTGGTTCGATTAGCAAAGCATCACCAACAACCTTGCGATCAAATAGAAGAGGTAGGACCCCCATGTAGAATTGCTTCTGATTTTGCACTATCCTAAGCTGCAACTTTAAATTTTCACTTATAATTCTAGCCCAATCAAACTTTCTTTTTCCATTTTCAATTCCTTCAATAAAATAGTACATCCAAGTTTCAAACTGCATACCTTGAGCGGAGCCCATGACTCCGTTGAGAAGCACAATAAGATTGCCATACTCTGATTTGAAATCTTACTTGGTGAGCCTTGATGACTTGGTAACTCCCTTCTTGCCTTCGTGCAACCAATTCTCTACTGTACCATGTCCATTGTGCCAATGTTGGTGTCACCCACTCACTTCAATTTTGAGAAGAAGGTGGTCTTGGGAATCATGTCTTCCTTGTCTTTCTTGGTATGCATTCACCTTGGGTTCTTGCTTGCACTAGCATCCGCCATCCTAGCCCTTACTTCTGCCTCTTCTTTCTACAGTGAGATGGGACTACACTTATCTCTGCCCCTCCAATCCTAGAGATGGAACTACCACTTATTTATGCCTCTTCAATTCCTATCACACTACACTTATCTCTGCCTCTCTGCCTAGGGATGGAACTACCACTTATTTCTGCCTCTTCGAAAACTTATAAGATGGACTACACTTATATCTCCCAACTTCGTTCCTAGGGGTGGGACTACCACTTATATCTTCTTTCTCCAAATCCTATGAAAACTACACTTATATCTCCCAACTTCAAGCCCTAGATGAAATGATGAAGTGATGGATGGATGATGCAAGCAAGAAATGGAGGAAAGAACCAAATAAGAACAAGGAAGAATTATGCTTTATCAACCAGCCTTTACTCAAAATCAAAGATTTTCTTTTTCTACACCAAATAATCACTTTTCCACCAAAGAAGAAGAAGACAAAAAAAAAAATCTGCAATCCACTCACCAAAAATTTCGCAAATCTGCCCCTCAAATCTGATTTTCGCAAGTGTGCCCCTGCTTTAATGTGCTGGCACCACCCAGATTTTTGCAAGTGTTGCCCAGAATTTGCTGCCTCCTTTGCCCGGATTTGGGGGTCTGCTGCTCCTTTAATGCCCAAAAAAAATTTTTTGCTGCCTTCCCAACAATTTCGCAACTCCAGCCAAAAAGATTTTCGCTGCCCCTCTTGCTCAAATCTGCTCCTCAAATTCGCTGCCAAGAGAAAGGGAGAGAAGTGAATGAGATGATGAAATGAAGTGGGGGAGAGCTCCCCTTATATACCAATTTTTTCCCTCCAAAAAGCAGGACTAACTTTATAGGAGGGAAAAAAAAAAATTAAAATTGCCAAGTTTAACATGAATTAAATGAAATAAATTGCACAGCTCTAGGGGATTTAATTTTAATTTAAAACTAGGCCAACCTTGTGCAAAATTATGGGTTTAAATTAGCCAAATCCGAAATTATCATAGGCCCTAAAATTTAAATTTTGAAAAAAAGTCACTTAGGCCTCCAATATAGCTTTAAACCTTCCCCATTGTGAACCCAATAACTTGCCTTGAATTTCACACTTCTTAAGCTTTAAAATACATTGAATTTAACACACAAAGGGGCCCAAATTAAATTTCTAAATTACAAACACTCAACCCAAGGGTTGATTTTATTTATTTTAAAATTGTCAAATTAATGCATAAAAATCACAAGTGGGGCTGGAATTGATGGCTGCCTTGGGAGATGAAAAATTTATGTTTGTTGTGCCCAATATCAAGCAAAAATAAAAAATGGGAATGGGCTGCCGTCTGTAGCTTTTTACATTTTATAAATTTAGAATTTTCCCGGAGAAAAATTGATTTTAGCCCATTTAAATCATAACACTATCCCAAAATCAAAATCTGCCAACGAATTAAAATTCAAATAAATTTCAATTCCAATTTACTCTTTTTTTCCATTTAAAATTTTGAAAAATCCCATTTGGCAATTTAATTTATTTTTTGCAATCCAAAAATCATTTTGCAATTTAATTCTCATTTGACAATTTAATTTTTTAATATTTTGCAATTTATTATCTCCATTTGGCAGTTTAATTAAAATTTTCATTTAATTTCATTTTCACCACCAAAAATTTACAAGATTTTCCAAAAATAACTAAGTCCACAATTAATTTTTTTTTAAAATGTTCAAGTTATTCAATTACACCAATTTTCAAAATTTCATCTAAGTCCAAAATTTGCAATTTTGTCCTGCCAGATATTATTCTAACAATCGAAATAAAATATTCCTATTGAATTTCATTTGGCCTAAATACAAAGTCGACCGTTTAGGAAAACCAAGTTTCCATGCAAGGTGAAAACAAGCAATACCCACCCAAGCACTTCAAGAACATCCAAGGTGTAAAATTTTCATCTCAAAACCTCAAGATCGCCCAAAATTCGCTAAGGCATCCAAATACCCGAATCTAGGAAAATTGTCAAGGCTTGTTTCAAAAAAGGGGGTCCCCAAATTCTTTGGGGCGATGATGTGAAAACCTCACAACAGCTTTCTACTCATGGATCCAACCTCTTCACCTACGAGGACCCGTTCCAATTTTCTGATCAGCCCATTCTCTTGGATGTTGCATTTCAGGCACTAAAGCAATTTATATCTCAGGACCGGAGATTATTGGTTGACTTCATATTGCAGGTTGTTTGCATTTTAGGGTTGGCTATATTAAAAACTGCTCAGCTTGATTGTTTTTACTTCCTCGAACAAGGCCCATAGCTCATTATTTTAGGTTGTATTCATTCTGTCTGCCCTACTTAATTGTTGGTAGTCATGCCTCATATCTACGCTCTTATCATATTTGGTGATCATGCAATTTATCATGGGTTGCTCCAGCATTTATCTTTTGCCTAATGGCAGATTTCTACCTTTGGCCCGTGCGCAATCTCCCCATTTCGAAAAAACAATTCTTTGATCAGCCAATTTTTCTTAATTAAAGAGAAAACTTTATGCATTGCTAAAGTTACAAGAAATATTTGACGAGATTAGGGTTTTGCTGTGTGCACATCGACAGATTTGTTTGGACGAGTATAAGGGACTTAAGTTCGACATCGGCCGTGTGACAAGATTTTTGAGGATTTTATAGCCCAGTGCCCATCATTATAGTGTGAGCAAAAGCTCACATGGCCCATGGAAGGCCTTGCCCATGTGTGTGCACCTAAGGTGACTTGGCCCAGTGGCTTCGCATGTGCTTGGTCGTACTAAGTATGCCAAGCTTTGTACTCAAACTCTCCAAGTGATTTGGCCAACAAACGGGATTAACCAAATTATGGTTGAATTCCCCTACTCTTCAGGGTTTGTAGGACCTAGGCGAGTTAACCTTCTCACCAACTGACTCTTCAAGTTGAACCTTTTTAGAGCAGATTACTTCTTCTTTCTACTTCTAGTTTCTTCATCAAAGCAGCATATATTTGAAATATAATGACTTGTTTGCTGATTACTTGATTGCTTCTAACTTCCTTATCTATCTTCCTCCTACCTTTGATTTGTAACTATCTCCTACTCCTTACTTATCTTGATTGTCTGACTTGCTCTTGCTTCTATGTATCTTCTACACAATTTTAACTAATTTCATTAAGTTTGCTTCATGAAATTTGATTTGTTCTTTAAATGTTCTGAATATAGTCTCCTCTTGCAAATTGACCAATGCCTTCCTTCCTTGGGCAATAAGTTACCCTCTTCTAACCCTAAGTATAACTCAAAAAGACAACTTTTTAAACCCACCCCTGGTGAGTCTGTCAATTACCCAACCCTCAATGTTACAATTAGATATCTTCAATTACAGTTAGTCTAATTGAATTTAACTTTCACAGAAAGACCAATCAGAACAAAATGCAAATAGCCACCTTTTGTCTCAGATGCACTTTATATTTTTCTAATCTGCAATTATGACATAAAATCTTCACACAAGAATTTAAGATAACAACCACTTAATATAAGTAAATATAACAGAGAATTGATCAAAAGATAAGAATTTCCACACTTGACAAGAAATGGAAAGTGCTTATTGTATTCACTGAAATAAAGCCATATTACAGAGAAAATATAAAATGTCTTGCTGAATTGATGTGCTAATGATATAGAAGTTCTAATGATGATCAACATTACAAAATGATTTTCCCATATATAGGGAAAATAAAGGTCTTTTCGACGAAAAGGCATGTCTTTTAAAAAAGATAACAACTCTAACAACAACTAATTATCTCATAGGAAGATATTAACTGATCCTAAATGATCAATGTACTCTTGAGCTATGTAAACATTAGCATTCGCAAATAAATGCCCCATCATATATTCTTGTCTGTATAGCTTGTTCATAGCCTTTGTAACATAGAACGCCACATCATCTTCATCATGTAATCTTGCCAAACCCTAAGAGAAATACTAAATTGTCCTTCCATTGCTCTAAAGGAACAGGTACTCCATCATCCAATATTGTTGGAATCACATTTAACTCTCTGTATTCTAATTGCCTCATATCTTTCCTCAATTCTTCATAGAATCTATAGTGTTTACCCAGTAGCTCATCACCTTTCTTAAGATCCTCAAAGGATAAAGAGTCCTTCTTCCCTAATTTTTCTATCAATCTATCTTTTAATCAACCATTCTCTTCCAAGGCCTTAAAGGTACCTGAATATGTTTTCCAAAAGTGAACTGCTTGTACCTCTATTGCATAAAAGTGAAACTCAAGGATCCTTGTCAGCAATTCATCAATAATCTTTTGGTCATTCATCTCCTTCTCCTTCAATCATTTTTCAAACTTCTGGTCTTTGTGTCTCCAAAATGTTGTATCTATTAAGGCTAACACTACTCTTTGTTCTTGTTCAAAGTCCACAGAGGGCTCACCTCTTTCAACAATTTGAGGAACATTTCCTTTTTGTGAAGCCACTTTCTGCCACCGTTATTTTTCCATCTCAAAAGCTTCATATAAAGCCTTGTAATTATTTCTTTCTCTAACCAATAACTCCACCTTTGCTTGATTTAATTGAGCAACATTTAAATTTAAAAGAGCAATTTTCCTGAAATCAGTTTTGCCTTCTTATTGGATCATTAAAAGTCCAAAAGTCTCTCCAGTGTTAACCAAGATAGGTCTTCTCTTTTGGGGATATAATGCCCATTGCAATAATGCCTTTTGGTCTACATCATACCTTGACCCTGTTTATATATAGACAACATTTTTTGGTAGTATTACATTCTTAGGATCAATTTGTTTGGCAAAACTATCAAAGATCGTCACTGATTTCATATCTCATCCTTGATAAATGATTACCCCTGCCTCTTTTAAGAGTTGTCTCCCCTTTTGTGGGGTCTTCTCATGCATTTCAACATCTATTTCTTTCCAAAGTTCTCTCAACAAATCCTCCTCATTTGGGCTATCACCAAGCCTTTCTCTCAATAATTTCCCTTTGTACTAGCACAAGAAAGTTTTGAATTTAGAGGTGTTAATGAAATCCTGATCAGATATAGTATTTTCAAAGTCGAGCATTCTTTCATCTTTAATCTCATATGTCAGGGCCTATATCATGATCTCATCAAGGAATTCTTCATCTGTCTCCAATGGTGGCATGACATTGTCATTGCATCCCAAGTCTGTGGTTGATTCTAGAGAAATATGGGCTAAGGGTGTCACTGCACTGCTATCTTTTGGTCTCTCTTTAGTTACAAATAAAAGAATTTCATCAAGAATTTCTTCATTGTGCTCCAGCATCTTCTATGCCTTAGCCACAAGGTCTTCAATTCCTTTCAACACTTGCATATTAATTCCATTCCCGAAAACCTTCCACTTATATGCTTCTAAGACTTTGTCATAAAGATATCTCTTTTATGGCAGCTTCCCTCTCCATAGGTCATTAATCAACATCGGAGTGTGTTCAAATCCCTTTGGCTTCTGAGATGCCTTGGCCCACTAGATGTATCCTTCAGGGTCAAAGTTTGTCCTCGGACCATTAGTTGACATGCGATAATAATCCAGTTTTGCATTAATCAAATCATAGCTTCCTGTTTTTTCCACCACGAATTCTCCAAATGCCAAACATCCAGGCATGAAAGACTATTTACTATGTGATCTCAAAGGAAAGGCACTAGAAGCAAAAAGTTGTCTGATGATTTCAAGGTAGGAAACTCTGTCAGGAACAATTTTAGATAACTTATAAGGGCATCCTTCAAATCCATATACCCTTATCTGTGTGTCATTCTTGAAACAATACCGATCACCCCAATTATTATCCAAAGCACATTGTTCATCGAACTCTTTAGGTCTAAGAAACCTTTTTATTTCTGGTGACATCGAAAAATCATGAGGGTGACCCAATAATTTATACAATTGGCAAACCTCTAGTCCCAAACAGATAACCACAATTGCATTGGTTTGCAGAAACCCGTCTTGTCATATTCACTTATCGGCAACTCTTCTCCCCACAACCCTATTTCTTGACCAACATAAAGGAGCATGTGCATGAGAAATCAGTAATGTTTGAAATGTATTTGGCTTGGGTCACTTTTTATCTGCTCAAGGCAATGATTCACTTGATCAAAGAGATATGAAGCATAATCAAGGCACAAGGATTTTTTGATTGTATATCTATGGCCAAAACCATTGTTGCTATGCTCATCAATGGGGGAGCATCTATTCCTAGAACTTGTCCCGTTGCATAGTATGTAAACTTAATGTAAGGATTAAAAAGGTTTACATCATAGGGACATTTGCCTTCATCTTCAAACACATGAAGGGCCTTTTATTTCTTGATTTGTGGATTGCCAACCTCCAACATTTATATGCACTCTCGAGAGCAAAGTATTCTTCCTTAAGTTTATACACATCAATATCACCCTCACAACCCCATTCTAAGTTAAATACTTGCTCAATATATTCCTTTTTCACAGACAACAAGGGATTTTGTTCATAATCATATATAGTTATGATTTTGGGATCATAACTGTCGACAATTGCTCTCATAAGTTCTACATCTACAAATACACTCAGGACCACCAGTTTTCCCAAATTCAATCGCCAAGGACTACAGATGGGTTCATCTCCATCCTTTCTTCTGTAATGGAACATAAACAAATCATATCCTCTTTCTGCTGTCAAAATGTCACCTAGGTCCTTGAGTTTATCATCTAACCCCTCCTCCCTGATTTTAAGTTGCTTTGATCTCTGTCCAGAAGCAGGGAATTGATCTAACAAGTCCTGGTTTAATGGCCTTCCCTCCCTTTTGTGACGTTTGGGCTTTACTTCTTCACTACTTCCTATTTTAGGAGGCTCCTTTTGTTTCTTGGCCTTAGGTTTTTTGGAAGTTATAGGCTCCATGAAAATGAACAAAATGTAACCAATGAAAACACTAAAAACCTACTTGTTAAGGCAGCGCTGAATGTGTTCTCCTGCAAATCTTCTACGAGTATCAACTTGCTCCTGGATTCTGCCTACAATCATTCACAGTATGTAAATTTATTTCCCTCCAGTTTGTTATAAAGAGGTTATGAATTAGTTGTGATGTAACGGTCATTAATGGCTATCCTCTTTTTTTATTTCATGTCGATGTGACTTCCATCGTCATCATGATTCACAGTAGACAGGTTTTTCCCCGGTTTCGAATAGCCATTCCTTAGCTTCATCGACACTTCTTTCATAGAGTTATAGATGAACAAATCTGTAACTTCCTCGAAAATGCTCCATTTCAATGGAGAATCAACCCTCAAACAAACTTCTTCACACTTTATCGATGTCAATGTTTCATCAATAAAGCATATCGATAGAATCAAAAATACAATGTATCAATATATTCCCTATCGATAGAAAACCCTTCTTTGCTGAGAACAAAATATTTTTTGAATGCTTCATTTCTCATGATTGGTCTATTTTTTATGAGGTTATAAGACCACTCTGTCGATATGAGTCTTTTCGATGGGGATCCCTGTTTCGTTCAAAGTTTTATGCCTGATAGATGGTCATATTCCATCGATAAAAGTTTTGCATGTTTAATTGTTTTGATTTTCAGTGGGACCTCGATACATCTACATGCTTCATTGGTATGTCCACCTTTTCAATGGGGCTTTCGTTTTGATGGAGCGCTCATAAGCTTGTTAGATCTCGTAGTCTCATCGAAATGCCTCCAACTTATTTGGGACCCATCAACAAAGGAAATAATTTTATCAATAGAAAACTTCTTTTGATAAAGCCCTTCAGCTCCATTGTCGTCAATCAAAAGTCCTTCCGGTCAATAAGTGACTTACACGTGTTGTTTCCAACCAACAGTCCTTTTCGATGAAACTCTCTTTTCGATGGAACAATTCTATCCCTGTTAGATCTCTTTGTTTCATCAAAATGCTCTTCTCGATAAAACTCATGTTGGGCTTCATCAATACGGGCCCATACTTATGATAATAAATTTTTGATGACACTCTACTTTCGATATCACCTTCTATCACTTGTTCGATATCGTTGTTTCATCTGACTCATGTGGTGCCCATCAACAGGAAAAACCTTTTCATAACAGCTTATAGACGGGAAACTCCTTTCGACAAAGCCATTTATTACTCTTTTGATACCACTATTTCATTGAAAACTATTTTTGATGTAGCCGCACAGCTTCCATCGATATCACATTTCTTCACCGAAATGTTGCTTGGTGCATTTCTTTTAGTTGATTTTCGATGGAACGGAAAAATATTTATTAGAAATTCCCCTTGCATTTCTTCATTAGATAATTGTGCAGTTTGCAACGTTGACATGATTAGAATAAATATGCTTGACAACATTCACTGAATACTCTGTCTCTACTAAAGCATATTTCGATATATGGGTGATTTATGGGCATAGGTGAGCACTTCATCTTGGATCAAGGCCATTGTGTGTGTTGAAATCTTTTATAAGAAAACTTCAATAGCTTCAACAAAAGTTTGGTGATGACCAACAAGGCTCACAAAAGATGGTCACATGAGATATCTAATGGTATTTTTTTATCAAAATTATGCAAACTTTTAAGGCTCCAACACATTGACACCATCAAGGTCTTAAGCACTTCTTGCAAGAGACCCGCATCCAAAGTTTCAACTGGAAAGGCCAAAAAACAAAATAAGGATCCTAAGTCTAATGCGCAAGTTAAGGAATCTCCTTCACAACATACCCTTGAGTCCAAGACCTCTTATAGATAGGAATCATCACAAAAGATAAAGATGAAACGTTCTTATTGCAAGAGATTAGGACATGATGGGCATAGATGTTATAATAAGATTGATGAGCTTACGCACCTTCAATGTCTCCTTCAGCATCAAAATCAATAGCATCTTCATCTTTACAATCAAGGAGCACAAGATTTGTTCATGGGATGAAATGGGAGATGGCTTCTAGATTGAGGTACATCTCATCATGTTGAATCTTCTATGGATATGCTCTCTTCTTTTGTACCTTGTCATTCACCTAATATTTTGATGGGTAACATTACATACATAAAGGTTTGTCGAAAAGGATTTAATGATGAGTGAAGGATTGTTCAATGATGTTCTTTTTGTATCCTCCTTGACCACTAATCTCCTTTTAGTTTATCGAATTACTCTTGGTGCACAAGGTAAGATAGTTGAGTTCCCTCTTGATTATGTATATATTAGACATATGGAGACTGGAGATATCATTGCTATAGGTGTGGTTAATCATGCATCACGATTGTATTCTATTTCTCATTTTGCTCCTAATAATGATATTAATTTGGCTGATATTCACAGCCTTCATCAAGGGTGAATCGTGTTTGTGAGGAGAAGATTGATCATTTGAACCTTGGTGTTCTTGAGTCTAGTGTTTGTAGTAATTATGTAATGTTTCTATAATACTCATTCAGTTAGGATCTTTTTGATTCATAGTTAGTTCTTATTTAGAATGTTTATTTTTAGTCTTTTGTTTCTGTTTTATAAAGTTTGCTTGTAATCTCTATTTAACGAGCTTTCGTTTCCTTTGTATTCATTGAATATTAATCGATTATCATTTCATGATATTAGAGCAGAGGTTGGTTTTTTGCCCTTTTTTTTAAACAAAAATCCGGGGGGCGGGGAGGTTTGGTGGATTTTTTATAGAATAAAATTCATGATTTTTCCGAAACATTTCATGAGGAAATTTTTAGAAGAATTTTTGGTGGATTTTTAAAAAAACAAGATCGTGGGTGTATATCACAGCAAGATTTTCAAGGATTTTTCACATCGGTTTTTTGCTTCAACAAAAATTGGATGTTTTTCAATACAATATGCCAAGGCTTTTTTGCAATTTTTTTATTGAGAAATTGTGGATTTTTTTTGTTGTTGCAAAAGCAAAGGATTCTTTGTTGGAGGGTTTTCTGTCTTTTTTCCACAAAAAATCAAGGATGGTGGGTTTTCTAATTTTTTTCCAAAAAAAATCAAGAATGGCAGGTTTTCTGATTTTTATTTCCACAAAAAATTATGGCAATGCTTTGTATGATTTTTTCCATAAAAATCAAGGAGAGTTTTGCATGATTTTGTCTTAAAAAGCAGTCTTTTATTGCTATTTTTGGGGTTTTTAACATTTTTTCAAAAAAACAAAGGTGTGTGATTTCAGCATTGCATTGAGGTTTGACGATTTGTCCACAAAATCATGGTTTCAAGTTTTTGCCAATTTTTTTGTCAATGAAAATCAAATCTTTTTAAGCTGATCTCAGAGTCTCTAGATAAAGGGAGTGATGGCTTTGTTACCCAACACCAGGTTGGACAGATTGTGGTTAATAGATTGTGATCATATCTAGATGTTTTGTAGAACTAGGGAGGGTCTCAGCAGCAGCCCCATGTCATAGTGTGTTCTGAAGAAAACGGAGCAGCCTTCTTTGTATTCATGGCCAAAAGAGCTACAAATTTTGTAAAGTCTTTTGTAAGGTAGTGTTGTGACCTTTTCACACATCGCCCCATTGCAAATGGGAACCCCCTACATTTCTAATCCACCTGGCCCTTTTGGCTTTTGTTCTTGGTAGTTCTAACACCAATCCCCTAAAGTTCCTTGTGTTCCAAGTGAGATGTGATTAAATTGCCTAAAGTCTAGAATGGAGAGTTGTTTCCTGTCCTTTAAGGGTTTTATTTCTTAAGGCTTTTTTGATTAAGAATTATGTGTTTGGGTGAAGTGAGTTGAAAAAACTTCTAAGAATGAACCAGTGAAATTTCAAGTCTTTTAGCAAAGTTAATATTTTTTAGGATTTCCTTTTTTTAGGGATTCCTATTTTTAGTAAGTTTAATTGGGTCTCAGATTGGCTTCATTTTGAGTTTTGAAGTGATTCCTTTTTTTAGGGTTTCCTATTTTTTAAGGATGTCTATTTTTAGTAAGTCCCAGCCCTCATTTCACATTTGAACAAACTTACTATTTATAGAAATTTTAGCATGTCATTTCAAGCAATTGATCAGCACCAACAAAAGAGGGAGAAAATGGGTATCCAGAAATGTGATCAAATGGTGTAGAGTCTAGAAAGTGGTTTGAAAAACCACCTCCAAAAAAGTAGTTGAAAAAGCACCTAGAAGAGGAAAAAGCATAAACTCTTCATAGATTTTGATGCGCTATGCATTGCTTGTTCCACACAAGTGTAAACACGAGGCAAATAACTTATATGGGGGAGCATGTTCAATCGTTGGGTGAGCACCAATGTCGATAAGCATTGCAAGTGAGCTGAAGTGGTTAAATGTTGAGCAAGCACGAGTTGGGAAAGCATGAGAATGTTAGAAAGTAAAGTCCACTAAGATAACTGAGAGGGGGGGGTGAATCAGTTATCAGATAAATACAAATTTTATCAACCTTAATAGATTTTAACCATGTAACCAATATAATCAACAACCATAGAAAGATATACATGCACAATAACACAATGACACAAGATATGTTGACTAGCGAACCTCTTGATCAAAGAGTAAACCCCGGTGGGAATGATGCCCACAAAAGATGCATTAATATGAAAGTTCCTTGTGAGAGGATGGACTCTGTTAGGAGTCTTATGAAATACATTCAGTACATATGAATCCCTGTTAGGAGATTTTCAATCCCTATTAAAAGATTCTAACTCTGTTAGGAGTTATAGAAGATAGAAGGAGCAACTGCCCAAACAGCTTAAGGGTAAGATCACTGAACTCACTGTCCAACTAATCTTTGTATTAATCAACAGAATAATACCAAAAGATTACTGATCTCAACAATTCAATACTCCTCTGACTATGCCAAACCGCACCAACTGCTTCTTCAGATCTCAATACCAGATCTCAGTACTTCGCATATCCTCCTTCAACAATTTCGCTTTCACAATTTCTTCATATACTTACATTTATTACATTCCACATTACAACAAGGAATACATTCCTTCCTTTATACCACACTCAAGTAATTATAAATGAGTTGGCATACAAATTACAAAATAAAAGTTTCCACACGTTACATCAAAATTACACAAAACTGTCGGCTTCCAATCAAATATAATTCTTCACTCGTGCGACCTCGGATCTTGCACTGTCATCCACGTCACTATCAACATATCTTCAACTGCTCTCTAACTACGCATAACCAGATTCCATCCCAATTAGAAGATATCATCCAATTTCCACAAACCGCTACTCAGGAACACTGCCTGAATACTGCTTCCACTGATTTGCTCTTTACTTCCATAAATAAATGAATTACTGTCAGCGCTCTTAACCACGATCTTATAAGACATCATAGAATAAGTCCTCAACTACACATAGCTTCATCTTCAATATCCTAAGTGCGCTTACTCAAACACTATCTGCTTCTTTGCTAATCTTCAGTAGATCATTGTGTTGACATCAATGACAATCACAGTCATGAACGCAACAACTGTTATGGAATGGCTACTAATACTCTCCCATAGGATATATTCAGCATTCATTCCTAACAATCTCCCCCATTGGCATTGATGGCAACATAGATGAAAAAACATCCAAGTTCCACAAATCCAACGCTACAACACTGCTGCTCTGAAAATGCTTTCAAGTCTTCTTCATCAATCAAATCTTGCTTCGTTTTCCTATTCAATTCTCTCCAACAGACGTTTCAGATGGTTTTTCATGTATACTTCTCCCCCATTGACATCAATGACATATGTTTCATCACTATGTCAACAACTTCAATGTCAAAAGACACTGTTCAGAAAATACATTCACTAGAGTCCTCATGACTCAGTTCAGATACACATACTCCCCCGTAGAGGAAGTACCACCATCCAGTCTAGAAGAAAGATAGGGCTCATATACCACTGGACGGATGCAACTATCTGCATCACTTCTCAAAAGTAGGCTGGGGCATAACCCCAAGCATACCTCTTAGATACTCCAATGTATCCTTAGGCAAAGGCTTTGTAAATAAGTCTGCAATCTGCTCCTTTGTGCTTATGTATTCAAGTCTGACTTTTTTCTCTACAACTTTCTCTCTCACTACATGATACTTTATTTCTATATGTTTTGTCTTATAATGTAACACAGGGTTCTTAGACATACGAACTGTGCTGGTGTTATCACAATGTATAACAACAGGCTCAACAAATTTTATTCCAATATCCTTCAACATTTGCTTCATCCAAATTATCCGATTAAAATTGTTTGTTGCTGCCACATACTCTACTTCTGTTGTGCATTGTGAAATACAATTCTACTTCTTGCTTAGCCAAGAAACTAATCTTCCTCCAAAGAAAAATGCTCCACCACTGGTGCTCTTTTTATCATCAACACTACCTCCCCAATCAGCATCTGTATATGCACATAGGGTAAAATCATCAGATTTTTCATACCACAATCCATACTCAATTGTGCCTCTTAAGTACCTCAGAATCCTCTTTACTACTGCATAATGTGATTCTCTGGGTTCAGCTTGAAATCTTGCTACAATTCCAACTGAATGTGCTATATCAGGTCTTGTATGAGTCAAATATTGCAATCCTCCAATCATAGATTTGTACTTCTTATGTTCCACTGCAGGAGTCTCATCTGTGCTAGATAACTTATGTCCAGTTACCATAGGTGTTCCAACTGGCTTACAGATCTCCATTCCAAATCTCTTCAATAAATCATTCAAGTACTTTGTCTGACTTACAAAGATACCATCATTGTTCTGTGTTATCTGCAATCCTAAAAAATATTTCATTTCACCAATCATACTCATTTCAAATTCAGTCTTCATTTCATCTGCAAATTTATCACTGGCTTCATCTTCTCCAAAGATAATATCATCAACAAAAATAACTACAACCAATAAACCATTTTCAGTTTCTTTTGTATACAGGTTGCTATCAATTGTTTCTTTTGTAAATCCTAATTTCAACAAATACTTATCCAATCTTGCATACCAAGTTCTAGGTATTTGCTTCAGTCTATATAAAGCTTTCTACAGTTTACATACTATGTCTCCTTCTTCAGTTAAAGGAAAACCTTCAGGCTGCTCAATATAAACTTCTTCTTCTAATTCTCCATTCAGAAATGTTGACTTCATACAAGCCAAAAACATTCTGATACACTTCGAATTTCCTAAAAGCTGCATAAGCCAAAAACATTCTCACTGCTTCAATTCTTTATACTGGTGCAAAAGTTTCTTCATGGTCAATTCCTTCTTGCAGTGAGTATCCTTTACATACCAATCTTGCTTTGTTCCTTACTACTCCTTGTTCATTCATCTTGTTTCTGAATACTCATTTTGTTCCTATAACATTCTTATCTTTAGGTCTAGGGACCAATTCCCATGTCTTGTTCTTTTCAATCTGATTCAATTCTTCTTTCATGGCTTTAATCCAATGTTCATCTTCACAAGCTTCACTAGTAGATTTAGGTTCAATTTGAGAAATAAAACATAGTTGTTCTTGTACCTTATTTCGAGTCAAAACTCCTCTGTCTATGCTTCCAATAATTTGCTCAGTAGGATGATTCCTTGATAGATTCCTATTAGGTGTCATTGTCTCAGTACTTGTTTATGTTGTAGGTTCTTCAATGGTTTCTTCATTGTGGCTTTCATTCAACAAATCACTGTCAGTTTCATAAAATAATTCAGTAGTCTCTGGATTAGGTGTAGGCTGAGTTCCTTCATCTGATTCATAATCAAGCATTCTTTCCTGAATTCTAAACTTTTCATCAACTTTAACATTTGCGCTCTCAACAATAGTCTTGGTTCTCTTATTGTAACATCTATAAGCTTTGCTCTTCAATGAATATCCAAGAAATATACCTTCATCACTTCTAGAATCAAACTTTCCAATGTCATCATCTCTCTTAATATAACATTTGCTTCCAAAAATTCTAAAATACTTAACTAATGGTGCATGTCCAAACCATAGTTCATAGGGTGTCTTGTCTATGTCTGCTCTGATTTGTACTATGTTCATTGTATACACTGATGTGTTCATTGCTTCTCTCTAGAATATCTTCGCCAAATCATTCTCAAATAACATAGCTCTTGCTGCTTCAGTTACTGATTTGTTCCTCCTTTCTGCAATACCATTTTGTTTAGGTGTCCTAGGGGCTGAAAATTGTCTCTTAATACCATTCACTTCACAAAAAATGTTAAAATCTTTTGAAGTAAATTCTCCACCTCTATCTGATCTCAAACATTTAATCTTCATTGCAGATTCATTCTCAACTTTGTTCTTAATGATTTTAAACTTATCAAATGCTTCAAATTTTTTTTTAAGAAATGCAATCCACATCATTCTTGTAAAATCATCAACAAGAATCATAAAGTACCTTTCTCCATAGAATCCTCTAGTCCTTGTAGGACCACTCAAATCAGTATGAACAATCTCCAACTTCTCTGCTGTTGTAAACTTCTTGCTAGGAAATGAGCTTCTCTTCTGTTTAGCCATCACACATTCCTTGCAAATCATGTTAGTAGGTTTCATAATTTTAGGCAAATCTCTTACTGCAAGTGTAGTATTCACTTTCACAATGTTATCAAAGTTTATATGACAAAATCTTTTGTGCCATAACCAACTGTCATCAATCTTAGTAATCAAACATGTCATCTCAGTAGGATTCAATTGAAATACATTATCTCTGGTTCTAGATCCAGTACCAATCAAATTACCATTTCTATCTTTTATCACACAAGTTTTCTCAGAAAACCAAACTTGATATCCCTTATCAACTAACTGTCCAACACTCAAAAGATTATGTTTCAAACCATCCACAAAATAAACATAATCAATATTAGTCTTTCCATCAAGAGTAATTGATCCTATACCTTTAATCAAACAAGGTGCATTGTTTCCAACTCTAACAACTCCTCCATCATAATTGTTAAACTTTATGAACTTTTTCATGTCTCTAGTCATATGATATGACCAACCACTATCTATAATCCAATCAGCTTTCTTTTCTACTTGGAAAACTAAAGCCTTTTCTTCCTTAATTTCAGTTTCAGGATTTTCTTCTTTAATTGCTATAATCATATATCATCATTATTCTCAGTATCACTTTCACTTAAAGTTTTCTCCAAACTAGTTTCAAGTTCTTCATCATTTGCATAATAACATTCTTTAGATCTTCTAGGCTTAAAGTTGTTTCTATACTTCTTAACTCTCTTAGGCCATTTAGATGCAAAATGACCATATTCTTGACAAGTCTAACATTTAAAAAATTTCTTACCGTCTGGTTCTCTTTTCACAAGCAAGGCAATACCTTCTTCAATCTTCCTGTTTTCTTCATTTCTAGATCTGTTGCTGCTAGCATAATCTCCGCTCACACTTATGCTTCTTGACAAAGTAGGACGAACACTAAGAGCACTGAATGTTGTCTCCATTCTAGGTAAGTCTCTTGATAGCCTCAGGTTCATCTCTGCTACTTCCAATCTTCCAAGAAGAGTCTCTCTGGTGAAGTTTGTAGTACAAGGTATAAATTGTTCAATCATCTGTGTTGTCTACTTGAATGCAGGAGTCAATGTCCTCAGAATTTTCCATATCACTTCATTCTTTGTCTTTGTTCCTCCACAAAATTTTATACCTGCAACAATCTCTGACATTCTACCAATATAGCTTCTAACAGATTCATCTTCCATCATTCTTATATCTTCAAATGCACATATCCAATTATGTAATCTGGCTTTCTTAGCATGTTCATCACCTTCAAAAGTAGACTGTAAAGCTAACCAAATTTCACAAGATGTCTTTAGATATTTTACCTGACTGTACTCATTCGCCGGAAGGGCTAACAAGAGTGCTTCTCATTAGTACAATCTTCAATTTTGTCCTCGTCAATAATAGTCTTCTCATTCTTTGTGATTAACCAATAAACAGGTCCTAAACCAAGTAGGTGTGTCTTCATCTTTTCTTTCCAACTGTCAAAATTTACTCCATCAAACTTAGGGCTTTCTTTCTTGAAATTCGCCATGGATCTCCTTAAGCTGTTAAACTTTTCCTTCAAGGACCTGCCGCTCTGATACCAATTGTTAGAAAGTAAAGTCCACCAAGATAACTGAGGGGGGGGGTGTGAATCAGTTATCAGATAAATACAACTTTTATCAACCTTAATAGATTTTAACCATGTAAGCAATGTAATCAACAACCATAGAAAGATATACATGCACAATAACACAATGACACAAGATATGTTGACTAGGGAACCTCCTGATCAAAGAGTAAACCCCGGTGGGAATGATGCCCACAAAAGATGCACTAATATGAAAGTTCCTTGTGAGAGGATGGACTCTGTTAGGAGTCTTATGAAATACATTTAGTACATATGAATCCCTGTTAAGAAATTTTAAATCCCTATTAAAAGATTCTAACTTTGTTAGGAGTTATAGAAGACAGAAGGACCCACTGCCCAAACAACTTCAAGGTAAGATCACTGAACTCACTGTCCAACTGATCTTTGTATTAATCAACAGAATAATACCAAAAGATTACTAATCTCAACAATTCAATACTCCTTCTCTGACTGTGCCAAACCGCACCAACTGCTTCTTTAGATCTCAATACCAAATCTCAGTACTTCACATATCCTCCTTCAACAATTTCGCTTTAACAATTTCTTCATATACTTACATTTATTACATTCCACATTACAACAAGGAATACATTCTTTCCTTTATACCACACTCAAGTAATTACAAATGAGTCGGCATACAAATTACAAAATAAAAGTTTCCACACGTTACATCAAAATTACACAAAACTGTCGGCTTCCAATCAATATAATTCTTCACTCGTGCAACCTCAGATCTTGCGCTGTCATCCACGTCACTATCAACATGTCTTCAACTGCTCTCTAACTGCGCATAACCAGATTCCATCTTGATTAAGAGATATCATCCGATTTCCACAAACCGCTACTCAGGAACACTGCCTAAATACTGCTTCCACTAATTTGCTCATAACTTCCATGAATAAATGAATTACTGTCTGCGCTCTTAACAACAATCTTATAACACATCATAGAATAAGTCCTCAACTGTGCATAGCTTCATCTTCAATATCCTAAGTGCGCTTACTCAAACACTGTCTGCTTCTCTGCTAATCTTCAGTAGATCACTGTGTTGACATCAATGAAAATCATAGTCATGAATGCAACAACAACTGCTACAGAATGGCTGCTAATACTCCCCCATAGGATATATTCAGCATTCATTCTTAACAGAGAAATGAGCTCAAATGGCTAAGTGTTGGGCAAGGCCAAGTTGGGAAAGCATGAGAAATGAGCAGAAATGGCCAAGTGTTGGATGGAGATGCATGGAGGAATAACGAAATCCACGAAGCCCAAGCTAGAGGAAGGAGAAAAGTCCTGAAAAATGATTAAGTCCAAAAACATTCTCCCGCAATGCTCAAATGTGCCTTGGGTGCAAATCCAAGGTAGGCAAGGAGAAATTTGTCTAAGTGTTGAAAATCCTCCTACAAAGCTCAAATGCGCGTTGGGTGCAAATCCAAAGTTGGCAAGGGAAAATTTGTTTAAGTGTTGAAAATCCTCCTATAATGCTCAAATGAACCTTGGGCGCAAATCCAAGGTTGGCAAGGGAAAATTTGTCTAAGTGTTGAAAATCCTCCTATAATGCTCAAATGAACCTTGGGTGCAAATCCAAGGTAGGCAACTAGAAATTTGTCCAAGTGTTTAAAATCCTCCTGCAGTGTTCAAATGCGCCTTGGGCACAAATCCAAGGTAGGCAAGCAGAAATTTTTCTAAGTGTTGAAAATCCTCCTGCAATGCTCAAATGCGCCTTGGGCGCAAATCCATTGTAGTCAAGGAACTGTGGAAAAACATGAAAATCCTCCTTCATAGCCAGTATGTGCCCTACAACTAGTTCGGAGGAGCCAAGGAAAAGTTTGGAAAGACAAGAATCTTGTGTCATGCTCCATATGCGTCCATCGGGTCAATTATACCCTAGAGGTGTTCTAATGGACTCAATTGCAATAATGGAGGTTAAGAACTAATATTCAAGGTAACAGATTCCAGAAATTGAAATTAGGACATATAGAAATCACTTACACACAAAACCCTACTCTCCTAAACAAAAACCCTAATTTTGACAATTTCAAACTCAACAAGTGTAGGAATTGACTTCCAATCACAGAGGAAGTATTTGCAAAGTGATATAAGATTAACCAAACTCAACTTTAGCTTTTAACAATGCAATTGGAGTTGTAAATGCGTGCATGTAATTACTACGCTAGCACGAAGTAGCCATTATAATTTATCATTCAAATTTGAACGTTTGAGGAATTAACAACTAATAAGCTGCTATAGTCGACAACAATAGATTTACGACACATTCCACCACTTCAAGCTTGAAATTGGCAATCAGCTACCCACCAGGCATTGGAGTAGACATATACTGGTTGATCACTTTTGGCTAATTGCACAATTGTTTATGAATCTCGACTGTGGATTTCACTTTTGATGCTTAGTGGTTAACGCCCGTTGACAAGTTGACCATCATTGCTGTGGAGTTACCATTCCAAGCACCTTTTCCTTAGCAGCACAGTTGCGCATGAATCTAAACCATTGGTCCAGCCAAAGATGAGCACGCATTATGTTCAAAGCATTGCCTTGTACCTATGAGGTCCATTAGCCGACCACTTTAAGTTGAAACAAATGGTGAACTCCTATTAGCTCAACCCGAATGAAGTGGCATCACTATTGGGTCACATGGCAAAGAAGACCCAACCCATTCATTGAATCCCACAAACCTTGGAATACATCTTGACCGTCTAGAACTGGAGTTAGCTTTTTAACAGGAGTTAGTTTTACTTCTACACGGATGTTTCAAGGTAAACTCGAGATCATCTTGCAAAGCTTTTTGCTACATGATTTTTGGGTGAGTTTACAGCCTGGAGGTTCTATGAGTTAGGTTTTAATAAGATTAATTTCTTATTTATAGAAGCTATAGGACACGAAAAGAAGTGTTGTTGATTATACAGAGCAAGAGAGAGATTTTCTTCTGAGAAGAGCTACGGTCACAGAGGTGAAAGGCAGAAAGGATCAACAGCCAAGCAGAACAGGAAGGTCGACAGGTATGATCTAATCACAGAGAGAGTGTCAATTAAGATCATTGCTTTTATATTGTGAAAGCATATTCAAATCCCTCTATCAGGGTGAACCCTAATAGGTTCTTTGTATAAATCCTTTAACTGGGTAGCATCTTAGTTGATGTTGAAAATCCTTTAACAAGGTGACTCCTAACCGAGTTAAAATCTTAACCGGTCTTCTACCAAATCCCTTTACCGGGTACCACTCTTGCAAATGCTTTGTAAGCTCCTAGCAGGGCATCTTTATTACTGCAGTAGTGAAGTTGTGAGCTCTATGTCACCGTGGTTTTTTCCTTCTAACTGAGGGTTTCCACGTATACATGATGTGTTGATCTGAGTATTTCTAATTCTGTTTGTGAATGGTTATTTACATTCTGTTTATCTTGCAAGAATCTTTCTATACGTTTCAATTGGAAATAGAAATAGTATTTACTGATTCACCCCCCCTCTCAATAACCGGTTACGAATAACAATTGGTATCAGAGCTAAGTTCTCTTACATATAAAGCTTAGCCGCTTGAGAAAAAGATCATGGAGGGTTACAGGTATCAAAAGCAGCTTGAGGAAGCCAATGACATCATTGCTTCTCTAGAGAATAGGCTGAGAAGATCCCTTGCTAAAAGAAAGGAGTTGGCTCTGCAATTGAGTGAGAGCAATGAAACTATTAATGAGCTCTTTGGGCAAAGTGGATCAAATGAAGTTGAGGAGGCGGTCTCTGAGCTCATGGAGAGGAACCAGATCCTAACTGATCAAATCTCCAACCTAAAGAGGGAGCAGGAAGATAATGCCCTAAGAATGACTGAACTGATTGATAAAAAGAGGAAAGTTGAAGATGAAAGAAACACTGCAGTTAAGTCGTTAATAGCCTCTCAAAGAGCAAGAAATCTGGTAGAGGAAGCTGTAAGGGAAAGTGATCTTGTCGTTCTGCAACTTCAAGAAGACATGCAAATAGTCACTCAAGAAAATGCCAACATGCAAAAGATTTGGCATGATAAAGATGATGCATGCAAGAGGTTGGCAATTGAGCTGTATCAACTGAAGGAACATGATGGAGCCTTATTTTTTGGAAAAAATTTTGGCATCCATTTATAATGTTGAACGAGTGTGTGAGCTCAAATGTACAATAAAAAATATAGAACAGAGCAACATGAAGATAAACCGCAGTGACTACATCAATACTAAAGGTATAAAAGGATCAACTATTATGATGACCACCATGTAGATATCTGTGCATATGGCAGGGATGTGCGACACTCACAAATCAACATCCAAACTAGTACCGTCTGCATATACATCAAAAGAGAAATAACACTGTGAAGACTAGGACAGACAAAATCTCATCTGATAATCTCTAAGCCGCGTGGACCAATCAATGATACGGTCAGCATGTTTTAGAAACGGGGTGTGAACGGTAATAAAGGACAGATACTCAATGACTATGAGTAGATGAAAGCTAGCAAAGGACTCCGAGAACCAAGCAATCTTTCACCTAAACACCCTGCTGCGGGCCCTCTGCACTATCGATCAAAATGAATGGAAGAATGAAGGAGTGTTCATTGGATTCACGATATATTACTAGTTACTCCAAATCATTGACTTAGTATTTCAGCGAATCAGTCATGATAACATGTTACCAATTTTATAGTAAGAAAGGCTGAAGTATGATGCGAATCATTCCGGAATTCATGAGGAGATATCATTCTCTTTCGGTATCACAGAGAGATGGTCGGTTACGGGAGATGTCAATAGAAACAACAATCTTTACCCGAAAATATTGCCACATCAATACTCTATGTGGAGACTGCAATGTTATTAACCACTCATTTGGTTGTTAGATCATCCTCTCTTGCTAGCGATAGGAATACGGTGTTAATAAAATATAATATAATAACTAGTGTTAATTATTTTTCTTATCTTAATTGAAAGGATGCGTATTATGTAAAAGAAACCATACCCTGAAAAGTCGCACCTTTAATTGAATAAGGTATAAATGAAGGATACTTTATATGAAAGAAGGGGGAGATTTCAAGAGAAGCATTTTTATATATTTTGTATGGAGGGATAAGGGAAATAATATGATTTTATAAATATAAATTTATTTTATTTTAATAATAAAATAAAACATCTTTTGTTTATTATTAAAGGCACAGAGAATTAAACTATTGATGAACCGTCCTTTATAATTATTATTTTGAATATTATGTGCAATTTAAATATCGGATAAGTGGATACAGTCAGATAGCATCCTAAACTCATGCTGAAATAATTTAGGATTGCATAAATATTTGATTTGTCGCATCTTGATTATTTAATTGATTAGCAGTATAAATGTGTTGAACATTATAAAGTTGTACGTAAACCTTCATTAAAGTTGACTCTATTGCCCGAATAAGCAGAGGCACTGGTCTTATTATTGTTGAAATATTGGGTTTATGTATGAAGTCAGAAAATCTATCAAATCCTTCCTACAAACCTTATTAATCATTACATAACACTTCAATTCATATATTCAGCATTCACTTTATTTTGATTGAGTTCAAGGATTTTGCCAACTGAGGAACTCGCCAGCTTAAATTCGCTATAGAAGAGCTTCGAACCAGGTGATCAAGTTTGAAGTAAAGGTTTACCCGCCTAGGTGTAGTGAAGCCTGAAGTGCAGGGGAGTTTGAAGTATTCTCGTTCGTTGGCCAGAATTGATTTGAAATTCTATTGGAGAATTGGCAAGCTCTAGGATTTCAAATTTGCGGTTTTGGGAACCAACAGAAAATATGAAAGAACTCGAAGAAAGGAATGAAACCCTCAAAAGATACAACGAAAGCTCGGTCAAGCTTGATAAGCAACTCAAAGCTCAAAGAAAGCACAAAGATCCCACCGGACTTGGGTTCACCGATCAAGACACCAAGGAAATTGGTGGGTCATCAGGAGCCAAGAAAAGCAAGAAGGAAAAGAAGAAACCGGAAGAAAAAAAGAGTAAAAAGACCTTCAACACTTCTTGCAATCACTGTGGGAAACCGGGCCATAAAACAAGTAACTGCAGAAATGCACCGATAAAGCCAACTAATAGTTACTGCAAAAATTGTTGCAAAAATGGCCACAAGACCACTGAATGCTGGTCTCGCCCCACAAGTGCGTCGAGTGGAAGCAGGGTAAGCTTCAAGAGCTATTGCTGCGCATGCAACAAGTTTGGACACAAAGCTAATGAATGCAGATCCAAAACAATAGCATTCAGATCCCCACCAAGACCGATATTCCCCAAAAGAAACAAGAACCGGAGCACAACCAATTGTGCTAACTATGGCATGCATAGTCATAATGACTCTTGGTGCAAATCACCTAACAAGAGAAGGGTAAATCCATGGAAGGCAACCGAGATACTCTGTTACACCTGCAACAAAGTTGGACGGACACCTAGCTAAGGACTGCAGGAACCGGTCACTGAACAAAAGAAAAGAATTGGTCAAACCGGTGGTGAAGACCTCGTCTTCCAATGAGAAGAACAACAGAGGAAAGGAGACCGAGAAAGAAGTCAAGAAGATTTGGTTCAAGAAGGAATCAAAGAGCTCCGTTGAGGAGAAGACAAAAGGAAGATCATTGTCTGCTGATGGTGATATCTCTTCAGCAAACTGAGGCTGAAAGGCTTAGAGGGGACCGGTAGCTCGTCTACTATTCCCGGTAGGACTAGTGAGCAACAAACTCACTTAGTCAGTTAGTAGAATCAGACGGGTAAAGCGCTAATCAACCAAGATTTGTTCAAAAGGAAAAAGTCTGAATACCGGTTGGCGAAAAAGGAAAGAAAGGTTAGGTAAGGTAATTAATGTTGTAGCCGTTAACCAATAGTTACCATTTGGTAATTACCGTTATGCCCTAACTCTATATAAAGAAAGGAGAATTACTCATTTTCTTTTACTTTGCGATTTGTGATTAACAATCTCTTATGCTTGAGTAATATTCTCGTGCTTTGATCATCGTAAGATATTATCTGCAAGACCAATCAAGTTACTTTCTTTGTAAACCGGTTGACAAGAAATGGCATCATCATCCTTCGTTGTCAAGCTGATCAAAGGAAACCAAGTCGACCGACCTGGCCACGACATTATGGCGGTTCAAAACAAGGAAAACGAAATGGTTGGTGCGCTATCTTTTGTGCCAAATGGAGTCCTCATGACTGAAGATGTCACAACCTTCATTCACGCCAAGCAAGAAGAATTGGGAGAGACTTTCATTCAAAGCAAGTACCTCTCGCTATATGCAAACGGAAAGCTTCCTAACAAATACACGACGTTGGTGTTGTCTAGGCTAATCAATGGAGTCTGTTACCCGACCGTCTTCCGACCTGACTAGATTCGACTGGTTCTAAGTCGTGTACATGAATCAGGACTGGCTCAGACTTGCATAGAGTGACTGGGCACAGTGACAAAGGGGAAGCACTCACCCTAAGAACCATCTCCAATGCCGTAGTCACCAAACTTACCAAATCAAAATCTAATAATCGCCTAATGACCGTAAATGACATTGAAGACGAAGGAGTTTGGTTCGCATCCACTATGATAGGCTACAAATCTATCAATCCAGCAACTTGAATAGCATACCGGGAGGAGTCATTCATGCCGCTCATCGGATAATGCACGACAATGCCTAGTACGATATCTGCTCAATACTTCGAGGACAAATATTTGAGAATCTGAAGAAGCTAGGTATCGTCAAGAAGAAATCCCTAAAGTATGGGACCCTACTGGTATGTCTTTACTTTTATTATTCTAATTTCTTCCCGAGAATAGGAAAGGTGACATGGGGAACCGACCGGCCAGTTATGATTCAGATAAGTAATATGGCCAACCAACTGGGAAACCAGTTCGGTAAAGTCATGATCAAATTCTTTGAGGCATTTCAGCTACGAATGCATGCCAGGGAGATTGTCATCAACTATTGTTGACTCGTACAAAGATGATGTTTGTTTTTTGGTGCCCACCGACCACTGCATCATTCAAGCTGTGGAACCGAGAACCAAGTATGCTCCTGAACTAGGTTACGAGATCTCCAAGACAGCCAAGGCATATGCAGATGCCTTACAAGAAGCTAACCTAGATCTCTCTGCTTACCGGTTTGGTACCTTTGAAGAGATTCAAGAGAATCTAAAGAAAAGGACGCCAATCGAGAATGTATATGTGAAGAGGACCCCCACACCAAAGAAGAAACCGGTGACAGATCAACCTAAAGCTCAAAGCAAGAGAGCACAACCAATACCCAACACTCAAGGAGAAGAATAGGAGGAAACAGAGACTAAAGATACAGTTGCTCTAGTCAAAAAGAGGAAATCTGGTAAACCAGTGAAGGAAGATCCACCGAGAGGTAGAAAACCCACAATTGATGAACTTGTGGCAGGAATGAAAGAAACTGGTGGAATGGGATCAGTCGGCAAAAGATATCAATTGGCCAATGATGAAGATAGGAGAAAGATAGAAGAAGCAATAGTTCGTTGTATTCACAAATTCAACCTCTCCCACAGAACTTCATAAGGTTGTTCTTGACGATCTTCAAGAGCTTCTTGAAGCTAGATGGAAAGCCTCAATGGACAGAGAAAAAGAGCTAAGGATTCGAGCTCTGTTTGAGATGCAAAACCATCTCACTCTAGACGAGGCCACTCACCAAGACGAACTACACAAGCAAAATTTCTTGATAAAAAGGAGGATCGGTCAAATGCTTATTGGAGAAGCTGAGAAGGTTCACAAGGAAGGTGTGGCAACTTGGACAAGACTTCTTCAGACCCAAAAACAAGCAGAAGAAGCATGCCAAAGGACCACTGAGCCACCTGTCATCGACACCGGTAAAGTATAAAGAGTACTAGGAGCCAAAGTACCAGTTAAAGAGAAGATTCCTACAAGATCAGTCATCATCGACATCACTAACGATAAAGGTAGTGATCCAGCTCCACCAACCTTGTTTCTCCAGATAAAGGTAAAACTCGTACAATGACTGTTAATGATATAGTAGATGAAGTAATGGATTTTGGTGAAGTAGTTAATATGGCTAGATGGTATAGTGTGCTAGGGGAGGAAGATAAACAAGCAGTAATAGTGGCTTTGTTGGAAACCTTCATTGATTACAACAGAACTCCAAGAGACTATAGGTCTAAGTTTCCCCTTGAACTAAACACAAGACTAATGACAAAATGGAGAACCGGTCTAAGCTCCACTACTAGAATCAATAAGGAGACACTATCACAGGTAAAACCTGGTCTCGATGAAGACAGAATTAAGCTTCTACTAGAGGAAGCATCAATGAATCTAGATACTAGAAATAGGGTTGCCAAGATAATAAATGGTTATGAAAATGAAGTCTACAAAGAGACACTAAATTTCTGGCAACAATATGATTTCAGTGCTCTTGAGGCAACAGGTCCACAGGATCAAACTGAAACAGCACAAGAACCACTAGTTCAATTCACTGCTCGTGAAGAAGCCAAAACCGGTGAATAGGATATTCACAAGGACCAGTTCACATCTGGTGAACAGGTGAATTTGGGAGAGTCATCAATCAAGATGACTACTGACAACACTACAGGTGTTCAAGCAAAAATTGCAATGGGTGATATACATACAGCTGAAGAGCAGCACAAAGAAGTCCTCCCAGAAGAGCAATTGGAACAAGAAGACGATGCTCAACCAGAAGAAAAAGCACAACTGGAAGGGGAAGTACAGAAAGAGGTAAGAATACCAGAAGAGATGGTACCACCGAGGAATGAAGAAAAACAAGAACAGTAGACTGAAGAGGAACATGAGTTACCTACTCAAGAACAACTAGTATAGGAGCCAAGACAAAAGGAACAGGTAGATGTTCCAAGCTCGTCCTCATCAAAGAGGAAACTAATCTTTGCAACAGACACAGAAGCAAAGAAGAGCAAGGTTAGCGAGACCATAGTTGACATCAGCAAAATGTCAACTAGGCAATTAAAGGAGCTGACAAAGAGAAAATAGGACAGGTCCTAACAAATGTCAAGAACAACCTAAGCAATTTTGTACCAAATGCTGACATTAATGAAGATGAACTTGTAATTGATCAATTGGAGATTTTGGCACAACCAATCAAAAACGATCTCACTGATCCAGAGACAGTAGCCATTGATCACTATGAGAAGAAGAGAATAGAAATTCTCCACAAACTGGTTCAAGAGATAAAGGTGACTGTATCAACCAATTTAAGGGTACTTCAACAACAGTTACTAGTAGGAAGTCTAATGACCAGGACTTCAAATTTTGATACCTTTACACAAGATCTCACAGAGAAGTCATCAAAAACTTCTGAAGACATCAGAGTCTTGTCTTCCCAATTTAATATAAGGAACAAGTCTGCAACAAATTTCAGTAGAGAAATGACAAGCCTAGCTCTCATTCTGAGAAAGGCATCTGAAGAGAAGATCAAGAGAATCCAAGATATTATTGGATTTCAATTATTTCTAGCCCCCACATTTGATTTAATGCAACAAACTACAACAGATGTTGAGAATCTGATCAGAGAACCGAAATACAAGACTGTGGAGGACATGGAGAACATTATTGTCTCTCTAAAAGAAACACAAAAAAAAATAGAATATGTAACCGGTCAATGGAACCCTTTTCTTCATACAATGGAGAAAGTGTACAAGGACATATTTACAAAGTTACAAATGTAAACGAGTCAGTACCACATAACCCTTTGTCCTATTGAGGCAAAAAAGGGAAGATGAAGCACATACAAAGAAGATCATAAGGTAAGAAGCTCAGAAAGGATACAGAGTAGATTCAGGTACAGAGCAAAAGGTAACACACGAACAGGGGAAGTCTACTACATAGGAGAAGTCTACAAGACAAGGAATTAATTGTGATGAGTGAGTGATGGTTTTGCCACCAATGACAAAGGGGAAGATTGTTAGCAAATTTAAGTTGTCATTAGTGAGGATAGATGCAAACACCATTCCCACCGGTATATTGCCACCGATAAATCACTCATATTACTTTATAGGCATTGGCAGACTAAAACAGAACATTGATATCGATCGACAGCATAATAATCCGCACCGGATTATGCGGAACTGTCTGATTTAAAACCGGATTATACGGAGCATCCACTGTCTAGAGATGGAGTTAGCTTTTTAACAGGAGTTAGTTTTACTTCTACGCGGATGTTTCAAGGTAAACTCGAGATCATCTTGCAAAGCTTTTTGCTGCATGATTTTTGGATGAGTTTACAGCCTGAAGGTTCTATGAGTTAGGTTTTAATAAGATTAATTTCTTATTTATACAGGCTATAGGACACGAAAAGAAGTGTTGTTGATTATACAGAGCAACACAGAGATTTCTTCTGAGAAGAGCTACGGTCATAGAGGTTAAAGGCAGAAAGGATCAACAACCAGGCAAAATAGGAAGGTCAACAAGTATGATCTAATCGGATAGTGAATGTCAATTAAGATCATTGTTTTTATATTGTGAAAGCATATTCAAATCCCTCTATCAAGGTGAACCCTAATAGGTTCTTTGTATAAATCCTTTAACCAGGTAGCATCTTAGTTGATGTTGAAAGTCCTTTAACAAGGCGGCTCCTAACAGAGTTAAAATCTTAACCGGTCTTCTACCAAATCCCTTTACCGGGTACCACTCTTGCAAGTGCTTTGTAAGCTCCTAACAAGACATCTTTATTACTGCGGTAGTGAAGTTGTGAGCTCTGTCTCACCGTGGTTTTTTCCTTCTAACCAAGGGTTTCCATGTATACATGATGTGTTGATCTGGGTATTTCTATTTATGTTTGTGAATGGTTATTTACATTCTGTTTTTCTTGCAAGAATCTTTCTATAAGTTTTAATTGGAAATAGAAATAGTATTTACTGATTCACCCCCCCTCTCAGTAACCGGTTAGGAATAACATTATCAAGCAGCAGGTCGGTCCTCATTAACAAATATAAAACAAGTCGTCCCTCCTAATTAATTATAATATTCAACTAGCAAGTCGTCCCTCTTGCCAATATAATATTTAATATTAAGTTGTCCCTCTAGGACAATATAAGAATGTTTTTATAGAGTTTAATACAATAATTATGAGATGTATTATTTATTATTAATCTCAGCATATTGATCTTTCCGAAAAGGCCACAAATATCAACACTCACTCTTGGTCTCGAGGGAAGATCAAATAAATCTCATAATGTAATCACAAGCTCTTTATCACACTAGATTTCATTCTGACATGTGAATTGTTGTCTTCAATAGAAATCTAAGTCATCTCAATGAATATGGAACCATCATCCTCAAGATGTCCCAACCTTTGTAATATCATCTACTACAAGATGTAAGGTTACTCAAACATAACACATAATGTAAACATTGTTCACATATAATGAGAGGTAAGAAGCATTATTGACATTATGCTCATGATGTATACAATAATCACATATAGATCTCAACTCTATGTATTGCATTATCTCAATAATAGATCTCAAATCTATGTAATCAAAAAATAAAACAATAGATCTCAAATCCATGTAATAATCATAAGAGGTATCATCAACATAACAATAGATCTTTAATCAATAGGTCTCAACAATAATGGAAGCATCTTCACTAGTGTAAATCTCCTCCTAATGAGATCCTATCCACAAGCTCTCGGACGTCACATCCACAAGTTCTCTAAAAGATAGTATTCATTGGTAACTCTATCCAAGAGCCTCAATGTTCTAATGTCCATAAGCCTCAACACTCAAAATATCAAGAGCCTCAACACTCAGGAGCCTCAACGCTCAAATATGCAAGAGCCTCAATGCTCAAAAACCTACAAATATGTTAGTATAACAAAAAACTCAAATAATAATTTAACATAACGAAGAATCATATTCTCAATGGAAAGTAATATTTGATTTATTTACAACAAGTGATCTTAAAATCTAACAGAGAATTTAGAAAGCGTTTATAACATGGCTTTCACGTTCAGGAAGGCCCATATTTGAACTCCCTCTCAAGGTGAAGACTAAAGAACAAGCGTTCAGATTCTGTTTCTTTTACTTCAGCAATAGAGGCTTGAATGCTGTTTCGTTTAGGACAATTTGGTGCCTTTGTTAATATTATTTAGAACAACAGAGAGGGGGGGTGAATCAATTGTTCTCAGGTCCAAATGTATGAGTTGAACTTTTAAACACTTCAACAATCTCAGATCTAATCACCAACACAACTCGGTCTCTAAAGTATATATATCAGAAACATATAACATGCAGTCCATTGTCCAAAAATAATTAACTTGCAGAAAATAGAAACATTCACACAAGTATAAAACCAGGATTTATAATGGAAACGCAACTTGGGAAAAACCACTTTATAACATGTTACTGATATTTTCACTCTTTTGAAGTGAGCTCTGTGAAAAGCCAACCCTGTTAAAGGTTTACAAACACACTGCTAGGTCTGACCCTGTTAAAAGATTTAAACACTGTCAAAAGTGACCTGGTTAAAGGATTTAAGTACATTCCATTAGAATGCCACCTTGATTAAAGGATTTAAACCATAGATCAAAATATCGCCGACTTATCGGCGATAAGACAACTTATCGCGATAAGTTAGGCCAGGCGATAAAACTTGTATACTTATCGCCTGGAAACTTATCGCCGATAAGTTGTTCTTATCGACGATATACCGGCGATAAGTAACAAACTTATCGCAATTTCTCACACCCACGGCCAGATAAAGGGCAAACAACAGGAAAAAGCCCAGTCTGTTATTTTTTCGACTAGCAATGTTTTTTGTGGAGAGAAAATAGAGTAAGAAGGGTTTTGGATGAGAAACATCAGCATTTGACGCATTTGGGATCGATTTGGAGTGGATTCGAAGTGGATTCGAAGGGATTTTTCAAGAAAATTCAAAATCACAAATTTGTTTTCAAAATTCTTTCCTTTTTGTTTTAAAATCATTTTTTCTCGTATTAAATGCATTCAAGTTTATACAAACTATGTAATATCATTTCCAATCTACTCTAACTTATTTTAGAACATAATGAATAAGATCTAACACCATTTTTTAGCAATTTTTGCAACTTTTTCATAGTTTTCTCAAAAACTTCATATTTTCTCAAAAATTTCATAACCTTTCAAATTTTTGATTTTTTCTTTCAAGTTTCAGCTATGTTTAAACTTATTTAAAGTTTTAAACTAACTTAGTTTGTTTCTAAATTTCTTTGTTAAATTTCTAGATTTGTGCCCTCATTTTGTATGTGACATGCAGTTTGATTCTTCATCAAAATGGCAAATAGGGATTCCTCTACAATTGGCTCAGCTGCAGGGTTTGCCAGTACCCCAATAGACGCATGTCCATCAGGATATGTAGGAACACACCCTAAAGGGGCTAGAGACAAGGCATGGGCATATGCTTTTGAAAGACCCGAATATAATATCGTGATATGCATAAGATATGAAAAACTACTTAGTGGAGGAATATCTCGTTTGAAATACCACCTTGGAGGGATCACAAAGCGTGACACAAGGGTTTGTGACGCCACCACCCCTGAAATAATGAGAGAGATGAATGCCTTGCTCGCTGCCCAAGAAGAGAAAAAGTTGCAAAGGGAAAGGGCAAAATTGGCCATAGGGCAGCCATTTCTGATTCGCAAGGTATCTCATACTGTCTCATTTTTAAGAATCATTTATAATTTTATTATTTTATAATCATAATGAAATAATGTGGGTTGTGATTTGTGACCAAGTATCCCATCCACCCTTGAAGAAGATGAAGCAGCACTTGAGGGCATAGTGGGCTCTTATCGTGGCCCACGGATCCGCAAATCTACCTTGTCCTCACCTTCCACTTCCGCTAGTTCTAGTAGACCAGCACCATGGTCATCTCCTATAGACAATTTTTTTGTGTCCAGAAACACGCCTGGAGCACAACCATCACTAGAGGGTACTGGGTGGAACAACGATGTGCATTGGCAAGTTGACATTCAATGTGCTGATTTTTGGTTTTTTAACAATATCCCCTTCAATGTTGTAGCAAGTCCCTATTGGCTGAATTTTGTGACAGGAATCACTGTAGCGGGAAAGGGCTACAAGGCACCTACTCCTACAGACTTGAGTGGAAGGTTAGTTCACTTTTATGGTTTTACAATTTACTTATTTTTGTTGAATGTAATTTTTTTAAACAAAGTTGTGTAATTAAATGTTATTTTTATTTTGTTCTTGTAGATTGCTCAAAGATGTTGTTACTAGGGCCAATGAAGTGGTAGAAGACCAAAAATTGCAATGGAAACAATTTGGCTGCTCTATACTTTCAGATGGATGGACAGATGGAAGAAACCGTACCATTATCAATTTTTTAGTTTCTTGCAAGGATCAAGTGGTCTTCCTGAAATCCTTGGATGCCTCAGACAAAATAAAGACAGCTGAAACTTTGGCTCTAATGTTAGAGCAAGTTGTGATGGAGGTGGGGGTTGCTAATGTGGTGCAAATAATAACCGACAATGCAGCAGCATATGTGGCAGCGGGCAAGATCCTCCAAGATAAGTATAGCACACTTTTTTAGTCTCCTTGTGCAGCGCACGTCCTTGACCTTCTTTTGGAGGACATAGGAAAATTGGATTGGGTGAAATCGGTTGTAGAGTTTGCAAAAAAGATAACAAAATATATCTACAATCACCCTTGGGTTCTCGCTTTGATGAGAAAATTCACCCATGGGAAGGAGTTGGTTAGACTTGCAGCTACAAGGTTTGCAATGATTTTCTTAACGTTGCAAAGTGTTCTTGGTTCTTTGAATGCTTTGAAGCAATTGTTTGTGAGTCCACCATGGTTAGACTCAAATTATTCAAAGAAGGCTGATGGTCAAAGTGTTGCATACATTGTCTTTGACAACCACTTTTTTGAAGATGCTACAGAAATTGTGAAGGTATCTTTGAAACTTCAAAAGTTGAATATTTAGTTTTTTTGTATTCAAGAATCAAGTCTTTCATTATTAATTTGGAACTCTAGTCTATAATTAATGATAATCTTTTTCTACTTTTCAATTGTAGATGACAGAGCCCTTGGTTAGAGTTCTCTGCTTGGTAGATTGGGATCAAACCCCAATGGGGTATCTTTATGAGGCCATGGATAGGGCCAAAGAGGCTGTAAAAAATATGTACAAGGGGAACAACCTAAAATTTGACCCCATATGGGAAATTATTGATAGGAGGTGGAACAATCAGCTCCACCAACCCATTCATGCAGCGGGGTACTTCCTCAACCCTTCTTTTCGCTTCTCTCCATCCTACGGGGATCCCAATGGAGAGGTCATGGAGGGCTTCATTGATTGCATGCAGAGGATGGTACCTGAGGTTGAGGTGAGATACCTCATTGTGGCCGAGATGGAAGTGTATCATAATGCAACGGGCAAGCTATTCTCCTCAGACTGTGCAAGAAGAGGAAAAAAGACTCAAACTCCAAGTACAATATTTGGATTTTTGTTGTCTTTCACATGCATGATAAGTAGATAAAAACTAAGTTACTAAAATATGTTTTCACCTTTCTTTCTAACTCTTTAATATTTATCTTGTAGATGCTTGGTGGCAAAATTGGGGTGGGAATGTCCCAAATCTGCAAAATCTTGTCTTGCGCATCTTATGTCAGCCATGTAGCTCATCTAGTTGTGAGCGTAATTGGAGTTTATTTGAGGCCATTCACATGAAGAAGAGGAACAAGTTAGCACAGAAACGCCTCAATGACCTTGTTTATGTGCCATATAACCTTAAGTTGCGCATAAGAAAGGTAGAGTTACCAGAAGCAGGGCCACTTGATTTGGATGACATAGATCCGTACTGTGATTGGACATCACAAGAGCAGCCTCCATTGTTCACAGAGGATGACATCTATGATTTGGAGAGGCAGGCTATGGAGGAGGATGGATTCGCAGCAAGATTGGATGACATTCAGGAGGATGATCATGAGAGTAGTGAGAGTGAGGAGCTGGAGGATACAGATGATGAGTCATTGCCAGTGTCAGCACCATCTACATCTAGGGTGGAGGTCCAGTCACAGCCAGTTGTACAGAGGGAGGTGGCACAACCACAGCGAACTACTAGGGCTAGACCCCCTCCCACTCCCCTAGTTTTTAGTAGAGGCAGAGCTATTGGGAAGGGGAAGAGGAAGATGTAGACTAGTTTACTGTTTGATATTGTACTTGCCAACTTGGCATATGTATTTGCTTATAGTTTTACAAAGACAATTTGCTGTTTTTAGTTTTCTTCAGAGTTCAGACTATCAGACTATGGCTACCAACCATCAACATTCCACATGAGGATGCAATTTTGATACATATTTGCATTTATATATATCTAGATCAGCTTGTTTGGTTTATTTACTCATTTACTAACTCATTAGATGAATCTTCTTATTGAATTTTGCAAAAACAATGCATTTCTAATTAAATTTAAGCCATTTTTAAGTTCCCGATAAGTTCCCGACTTATCTCCGATATATCCCGATATTTTTTTTTTTGCCCTCGGCGATAAGTTGTCGATAACTATATTTTGAACTATGATTTAAACAATGACTGTTAGGTCAACGTTGATTAAAGGATTTAGACTAATACAATGATTAGAAAGTAGCCGTAATTTATGATCTGAAAAACATACAACACACTTTGCAAATATTAGATCCAATTCGCACATATATGCTGATTTACTGACTGAATTCCATTTCCATCTCCATCACTGATTTGCTCGGAATTTGCTTCAAGCAATCAGAACTCTGATCAACTCCTTCACAATTTCACCTTCAGCCTTCTGCTTAGACTTGTCAGCCAATAACATCAACAACTTCAGCACACATTGTAACCTCACAATTAGGTTTTCCTTTATACCTCTTCAATTAGGTTGATCCACCTTTTTCCACTTAATCTCCTCCGTAGATCTTAGGTTTAGGTCAGATTCATCGAATCCTTCCAACATTTAAGTTCTTCATCCTTCCTTCTAAATACATCTTCAAACTTCTCATTGAATCCATGATAAAACCGTTTACCATGCATTAAATTCTCCATACAATCAATTAATAAAGTCAACACGATTTACATAACCCAAGAATTCAATTATGTCGGTTGGGAATCTAAATTCTTTCTCCAAATGTAAATTACTGACACTCTGTCAATACTGTGTTCATCTCCTTGGTCATCATTGTGTAACTCGGTCATCTCTACAAGCTGTCTTTCTCAGCTAACACTGTCTTGGTCGGTAATTTCCTGTCGCTCAGCATAAACTGATGTTCGGTCAACACTAAATTTACTTGGCATATACTAGCGCTGGGTCGACACTAACATCACTCGGCTTAAACTAGATTTCTTCACTTTTGCTCGATTAAGCCTACTTCTTTAGTCTTTCTTCTTACTTAGATAAACAATACATTATCTTATCAATGTGCCAAATAATCAAGTACCCATTGAAATATCAAATAACTCAACCTTTCCTTAGGTTCTCTTGTTATCTCCCTTGCCCTAATCCTTTTTCATCAAACAATAGATATAGTACTTTCTTAGATAGCAACTGTCTTACCAATTAAGATTTGACATCAATGACAATACAACAATTGTTTCAATTGCAGTTTCCAACAACCTTGTGACCAAATTTGTCACATCTATAGTATTGTACCTTAGAGAGATCTCTCTTTTTAAATTTGTTGTTTTGATAGTCTCTCCCTCTCCATCCGTTATTGTGAGAGTTTCCTTATTGCTTGTTTTGATAATCTCTCTTTTTTTTGTTCCTAAAGTTTCTTTCTCCTTTGTCTTGAGATTTTCTTTTGAAGTCGTCTTTCTTTCTTGATTGGGAGTATAAAATTTGAAGGTCTTCTTTAAAATTCAATCCTCTAGATATTAGTCTCGACTCTTCTTGAAGACAAACCATCTTTAATTTATCAAATTTAGGCATTTTAGGACGTGCACTGATTCCTTGAGTAAGGAGTTCCACGAAAGAGGTAATTCATTAAGTGCTATCATAGATAGTTTCTTTTCATCGTAGGTGTGCCCAATAGTTGCTAATTGATTTTTTAACTCAGTAATTCTCATAAAGAATGATGTGATAGATTCTCCTTGTCTCATCTTGATTCGTGAAATTTCATTTTTAAGAGTCATAATTCTACTTGTATTATTAATTTCAAACATTTCTGATAATGTAGAGAACATTAGATGGGCTGACTCTAGACAAAAGATTTTGTGTATGATATGGTCTTTTACACTGTCAATTAGAATTCTCATAGTTTTTTTATTACCTATTTTTCATTCACGTGCCTCATCTTCATTCATTTCAGTTTTAGGTGGATTTTCTATAATTGAATCTAGTTCTAGTTCTCTGAAGGCAAGTAGAATTCTAATTTTCCAAGATAAGAAGTTTGTGGCTCCTTCGAGTTTATTTTCTGGTCTAACTCCACTTGTCATATTGAATTTCTTAGTTTTAAAAGTGTTAGATTGATTTCTTTAATCTGGAAGTAAACTTTCACTCACCAAGGCTCTGATACCATGTTAATATTTCAGACTTTGAAAGGAAAGACAATCTATCGATGATCTTTTAAAACTAAGATTTAAGCCCCTTTCCAAAATATATATAAATATAAGAGTAGATAATACCTGGCTTTTGACGTCTGTTATAGATTCTCCTTGATGATACCTTCCAATTTGCTGCTATAATTCAACCTCTGTCTTCTTCAATTTGTCCTCCAATTCTACTATATTTCATCCTCCAAATATGTTATGCTTCGTCCTTCAAATCTGTTTTGTATTGTGCCTTTAGGTCTTCTATTCTTCCTCTAGAAATGACTGTAACTTTAGTATGAAATGTTACTGCTATGGATCAGATTCGAATAGATCTGCTTATCTGTTGTTATGATGTGAATTTATGGCAGACATGTTATGTTTTTTATGCTTGCCATATTCACAACATAACCCGACATTTATATGCAATAAAAGGTGTGACTCTTCACAAGGTAAGGTAGTCGACTTGCATATGCAAGTCGGCATTTAATAGATATTGTTTATTTAGCAGCAGGTCGGTCCTCATTAACAAATATAAAACAAGTCGTCCCTCCTTATTAATTATAATATTCAACTAGCAAGCCGTCCCTCTTGCCAATATAATATTTAATATTAAGTTGTCCCTCTAGGACAATATAGGAATGTTTATAAGAGTTTAATACAACAATTATGAGATGTATTATTTATTATTAATCTCAGCATATTGATCATTCCGAAAAGGCCACAAATATCAACACCTTGTACTCATAAATGATGAGTGCCAATTGCCCACATGTTTGCAATCCCTCTATATAAATGTGACCTTATTTACCTCAAAGGAATCTTGCGTCTTCATTTTAATTAAAATACCTGGAATCTGTAGAAATAACACCTAATAGGAACAAATTTAACGCGTAGCGACCAATGAATATAGCCTACAGGGATGGACACAATGCCATCATTTGGAAATGGAAAACAAGTATCAGAACAAAGACGCAGCTATAGAACATTTAAATATTGTCACAAGATGTGAATAGCAGAATGGAGTCCATGTACCTTCTCTTGATTTTTCTGCCAATTAATTTTATGTTGTCTACCTCTAAGAGATAAGGATGGTTATGGTTGAAATATACCATAATTACACCGCCCTAGGGGACGGGGGGCGTTGAAATGAGGGGACAGGTTTCCGGGCAAGGGGGACAAAGGAGCCTTAATTTCGGGATGGTGGGGGGGATGGTTGGGGAGGGGTGTATGTACTATATACAATGTAAGACAAAGATGTAAAACAGTAAAAACTAAATTAGAATTACTGAATACTTGAACATTGCATTGAACATTGAACAATAAATATTAAAATTTTAAATACTCGAATCAGCAAATGGAAGAGTTCTAACTTCTATTATATAAATAATAATAGTCATAGATATCAAAAGTATGAGTATCTCATCATAAAGATGATTACATTGAGTAGCATGATATGATATTCAATGTTCATATATCAAAACAAGTACATACTACAAAATCAAAATGCCAAGGCCCAAAATATTTTAAAAAATATATTTTTTTTAAAAGTCACTTTTTTTTTGTTGTGACAAGGGATGCCTGTGCATCCCCAGGAGTGGTCTAAGGACAAGTTTTCCTCCCCCTGTCCCCTCCGGGGGTGCCAGGACGTCTCCGCCAGAATGACGGCGGATGGGTGGCACCATCGAAAACGTCGAAACGTTGTCCCCTTGTCCTAGATGCGTCCCCGTCTTGGAGACGTGGGGGATTTTTTTTGGGGGGGGATGCGTCCCCGAGGTACACTAAAAAATACAATTATGTGTGTCTTTCTTTGCTATAGCTTAATATCATCTCACTTTGTCAATTTCCAAGTACCCTAGAATAAGAACAAAGGTTACCAAAGTTTCTACTATCGAAAACTCATAAGTAACATAAAAGTTAAAACTATGCCCCATGGGGACGCGGCCCCTGCCAAATTTCCCCCACACCTCTCTCGGGGATGGTACGGGGACGCAAGAATGGGAATTTCCCATCCCCAAATCCGTTTCAACTTTCAAGAAAAAATCTGTCCCCCGACCATCGCCAGGATATAACATCGTCCCATATTTCACAGAAAAGAAAAAACATTTGTCGAACATGAAAAAGTGAGTTCTTTTTTGTTTTTTTATTGTCTTGGCAGGCCCCACATGAGTAGAAAAGGAAATTGAAATTTATGAAACCCTGTTTGGAGACTCAAAAGGTAAACACTTCTTCATTTCTTCATTTCAATCATTCTTGGCAAGAAGAAAAACAAAGAGCAACAGAAACTAGGAAACTAGGGAATAAAGTTTTCATAATTGAGTTGCAAGAGGAAGGATTGGCATAAAGTCTTCTTCATTCCAGGTATGTGTTTCATCTTCCATTTGCTTATGGCTATTTTTTTCATTTTACATTTGTTTTGCATTGTGCAACATATAGGGAGGGCATTTTGAGTGAATGTTTTTTTTTTTTGAACCTCCATAGATGCAATGATTCAAGGGGAATTGGACTAGATTACCACACAAGGCTTCCTAACAAGCCGCTAGGATGCTAGTAGCCTAGTATATAGATCCCTATCAAACATTCACTAACATCACCATACAACTAGCCATCTACTTCTATTCTAACAACATGAAATGAAATCCTACTTTAATTTGAGAGATGAGAAGAACCATGCAATACACCAAAATGATCATGTATATCCACCATGCAAACCACAACAATGAATAGAGCACAATTTTGATAGTATTTTGGCAACAATTCTCCAACATAACTCCCTTTACAAATGAGAACAAATGGTCTTATATAGAGGCTCAAAATTACAACGAGTGGCCAAGATTAAGGGCAAAATCAAGGGCCAAGATTAAACCTTACAAACCCTAATTAGGGTTACCATCTTTCAACCAATTACATGAGGGCACCAACTTTGTGGGCCAATGAGAAAATTACAATAATCTGTCAACTAATGAGAACATAGGACACTTGGCATGATTTGATTGCATGCACATGAAATTGCCACCTCATCAACCTTATCTTATAAATTTATTTAATCGTTGAGATGAGGTGAAGCCTTGGATGCTTGAGCTCGTCCTTAGAAACTTTCTCATCACCACTTGAACTTGCTTGTACTTGATGTCCTGACCTTGAAAGGGTGAGGTCTCCATGCACTTGGGGTAATCTTGTCTTGGCCTCGGTGACTTGCCTGGATGTGAACCTTCTTGTAATTTGAGAGCCTTGATCTTGGCCACCACCTTGAAATCGAACTTGACCTCTTTCAACCTTTTGCCTCGCCTTCTTCCCTCATTATCCTTGCCTTCTTTAACCTTCCTACTCGAATTTGGATTTCATGCACCCCCCTTTTGCTTCAATACTCTTGGGTTCTAGGGGCACCTTCCTTGGCCATACCTCCTCAAATCTAACCAAACTAGCTTGCACGAATAGCCAAGCCTTGCCTAGCCTCAAATATCTTCAAATCTCCTCCAATCTGCAATGAAACTTGCCTCCTCACTAATGTTTTCCCTTTGGCTAACCCTTGAATGTCTTCAACTGTTCAAACTACCACAACCTCGCCTCTTGGCATAAGCATCTGCCTCAAACATAGTGGTGCAATGCATCTCCCCAAATATGGATTTGGTTCGACTAGCAAAGCATCACCAATAGCCTTGCAATCAAATAGAAGAGGTAGACCCCATGTAGAATTGCTTTTGATTTTGCACTATCCTAAGTTGCAACTCTAAATTCTCGCTAATGATCCTAGCCCAATCAAACTTTCTTTTTCCATTCTCAATTCCTTTAATAAAATAATACATCGAAGGATCAAACTGTGTACCTTGAGCGGAGCCCATGACTCGGTTGAGAAGCACAATAAGATCGCCATACTCCGACTTGAAATCTGACTTGGTGAGCCTTGACGACTTGGTAACTCCCTTCTTGCCTTCCTGCAACCAATTCTTAACTGTACCATGCTCACTGTGCCAATGTTGGTGTCACCCACTCGCTTCAATTTTGAGGAGGTTTTAAACATCATGTCTTCCTTGTCTTTCTTGGTATACATTCCCCTTTAGTTCTTGCTTGCACTAGCATCCGCCATCCTAACCCTTATTTTTGCCTCTTCTTTCTACAAAATGAGATGGAACTACACTTATCTCTGCCCCGCCAATCCTAGGAATAGAACTACCACTTATTTCTGCCTCTTCAATTCCTATCACACTACACTTATCTCTGCCTCTTTGCCTAGGGATGGGACTACCACTTATTTCTGCCTCTTCAATTCCTATCACACTACACTTATCTCTGCCTCTTTGCCTAGGGATGGGACTACCACTTATTTTTGTCTCTTTGAAAACTTATGAGATGGACTACACTTATATCTCCCAACTTCGTTCCTAGGGGTGGGACTACCACTTATATCTCCTTTCTCCAAATCCTATGAATGAAAACTACACTTATATCTCCCAACTTCAAGCCCTAAATGAAATGATGAAGTGGTGGATGAATAATGCAAGCAAGAAATGGAGAACGAACCAAGTAAGAGCAAGGGAAAAAATTTGCCTTATCAACCAGCCTTCACCCTCAATCATGAAGCTCCTCTTCTACACCAAACAAGCTCTATCCAAAGAAGAAGAAGATACCTCAAAATTTGCTGACAAGACCAAATTTGCAGCCCTTCACCAAAGTCACAGCTCCTCTGATTTTCGCAGCATCTCCCTTCAAAATCACAACCTCTTGTTTGATAATTTGCAACTTCTAAAATAGCAGTCTCCAAAAAAATTCGCAAACCCTACCTATGTTGGCAGCCTCCTCTTATGATTTCGCAATTCTGCTCCAAACAGCAGTCCCCTCTCACCACATTGTCTGCCTTCTCAAAAATTTCGCAAGTCCACCTTGGCAGCCCTACACCTTCAGATTTTCGCAAATCTGCCCAGAATTTCGCAAGTCTGCTCCTTTTCCATCAAAATTCGTAGGTCTGCCTAGAATTTCGCAATGGCAGCCCTGAATTTCGCATTGGCAGCCTCCTCTAAAATAGCAGGCCCCTAAGACAATTCGCAATTGCTGCTTGCTCCAAATTTAGCAGCCCTTCCTTGGATTTTCACAGGTCTTGATCAATTTGGAGCCCCTAAATCTGGAAATTGTCTGCCTTTGATAAATTCGCAAGCGTTCTCTAAATTTGCTGCCTTTATCCAATTCGCAGGTCTGCTTTGATAATTCTCTACCCCTACTACCTCTTGACAATTCACAGCTCTTCCTTTGATCAATTTCGTAGCTCTACCTGAAGATTCGCAGGTCCCTGACCTTGAAAATTCGCAGCTAGGGCACAATTTGCAGCCCTTGCTAATTCGCTACTTCTCTGCTCTTCCACAGGTTTTCACTCCTCCTCCTTTCTATTTTCGCTGCCAAGAGACAACAAATTTTGAGTGAGGAAAATGAAGGGGAAGCCCTCCCTTCTTATACCAGTTTTTGCATCCTAAAATAGAGGGCCGACTTTGTAGAAGGAGAAAAAAATTAAATTAAAAAATTGCCAAAACATGAATTAAATGCAAATAAAATCGCAAGGCCCTAGGAGATATTAAATAATTTTGAAATTTGCCCAATTAATCAATAAAAAATCGCAAGTGGGCTAGGAAAAGAAGGGCTGTGGTGGAGGATGAAAAAAAATTAATTTATTTGGCCCATGACAAGCAAATTTCGAAAATAAGATGGGGCTGCCAGTTGCAATTTTGGGATTTCCCCAAGAAAATTAATTTTATTGCATCTAATCACAACAACCTCACCAAAAATCGAAAATTTGCAAGCCAATCATAATTCAAACAATTTCAAATTTTCATTTACTCCCTTTTCATTTAGAATTTTCGAAAATCTCCCCATTGGCAATTTAATTTATATATTATTTTGCAACCCAAAAATCATTTTGCAATTTAATTTCACTTGGCAATTAATTTTTTCATATTTTGCAATTTATCATCTCTATTTGGCAATTAAATTTCATTTAAAATTATTTTCACCACCAAAATTTACAAGATCTCCGAAAAAATATCCAACTCCACAATTAAACTTTGAAAATGTTCAAGTTATGCAATTATATCAATTTTTCAAAATTCATCTAAGTCCAAAATTTGCAATTTTGTCCCGCCAGATACCACTCTAACCATCAAAATAAAATGTCCTCATTGGATTTCTCTTGGCCTAGGGACAAAATTGACTGTTTAGGAAAACCAACGTTTCTATGCAAGGTGAAAACAAGCTACCCTCCCAGGCACTTCAAAAATATCCAAGGTGTAAAATTTTCATTTCAAAACCTCTGGATCACCCAAAACTTGCTAAGGCATCCAAATACCCAGATCTAGGAAAATTGTCAAGGCCCGCTCAAAAAAATGGGGGGTCCCCAAATTCTTTGAGGCAATGGTGTGAAAACCTCACAACATGTAGCAGGGAAGCATCTTGTAACCCATTTGACTGCCCTTCCAAAGCCCTCAAAAAGAATGTGAAAGGCCCATTCAACCCCAAGAAACCTCGCCTTCAATTTGCCACAACAGTAGACAAAAATAAGAAAAAAAAATTGGAGGTAGTAGGGAATGGGTGTGTCATTTGTGCAAAAAACATTATTATGGCAGCTATACTAGAGTTTATTGCAATCTTTCATGGATAGGTGGCCAAGGGGTCAAAGGATGCAAAGCTATAACACAAGTAGAAAAACTTGAGGCAACTACATTGCACATAGAGGGGGAAGCATTAAAAAAAGGGACTCGAATAGAGAATGTGCAAGCTAGTATGCAAGCTTTGAGTCAACCTTCTAATAGGGAAGAAAGTGCCACACCTGCTCCCACTTCTACTGGAAAGGGAAAGAACCTACTAATAGGGAAGAGGAGTAAAACAGAAACCAATGTTGTTGATTTATGTAATTTGCAAGCAAAAGAGGTGGCTGAAGCATCTATTGGTAGGTTTCTTTTTGCGCATGGTATACCATTCCATGTGTCACATTCCTCATATTATAAACTAATGTGCAAAGATATCTATGTTTTTGGTCCCTCATTTGTAACACCTGGAGTGACAAAACTAAACACCACCATTCTTCATAAAGAGTATTCAAAAGTGAGCATTTTGATGGAGGATATGAGACAGACATGGTTGAATGAAGGATGCTCCATCATCATGGATGGGTGGACCGATATCAAACATCGGCCACTCATCAATCTTATTGTCACTAGCACATCGGGCTCTTATTTTCTTAGAGTTATAGATTGTCCAGGGAAAAGGAAGGATGCAACCTTCCAAATTCAGATTTTGAAAGATGTAATAGAAGAGATTGGACTTGCAAATGTTGTGCAAGTAGTCACTAATTCGGGTAGCCTGGATTGATAATAGAAGATGCTTATAAGCACATTTTTTGGACCCCATGTTGTGTACATGCATTGAACAACACTTTGAAGGACATTGGAAAAATTGATTGGATAAATGTTTATTTGCAATCATCACACATCTCTTGCATTATTTAAGACATTTTCCCAAAAGTAATTCCTCAAGCCCGTGGAGACTAGATATGCTAGCTACTTTATTTTGTTGGAGACGATGCTTGAGGACCAAGAGGCCCTACAATCCATGGTGGTCAATGCATAGTGGAGTAGATGGCATAAATCAAGCACACTGGATGGAAGAAGTGTGAAGCAAAGAATCCTCGATGATAATTGGTGGTCCACAATGAGGTAAGAAACTTAGAAAATTGTTATTGTTGATTTAATTAAATTATTTCTGATTTTAGCATTTGCTGATTTTATTATTTGAGAATTAAGAATTTTAAAATTTAAGATGTTTCTAACTTGTAACTTGCTTCCATTTGCAGATACATTTGCTCCTTCATGGAGCCTATTGTGCGGGTTATTAGATATGTTGATACTGGCTCTCCTATCCTTGGAGAGATTTATGAGACCGTTGATTGCATGCTTCAGAAGATCAAGCATGTTATTCATAGCAAGGACCCTACTTTGGGATTTTCTGAGGAGCATCTTAGGCCCATTGTGATGCAACGGTGGAACATTATGAACACCCCACTTCATATGGAAGCTCATGTTGTCAATCCTAAATGGTATGCACCGAGACCTAGGAGAGTGGCTCCATCTACGGATGAGGAGGTGAGTCTCAAATCTGAAATCTCAAGTTTTCAATTTAAATGTAAAATAGCAAGCTGCAAAGTAGATCCCTTATGAAGTTATGATTATCGCTTTAATCTTCAATGTTCATTAATCATTATTTGTTCAACTCGGGTGAAGGAGGGCTTCTTCAAGGCCCTTGCAAAGATGTACAATGGAGATGTTGGTAAACTTTGGGAACAGTGGTTTGACTTTGCCAATCTTCGTGGTCCAACCTTTTGTAGACCAGAGGCAAAGACAAATAGAGCTACATTAGTTCAAAGGGACCCTATTGGATGGTGGACGTGGCATGGTAGAGATACACCTGAACTGAGAACTTTTGCCATTCATCTTCTTTCACAAGTTGTGAGTTCCTTTGCTGCAAAGAGGAATTGGTCCACATATAGCTTCATCCAATCAATCAAGAGGAACAACCTTACCTCTAGACGATCGGAGAAGTTAGTGGTTATTCACAATGCATTGCGGCTATAAGATCAGCAAAGTGTTCAGTATCGTCAAACTCCAGCATTACATTGGGATGTTAATCCCAAGGATGCTATGCAGGTTGAGGAGGATGACACACCTCCAAGATTGCTTGGGGTTCCATTGGATGAGGACCCTCATCCTACTACTACCAGTGACTCAAAGGATGACTCTCATTTTGATTTTGATTCGTAGAGGACAGCCATATATTTGGCATATATTATTTGCAGATACATTATTGATTTTGATTGTTATGGACATCTAATTATGGAGTTGAACTTCTATGTTATTGTTTACTGTTTAGTCTTTTAGTTGGACTTCACTTTATGTCATTCATGCATGAAACTTGGAGCCTTTGGGCATTCCTACGTACATTCTGCTATATGTACGTAATATTTTTACTATGGAAGTATTTGAATTTTGTTAATTTACTAAATTGCTATGTATTGAGCTTCTAAAATGTCTATGGTGAATGGTTTATCAATGTTATGATATGCATATTTTAATTCTCTCTCTCTCTCTCTCTCTCTCTCTCTCTCTCTCTCTCTCTCTCTCGCTCTCTCTATATATATATATATATAAATTCCCCTATTTTATAAATAGTCGTCCCCTAAAAATTGGCTCTGAACCGTACCCATACCAAAAACACGTCCCCATCCCTTAAAACATCCCGGAAACTTCATAGAGCATACAATTAAAATCTTGGCACAGTACTATATGTGTGAGCCTCAAATGACCATATTTGATATTGAATTGTAACTCTTCTTATCTTTGATAAAGATATGGCTAGTGAATCCCCCTCTACTATTGATGTGCATCTAAAACTGACTATGTAATATGCTAATAATCTTAGTTACCAATTCGCTCCTCTGAGCCTTGGATGCGGATGCGGGTGCAGAAGCTAGTGTGCTTTGGATGCACCCAGGAAGCGCATCAGAGGGTTGTGGATGCACTCCAGTGCATCCATAGCCCTGTGATGCGCTTCCTGGATGCATCCATTGCACACCAACGCGCATCAATGAACATCCATGGCAGAAAACGTCAAAACTGACATTTTTTCACTTAAAACAAAGATGTAGACACTATTGAAAATAACTGCAATATATCGCAAATATCGCACAGAAAAAGAGTAGCCGATATAATCACGTAATAAACCGACAACGATTTTTATTAAAAAATCGCTACAATTTGTAAGAAAAAATTGCCATGCCGCATGATATATTCCACCATAAAAATCATTGAAAAAGTCATGACTTTGTCGTTTGTGCGGACACAATTAGGGTTTTGATTTAATATTCAATAAATCATGTCTTTTGTGTCATTCACAATAACACAGTGTCAGAAGTCTGCGACCAGCAGCGGAAGTCATTCACGATAATCGCAAGTTCGATTTTGCTGTGACTTCCGCACAGCATTGTTTTATTTTTTTATCACAGCATTGTTTTATTTTTTATTTTTGGTCTGAGATATATGATCACGACATTATTTTAACCTTTTTTTAATTCAGTTGAAATATGTTAGAGTTTCAAATATATAATCACTGTTTTATTTTTAATTGTCAATCTGAGATATATAATTTAAAAAACGGCAATGTTTGCTGATATATATATATATATATAAACGCATCCAAAACCCCCGAAAAAAAGATTAGCGCACCTGCATCTGCATCCGCACCCAAATCGGTAACTTAGCTAATAATCACAAATAAACACAATCTAAAACATTTAAAAGTCCTATTAGTGACCACCTCCGAGGATGGTATCAAGAAGTGAATAGCTAAAGATGTTAATACTTGATACCAATGCATCAAAAGCAGTATTTCCATATTGTATATCTGACTGCCCCAAAATTAATTTGGAAAACAAGAAGTAGCCATCATAATGCATCAACACTTGCCATATCAGCTGAAAACAACATAGAATACACCCATAATTTTTCATATCAATAAACTAGCCTCAAAAAACATTTATCAAACAATAATTTAAACCAAATTGTACTAAATCTATATATATATGTCAATTATTGACAATGTTGTTTGCATCACTAATAATATTGATCAGTTAGATGTTGGAAAAGTTGAAAATCCTAGGCTCTCACAACATCCTAAGAACCATGCATTCACTTAATGCTAAAGATAAAAAACAATTCTTTTGCTACATAAAGGAAAATGCTAGATAAAAAATAATGTAATTTGTTTATGAAAAGGCTCCATATTTATTATTATTATGGAAGTCAAACTACAATCCATAGAATGAAAGAAGACCTTCAAGTCTTACCTGATTGATATTTCCAGGGAATGGTGAGTATCCTGTTTCATCATTAGCATCACCATCTACATGTCCAGTAGCTCGAAGCAAAGGATCTAATTGATTGTACTCCACATTTATCACCATTCTTCTACCTGATATACATTATTAAGATCAGAAAAAAATTTTGCAAAGCAATAATGGAGCTAAGGCCTATAAATAAATTGCTATTTAGCTCACTTTAGAGTTTAGAGCAACCATCAATATGAGATTATGGATATAAAAATATATATGCATCTACATAGTATATCAATTGCAGATCATTTCTCAAATCTAAAACATCAAAATGTTTGTTCCACAAGAGTATTTTTGACAAAAATATGTAATGTCTGCAATAGACAAATGACTAGATGTTCAAAAGGTCAAAAAGGTTAAAAATATATGGGTCTTGGCATGGAAAAAATAACTGAAATAAAAACATTTTAAAAGGGTGTTGGCCGATAAACTAAGACATGAGACACGAAACATTATGAATATGTAAGAAAGACAACTCTATCCACTAAACGTATCCAATCTTACAGAGACCTTTGGAAGCCATAAAATTTGGGGACAATCCTGTATTTTTCTATGGCTTGAATGAGGACTGCTTACAAGGATGGAGCATGAGGAAAACCCAACTATCCAATGGAAATTGACATTTTTCTAATGTGTAATTTTCATCCAATTGTGGCATCTATAAATGTAAATGCCAGTGCATGGCCCATAGTATCCATTTGGCATTAACTCCCCGTCACCTTATACGAGAGAACATAGAAAATCTTAATATCCAAAGACTAGGGAAAGTGAAAAGGCTATGGAAAAGGAAGAAAGCAATGTAGAAAAAAATTGGAACTGTAGAAGAACAAGCATAATTCTATGAAACCAGCTGAGGCACCCATCCACTAGATGGTTAGAGTTTTGTAGCCAAGGTTGGTTTGTACATCCAAGGGACCAATAGTTGAAAGAAAAATCTGCTTACATAGCCTAGCCTAGCTTGGGGTAGAACAGATGGAATCTTAAATCAAAAGCTCAAGGCTACTCCTGAATGATAGCAAAGGGGAAGAAGGTGAAACAATAAACAAACGAGATGGGAGAGATCTCTACAAGAAGTGTGGATCTCTTACTATGGAATATCTATTTAAGGGTCAAGGCCAAAGAGAATTACTAGTGCTTCTAAACCTAAATTGCTTGGATGAAAAATGACTAATGAAAAGTGGTTTACTTCACTACAAATTGAGGCAAGTGAATTAGATTGGTCAGGATTGTAGCCAAATCTAGGAAAAATCTTAGAATTGTACCAAAGTTGAGCCCGATCAACCCTGATACACTTACAAACTACATAGGCCAGCACCATATGCCATGTGTTTATGAATGCCTTACATGATAGACTCTTAGACTATGGAACCTCAAGCTAAAGTGGCCCCATAGACTGCTAGGTTCATCTTAAAGAAAAGATTAGTGGGCTTGGTCCTTCATCACTCCACTTCTTCTTCCATCCATTGTTGATGAGATGAGATGAGTGAGTTGATCCTCAATTTAACCCCCTCCTTTTTCTTGGCCATGTAGACTAGGAAATCAGCATCAAACATACTGCATGAAATTATCAGCCAACCACGAAAAGCCATATTCATGTAAAATAGAACCTAATGTAACCAATAAAGGTATCAAAACAAAATGCTAAACATAAAGTAAAAGTTCAAAATATGATAGTGATAATGGTACAAGGAAAATTGAATATTTGTGGTTCGAATGAAATGAGGATTTTGATCACAATTTAGAGACTTATCAGATTGATTAGAAGAAAGAGATCAATTGAGGACTAAAGGTAATCGATGGCTACAATCACATGAAAGGATGAGTTAAGTGAGGAGAAATGGGGAAGTTGCACTTGGAAGTGGAAGAAATAGAACTTAGTAAGAGTTAAGTGGTGAAGAGAATTAGTAAGCAGGAGTTAGAAGTGGAGAGGAAATAGGAAGGAGATGAGTTTAGAAGTGGAGAGATTTTCGAATGAAGATTAGATAAGTGGAGAAAATTAAAATATATAATTTATTAATTGCTCCATGTGTCAATTAATTAGTCAATTAAATCAAATCAAATTATTTTATTGAGAAGGTGATAGAAAAGCTAGGATGTCGGTTCGGGTTCAAAGGACCAGTTTGCTGGTACAGCAAAATTTTGAAAAGGGGTTTAGGTTCGTTTGGGTCCGTTAGTACAAAAAATTTATATATATATATATACACACATATTTATGAAGCCTAGAAGCATGAGTTCGGATCCGAATGTCACATGGTGTCATTAAAATACCATAAACTTGTAATCATAGCATCATGAATCATGATCACACCATCGTAGCATCATATACTTCAAGTTCAACATCAAAGATTCAAAACATTAAAATGTCAAGTGATAAATCATTAGTTCATAACATCAAGTTCAAGTATCATTGTTTCAAGTTCAACTAATGGATTAAAAATTTATTGATATTCTTCTTCTTCTTCTTCTCCATCCTTCTTTATTGGCATTAGTTGACTCACAAAAAGAGCTAAGGCCAATGGGATCAGGTGCACCAATAATATTATTGGCGTCAAAACCTCAAATTCATCAAGTGCAAGCCGAGCAGTGGAAGCATCCAAGTCTGCAAGCTCTGCATGTAAATACCAAGTTCTCCGCTCTTTTTTATTGCAACCTATTGCGCTTTACTAAGTGGATGAAAGAATGTGTGCTCCAATTTCTTTATGATGTAGATGAACTAGCAACCTATGACAACAAGACAAAGTTAACAATTAAAATAAAATTATTAATCTTATAAAATAAAAATTACTAGAAATTTACAAAGACAAAGTAAACTAAAATTTTTAAAAAAAACTCATTTGTGATATAGCTTTGATTGCAAAGGTCTGCAACGTTTGGAATCTTTGGCCATGGAGGTACCACCAACTATGAGCATCCTTCCTAAACCGATGACGAAGAGCATCATTACTTAGACTTTTTGCATTCACAAACTCTATGAACTCATCCGTAATCAGATCTCGCATATCATCATCATGAAAGAATCTTTCAAATGCTGCCTTGTACCCTTCAGACACTTCTAAATCTCTATATTGTGGCAGCCTTCCTGGTAGATCAGTATATTGGGTGCTATAATATGTGGGCGTCAATGCATAGGCAAGCAAATGTAGAGGAGATTGCTTGCAATTGTTTGAAGACGGTCTCCTCAAGATCTTGATCTTTTTCATTTACAATTTTCTTGATCTTCTCAAGCATTGAGTGTATGCCATCATAGACCTCTCCAAGGAAAGGCCTATCCATGTCATGTTTCTTCCTCCAAACCCTTGTATGTTTGAGTAATATTATAGATATTATGTGTTATTGTCTAATAGCAATAGTTGAACGTATATGTTCCTTTGGTTATGGCTGCAGGATTCATATCCAAGATCATATTGTTTAAGGAGAGATTTTACTTAGTAAATATGTAAGACTAACCTTAACTTGTTGCAATTGTGAATCTAGGGCAGATTCTGGGGCAAATTTTGAAGGGGACATTACAAATTGCCAACACACTCAATCTCCACCACCCACCATTGGACAAGAAAACTTTCAAGCACTAAACCAATGGTAAAATAGACTGTAGTATAGACTACACGAGTCATCACTGGTATGGTTATTATTAGTTTGGTATCCGATAATAAGTGAACTTCTATCAGACTTTCAACTACATCATGTAAAGTCGCTGTCAGAAAATTTTGTCCCGAACTTACAATATTTGTTGTAGGTTATTTAAATTTTTCATTCACTAATGTTGATTATAACTGCTGTAGTTGCAAACCCTTGTGACCCAAGAAGATATGACATTAGTTGCTGCTGTAGCTTCTGGAATATGCCTAGAACAGTGACAGCACTCTTCAATGTGCCTAAAATTGCCCCAGCAATGTGTCATCTTTGGAACCCTAGAAATATAATGTAACATCCCTTTTTGGGATTGCCCTAAATCTTGCCTTTCAATCTGAGGTTACAATTTAGGCGGATTTGACTTTGTACTGATTTCCACTTTGGATGCCGCTCGCTGCTCTTTGGATGAATGCTTATGCTGATTGGATCAATGTATATGCTTGATTTTGGAGTGATTCCTTGATTTCCATTTCTCCTTTATACATTACTGATGAAAAGGTCGCCACCTTTCATAGAATTGAGTCACCACTTTTCATTGTTGCTTTTGCGAATAATATATTATTCCTCACATTGATCTCCCTTGGATGTCGTCCTCGTATGAACATTCTCACATGTTCATCATGGCTGCCCTTTGCAAGAGTCACAGCCCCTTTATCATTTATGCCCTTTGAAAGTCACAACCCTTCATACTTGTCCCTCTTTGAAAGAGTCGCAAACCTTTATAATTACCACCTTTTCAAATACTCGTAATCATTTATAAATTTTTCCCTTTGACGGAGTAACTTCCTTATTTTGTTCTCATTTCTTTTCTCTTCTATTAATTCTTTCTTGCTTCACACCTTCCTTTTTCTCTTCTTTCCTCTCTCCCCCTTTCAAATGAAGAGTTCTCCATTTTTATATCTCATGTTTGAGGGAGTCGCAACTTTTCATTTCATGCCTTTTGACCCTTCATTAACTTCACTAAATTTAATTACATTACATTTTCATTTTATTTTTATTCTTCTATATTTTTATTTTAATATTATTTTTATTATTAAATCCTATTTCAAAAAGCGGACATCACAGTCTGCCCTTCCCAAAATTGCTTGTCCTCAAGCAATGATTGAATGATCATGGAATCTCATCCATAATCCACCTTCCGTTTGCAACTCCGATATTATATGTTTTCTCACTTATTTTGAATGTGAATTATGATCGATAGTAGAAGCTTGGCAAAGCTTAACTTAAGACAAGTTTTCTCTCATCTTCCAAAGAAAGGTATCAGGCCATCTCATAATGGTGCCAATAGAATTCGCAAAAAACAACGTTTGCATGAGAGCTGCCTCAAATTCGTATCTTTTAGTTCACTCTTAGTTATTCTCTTCTTCTAGATCAGCTAAAAATATAGAGCAAAGCACGGAGCACACACTTGAAAACACAAAGTAATACACATGAATAAATGAAGACAAAGAGCACATACAAAGTAGATACATGAATATATCCAAATACAAAGCATACACATGAAAACACAGAGCATGCACATGAAAAACCGAAGCATACAAATGAATATATGAACGTCCAGCCATGACCAAATTCATCCCTTGTAATAATCAATCCATTATTTGAGCCACAAGAGGCAAGAACGTTCAACCGGGACTAGATCCATCCCTTTAGGTAATCAATTCATTATTTGGCCCAAAAGAGGTAGGAGCGTCCAACTAGGACTAGATCCATCCCTTGGGGTAATAAATTCATCATCATAGGTAGAGGTTAAATCCTCATTACGTTAGCTACCATTCTTCATATAAGGTAATCACTAATGGAAACCCCACGACTAGTTCAAAGATAAGCTTATCCATGCTCTAGATTGATAGTAGTGAAGGAGCATATGATGCCACGAGATTGATAGTCCCAACCGGTGCTAAGAGGGGAGGGGTGAATCAGCACCCAATAAAACTCGAAGTCACTCTTAGATCAGCTAACTATTACTGCATGCAAAACATAACCTATAAAGGAAATAAACAACACAAAATCACAGAAGCATAGAACACCGGATATATCACGTGGAAACCCAAAATGGGAGAAAACCACAGTGAGTTGAAACTCACAAAATTTGCACTCTTCTGAAGTGCGCCCTGTGAAGAGCCTTCCCTGTTAAAGGATTACAAATGCACTGTTAGGTGCAACTCGGTTAAAGGATTTTGAATAAGGTTTGTTAAAGCCTGCATTGTCAAAGGACTTTAATACATCAACTAGATGTCACCCAGTTAAGGGATTTAGTACAAGGGACCTGTTAATGTGCACCCAAATACTGGGATTTGGCTATTGTAATTGTTAGAGAGCAATAGAAAGGTTGATCTTTTGAAATGGCTTTGCAGAGCCTGATAAGATCACTATTTCACTCACTGAGAGTCACCATCGGGCACCACTAGTATGCCCTCCTTAGGTTACTGTGCTTCCTTGCACACTATCTTCCTTTTCTTCTTCTCTTCTTCTTTTCCCTTTCTTTTACAATGGTCCTAATCAGCATGTTGTTTCACTCTTTCTTCTTGGCAGAATGAAGGCAAATGATTATCTTTGCTAACTGAAGAATATATACACTTCCTACAGAGCGTAGGACAGCTGTACAGTTGAGAGAAAGAAGTGCAGATCGCTCAAATCCAATTTCAAAAGATCTTCCCACTCTTTGTCGTTGCGATCCCCATGAAGATCTCTTGTTAATCCACAAACTTTCCCTTTTAAGGAAACATCAAATGCACAAACTTTCCCTTAATAGAAAATCTGCCATGAATCCATCTTTCAATCGTGTTTCAATCTTTTAAAGGAAACATCAAATGCGTGTCACATACTTTCCCTTAATAGAAAATCTTCCATGATTTGTGCAACAAATCATGGTCAAAGAATCTCCTTAGTATCCGTTAACTGAAACCATCTTTTTTGGTCAACTATGCCTTTCGCCGGTCTCAATAAATAATAGACATACATCGGTCTCAATGATATCTTAACGATCAATGTAGGCCGGTTTACATCTTTCCTTATGCAGTGTTTTGGTCTCTGTCCTCACCAATCACTTCTCTATTCTCTGTCTACACTGGTCACCAACTCTGAACAGTTAGTACTATGTCGAGTACTCTGTTCAAGTGCATTGCTGGACTTCATTGAGCTCATCACTATGTCACCAGTTCCCTAGCATTTATATGTCACTGGCTCCCTAGCATTTGGACATTGTTATCATAGACATCAATGACAACACTATTGATTATTACCGGTGGTCTCTTTACCGATTGCATCCTTACCAGTAATGCCAACAGAGACTGCTAGTTGTACCGCATAGATAGTTGGATGGATTCCGCCAAGAGCATTGGGCCTTAAGGCCAACGACATGCCGGCAATGGATGTCCTTGGTTGCTTAGTTATCCGATGGGCTAGAGGAAGGAGAATTTCCAATGGAAAATGAGTATGTATCATACTGAGCCCCACTTTGTAGAAGTGTTAAGAAATTGTTATCTTAGTTTACCATTGATAGGAACACCTAGTGTATCTAGTTTTCAGGAGGTTACCCCTATGCACTGTAGGATGGTCTAAACGTCCACTCTCTCACCTCGGGCCACAAAATCCATATAAAGGGGATGGATAGGGATGGTGTTCACTATAGAGGGTTTGCATTGCACACCTGAGATGAACTATGGGAGATTAAAGACAAGAGTCTTCATGACTAGGCAAGCAATTATGGTATGTTCCAATTAAGTTAACTATTAGCATCCCATTGTCCTTATGAAGTAATCAATTTATAAAATAGAAGATAACATAGGATGCTTATATGATACTGATCAAGGTGATTTACATTGCTACATAATATTATTTACTGTTGACATTGAATGTCCTTACTCTCTCGTTATCGTGTCAAAAAAAAGTGTACAGATTTCAAGTCCAATTTGGGGTTATCATTACAAAAAGATAGCCATAGAAGCTTCAAAGGGAGTTAAATTAAAATAATTAGCATGGTTGCTAAAATGTTTTTGATGTGATGCTAATACAAAAAATTATCTAATAGATCAATATATAAAAAATCATCAACCCTGGTGTTGGTCTTACAAGCTGATTATTTGAATCCCTCTAAAGATTTGCCAACTTATGTTCATTGGTTTCAAGGCAATGGCCAACGAACAAGATTGAAATCCTCCACACTTTTGGTTCTGCAAGACCAAGGATGGGTTATATTTCTCTTTGACAAATAAGGTATTGCTCTAACAGAAAAGCTCTCGCTAATTTAGATCAAGAAATTGCGATTCATTCAACAATTGTGGCTCAATTCTCAGACACACTCATCATTGGTCTTAAGAACATATAAACTTATCTAAAACAATGGAAAAATAATTAAAGTAAATAAGATTTGTTTAGTTTTAACCATGATTCTTATTTTGATTGTAACCAAGGCTTCTAACCACTGCCTATCCAATGTTACCTTAGAGTTTTCAATATCATTTCCTTACAATCATAGTTACAGTACTCGAGGAGTCCTGACAGTACTCGAGGAGTCCTGGCAGGACTCGGCGAGTCCCGAGTCAAGTCAGGCTTGCAAAGGCTTTTTGGCTCGGCAAGCTAACTCAACCGAATCCTGATTGAGTCCTCCAGGACTCGCAGAGTCCCACGGACTCGGTGGACTCGACGAGTCCCGTCATGCAAACTTTGCCGCATCCAGCTTCAAGGTGATTTACATTGCTACATAATATTATTTACTATTGACATTGAATGTCCTTACTCTCTCGTTATCGTGTCAAAAAAAAGTGTACAGATTTCAGGTCCAATTTGGGGTTATCATTACAAAAAGATAGCCATAGAAGCTTCAAAGGGAGTTAAATTAAAATAATTAGCATGGTTGCTAAAATGTTTTTGATGTGATGCTAATACAAAAAATTATCTAATAGATCAATATATAAAAAATCATCAACCCTGGTGTTGGTCTTACAAGCTGATTATTTGAATCCCTCTAAAGATTTGCCAACTTATGTTCATTGGTTTCAAGGCAATGGCCAACGAACAAGATTGAAATCCTCCACACTTTTGGTTCTGCAAGACCAAGGATGGGTTATATTTCTCTTTGACAAATAAGGTATTGCTCTAACAGAAAAGCTCTCGCTAATTTAGATCAAGAAATTGCAATTCATTCAACAATTGTGGCTCAATTCTCAGACACGCTCATCATTGGTCTTAAGAACATATAAACTTATCTAAAACAATGGAAAAATAATGAAAGTAAATAAGATTTGTTTAGTTTTAACCATGATTCTTATTTTGATTGTAACCAAGGCTTCTGACCACTGCCTATCCAATGTTACCTTAGAGTTTTCAATATCATTTCCTTACAATCATAGTTACAGTACTCTAGGAGTCCTGGCAGGACTCAGCGAGTCCCGAGTCGAGTTAGGCTTGCAGAGGCTTTTTGGCTCGGCAAGCTGACTCAACCGAATCCTGATTGAGTCCTCCAGGACTCGCAGAGTGTCATGTCCCCATTTTGGCTAACATCGTTTGGCGTGCCAGATCAGTCTATCACGGGCTCTCATAGACTGGTGGCGATGTGGAGAGAGTCATTCTGATGATTACTTGGGGATTGGATGGTTTTATTTGCTTTTGGAGAGATGGTGTTTATCATATTTTTTATTATAATGTGTTATGTGGGGCCAAAATGTTATAATTTTGAGTTGAGTTGCACTTTTTATTTTATAAAGTTACTTTTTATATAAAAGCGCATTATAAAGGGATTTTATAAGAATATTTTATAGATACTTCTAGAAGTTCTGGTGGTTTCTTAGAAAAGTGAATAAATAGAGTGCTTGGCCTCTCATTTGGACATCCCATGACTTGAGTTTACACTACTTTTCTCTTTGAGCATTTGTGGCGCCACCTTGGTTTGCAGATTGTCATTTGATCTTTAGGAACGGAGTTTCTTAAGGATTTGCATAACTGAGGAGGTGAAATATCCTTTGAAGGGTTGCACTTTGGAAGTGGTATTCAGCCATTTCAAGTTGAGCTAATTTGGAGTCCTCAGACTTACTTGAGGGTTTGAATTTTGGTTGCAAGAGGGAAAAAAAGCAGTACGAAAAAGCAAAGCGAAAAAGCAGATCCGAAAAAGCAAAGCGAAAAAGCAGATCCGAAAAAAGCAAAGCGAAAAAGCAGATATGAAAAAGCAGAGCGAAAAAGCAATCCGAAAAATTAGTGCAGCCATCTACAATCAGGGTTTTACTTGCAGCATTCGTCATTTCTAGAATTGTTGATTCAGCCACAAAAGTCTACATATTAGGGCCACAATTTTACATGATATCGGTTGCTATTTGCATTGGAAATTATAGCCATCCTTTGGAGTTGGTTCATCATTATTGGCATCGATTTTCCTTGGTGAAGAAAGCAGATTATATTGGTGAATAAATCTGATATTAAAATCAAATATACAGTCTTGAAAGGGCGCCTTTGGTAGGTGTGATTTTGGTTGTGGAGCTCACATTTGGCATTGATTTCATTCAAGGCTTGGGTCGCCCATTTCCTTGGATCTTGGAGATGATGTTTGGTGCTTGAGACAGAATTTATATGCTGCATATTATTTTATTTTCAAGATCTGACCAGAACAAGGGCGGCTGGCTTAGAGAGCTCGATTTGGCTTGGAAGAACACATTTTCAATTGGAGTTTGGTTGCTTCTTCATCTATTCACAAGGGCGCTTCAATCCAACCAGCTTTCATTGCATATAGTCCATCATTTCATTGTATAAGCATTACTTTTAGTTACAGCTGTAGGAGTGCATTTTCATACCAGCATATCATATATTTGTAATTCTGGTAAATGTCAAGAGTCTTGGCTTATTGATGAGCATTGTATTGGATCATTGTGTTGTAATAAGAGATACTAATTTGCTGGTCATTTGTAGTTGTCATTGAGCAATTCTATATCATTTGTAGTCAGCTTAGTAGTTTGCATACCAACTGTTTGACAAAATACCAGTTGGCTGTAGGTGATCATTTTTTATGATTAGAATTCATATATGCATTCAATATTATCAGAATAAGTTGCACATTCATGTTAGGTCATTGTTTAATCAATTTAGAGTCATTTGTAAACATTCTCATCGATACTAATTGAAGAAAAGAATCATTAAAGCAAACTGAAATTTTATATCAGTCATATGACCCTTGTATGCAAAGTATTTGATGAAATTCCTTGAGTCTTTATCAGCATTTTGAGAGCAGATTTGAGCAGGGTCATTACACAGAGTCCCACGGACTCGGTGGACTCGACGAGTCCCGTCATGCAAACTTTGCCGCATCCAGCATAAAATCAAAAGCAAATAACAATTTTTTTTAATTATTTTTAAGCATTCTTTTTGTTTTATATGCCTTGTCTAAGACCTAAAAAGGTCATTCCATCATTTGCAAACACTTAGAAGAGAAAAAAGACTTGGGAAAAGAATATAGGAGTTTTAGAGGATTGCAATTCGTGTCTCGAACTAGCCATGTAGTGCTTCAGGATGCGAACGCAATTGGAGTATGTTTGAGCATATACACACAAAGAAGCGCAATAGGTTGGCAGTGAAAAGGATGAATGATCTTGTGTTTCTACATTACAACCTTCATCTTCGTCATAGACAAATCTTGGGCACTGACACATCTATCATTTTAGAGGAAGTTGATCCACTGGCAGAGTGGAACACTAAGATTGATGATCATGTCTTCAGTGATGAAGACTTGGAATGGGTTGATCAGGTGGATCGAGAGGCAGAGGCAGTAGCAATGGCACAGGAGGAGGCTAGAGCGCGAGGAGACCCAGTGGAGGAGGATGAGGATGAGGAGGATGCCACTGAGGCTGAGCTTCAGACACAGGGACAAAAGATGGCTGCAAAATCTTCCATGACCTATCTTAGGCATTCACACAAGAAGACATAGGGCCTTAGTCTTCTAGGCTCTAGCTTTTATTTTGATATATGTTTTGAACTTTTGATTCCATGGATTTCATATTCCATGAATATTGTAGACTTTTAACAGTGACACTATTTATATTTCAGATTTCTAATGTGTTATTTAGTAACTAGTTTAACAGCTAACTTATTTCCTTCAAAAATTTGCATTTATACTTATGTGATCAATGTAAACTTGTGTATGTCTGCAAAGTAAATTCTATTTATCTCAATTATTGTGTCTTTGATGTTAATTAACTGAATGATGCATGAAAAAAGTTTTAAATCTTTGAATTTCTTGGGTTTTTCAATTTGTTGAGTCCTTAGTAGGTTCGGACGTCGAGTCCGAGTCTGAGTCTGAATCCAGCTTGTCAAGTCTGAGGCGAGTCCAAGTCTTGTAACTATGCTTAGAATATACCCTAATTCCATATCTATCTATAGTTCTTTGAGATCCACGATAACCCACCTAAATCCTTATATCTTACTTTAAGCAACTTAATCATTTCCGTGAAAAGATGTAGAAAATAAGACATACATCATGAAAATGCACAGAGCAAAAACCAACAAATCTTGTTTATTAATTTCAAAGGTTTGAGTACAATAACCATGGAGACAACTAAGATAGATGTATCAAAATTTTTATGTTCATTCTAATAAGTAATTTGCCATACAATACATCATATGGGAGACCAATATTTTTTTGTATAACACAAAAAATAAAACATTATACAGACTAGTCATGACCTCTACAAACTCAAACTTCAAATCATTCATGATAGACCAGAATTTCATTCTATAGAACAAGGAAGCAACAAACTTAAGGTCATGTACAAGTGTATTTTGGTAGGTAACCACCCAAGAAACACAATATGACAAAAAGACATTTTAAAAGCATAAGAGGACAAATAAGATTTTCTCTGTAGATCGTTGTTGGAGCCGTTAATGTTGCTGATAGAGTTCCAAAACTTGTGGTGAGTCTGGCAAGTCATGGGTCGAGTTGACCCAGCCAAGTCAGAAAAACTCTAACCCGAACTCGACCAAGTCAGACACGTGACTCCCTGAGTCGCAAGTCACGTGGCTGACTAGCCGAGTCCAAGCCAAGTGACTCAGTCGGCGTCAATGTAAAGTTGGCAATTAAAAACCATTAAAAAAAAACTTTTTCTTTCTACTTTTTTACTTATTTCTTCCTTGCAGCCCTCTAAAAACATTCAATTTGAGATACAAAAGTCATGTCTAGAATCCGAGTGGATCACTGAGTTTCAATAACATCATCAAATAGAAGCTACATGAACACCATCCTTCCCTACAACAACTACAATTTCTTGAGTTCTTGTGCTTTGTTCGACAGGTAAGAGATTTTGCAAGAAGAGATTTGGAAATTGCATTTTTGGGCTTTATTAGTACTGTTTTTGGCATCTTAAAAATTCAAGAAAATGATGAACGCTATGGAGTTTTATGTGGTTCTCAAGGTGCCGATTTGGTCTTGGTGGCGGAGGCATTGCCCCTCAACCCCGCCCTTTACCGCGACAAGGAGGGCGCCTAGGGCATTGCCCCCAAACACTACAAGGGGTGTTGCCTCATCTGGAAGACTTTTTCTTTTGGGGAGATGATGTAATTGGCATAAAATGCCTATTGTTGTGTTTGATAATATCGGTTATTTGTCGGTGTATTACTTGTCATCAATGTATTGATTTGTGTTTGTACTTATGTGGTCGATGTATATTTATGTATTTGATCAAATTAGCTTCTACTTGATGATGTTATTGTCTTTAAGCTTTATTTAATATTGGCTGCATGAAACGAGTTTTAAATCCTTGAAAAACTCTAAATTTCAAGGGTTTTTTCACTTTGTCCAGCCATTGCCGAGTCATTGCCAAGTCACGAATCGAGTCGTCCTTGCCGAGTCTGAGTCTGGGAACTATGGTTGTTGATGTAGCTTTGATATGCAAGCTACTCTACCTCCAAAATTAAATTTAGTTCCTCTGCCTATAAAGCTAGGTGCTCTGAGATGACCGATTGAAATGTAGATCAAATTCTACATTTATTCACTCCAAAATTCAAAGCAAGAGTAGCTCCAAAAGATAATTGCTTGAAATTTAAATCAAATTTTGCATTTACTTCATTTCATTGTAATCCAAAACTACACCCACTAGCGAATAATCTGACCAAAATTTGCTGATTGCTAACAAAAGATTAGGTTGGTGGCTTGCAAAACTTCTCCAGCCATTGAATCTACACAATTTTTGGTGGCCACTGATACGTAAAAATCTGTTGAAGATTTGTTCGATGCTCTTGATAACTCACATCAAGTGTTGTCATGGCCTCTATGATGAATTTTTCATAGCCATATTCAAGTGCAATTATGTATCAAAATCAAGATCATATCTTGATCAAATCAACAAATGTCAAGATCAATATCTTCCATCAAATCAACAAATGAAAGAATTATGGGCACCAATAAATCAAAATGAGACTTCCACTAGTTAAAATCTCTTATTTTCTTGCTTGAATCAAGAATATTCGAGACAATCTGGTGTTGAAGATGCCCAAAGAAATCCAATTTTGATTTAATCTGTTGCTCTATCGTTTGCAAATATGCATATTCTTCCACTGCTACAGAAGTCATTTTTTTCAATTAGTCTCGAATTCTCCACAACCTCGATGAAATTGAGTAATTTGGCATATTAGAGACAAGGTGTCGTTTAGGTCCCCACATGTCAACTATTGGTTTTAGTAAAGGGTCATTTTTTGTCATGCATCCACCTAAGCAGAGAGAGCTTTAAACAAACTTGGTTGCAGGCAATTATATAAACAACAAAACTTGGGCGATAAAATGAAAGGGTCCACTCAAGGTCCAATTAAAGTGATTAAATAAAGAAGCTGACTTAGATTATAATACCAGCAATTTATTTAAGAGGCTGACTGAATTTAATTATTAAACATTACTCAAATTAAACAAAAGGGCAACACCCAAGACATGCAACTCTTCAAACATAATGGATCTTGTGGAGAGGTGTGATCCCCCACCATTGAAGATATAAAGGGAAGAGCATCTCATTCGGAGGAGGAAGGAACTCAAAATAGGAAATCTGAACAGCAAGGCAGAAATTCATTAATAAATACAAATGGAATGATAAAAGCGGAAAAAGGAATAAAATATTCTAGCAAAGATAAGAGGAGATAGTCCTAAAGGCGGTAAGAATTAGAGCAGCCTTAGAGAAGTCGGACACCAATCAAGGAAATTTATGGAAGAGCAGACCCTAAATCTAGGGCAGTAAATCAGGAATACAAACAGCTGTAAATATATTGAATTTAGGCAGAAATCTGTCAAAGCTTTCAAGTCTTATATACCTACTAAATTGCCAATCGCCAAGAGCAAGCGAACACATCGAATAAGCAAGCATTTCAAGTTAAGGAAGAAGCAGACTTCGGATCAAACATCCATCAGTCCATCAGAAAATCTTATCAGTGGTGAATACCATTCAGATCAGACTAAGAATAGCAAACTGATACATTTTTCCAGATCTGCTCTTCTCAGCATTCTATAATCTTAGAACTTTGTGGTCTATATATTACTTATGCATAGATAGACAATAATTATCTCTTATGTATGTATATTAATCTATGCTCCACGAGGATGTGTCCCCAAGCCTTTTTGGCCCGCTCCCATTCCGGTACGATGCAGGGATACAAGGACATCATTTCCGGTCCCCTGTGTCGTTCCAATTTTGGAAAATAAACGAAGCAGTACCCAAAACAGCTAGTCATTTTTGCAGGGGAAGACGGCCTGGTCGTCCCTAGACCGTCCCCAGGATAGATTCCCATCCCCAATGGCCCATGGCCCAGCCACAAAAGTGGCATTGCAAACATTAAAAAACATTTTTTTATACTTACCTTCATTTGATCGGCCCCACATGACTAATAAAAGATATTAAAATATTCCAAACCCTATTTTAGAAGATAAAACTCTAAAAACTTGTTCATTTTATTCTTTGCTAAGAAGTGAAGGAAGCTTGTGAGGGGGTGAACAGCAATTGCAAGAGGAGGTTTTGGCATCATATCTTCTTCATTAGAGGTATGTTTTTCATTTTCCATTTGTTTTTGGTTGTTTCTTTTAGATTTTTTCAAGTTTTGCAACACATGGGGAGGGCATTGTGAGTTTATTGTTTTTTTTTTAACTTGCAAACCTATCTAACATTTTAAAAAGAATATAATAACAAGCAGCGGTGGGAGTGAGGGGAGTAGTGATAGTATGCAAGTTGAAATGGAAAAAACATCTCATAAGAATAGACCTAGTAGTAGGACAGCCATTGGGGGGTCTTCAAGCAATGTGAATGTAGCAAGGGCAGCAACCTCTAACCCATTTAAGTGCCCTTCCAAAGCCCTCAAAGACTTTGCAAAAGGCCCATCCTAAGAAACCTCTCCTACAATTTGGTAAAAGTGTTGATAAAGATAAGAAAAAAAAATTCAGGGGTAGTAGGGTCTGGGAGTGCCATTTGTGCCACAAACAATATAGGGGCAGCTATACTAGACTCTATTGCCATCTTTTATGGATAGGTGGTCAAGGGGTGAAAGGTTACAAAAAAATAACACAAGCGCAAAAACTTGAGGCAACTAGATTGCATATCGAGGGGGAGACATTGAAAACAAAGACTTTCTCATATGAAAGAAAGTGGCATGCCCACTCCCACTTCTTGTAAAGGAAAGGCAAAGAAGACTAAGAGAGAAACCAATGTTGTTGATTTGTTTGATTTGCAAGCACGAGAAATGGATAAATAATCTATGGCTAAATTTCTTTATGCTCATGCTATACCATTCCATGTCTCACATTCATCATATTATAAACAAATGTGCAAAGATATCTATGTTGTTGGTCCCTCATTTGTTCCACCTGGAGAAACTAAACTATGCACCACCCTTTTGATAAAGAGTACTCCAAAGTAAGTATTTTGCTGGAGGATATGAGGCATACATGGTTGAGGGATGGATACTCCATCATCATGGATGGGTGGAACAATATCAAACATCGGTCTCTCATCAATCGTATTGTCTATGATGTCCCCAATAAATAGAAATTAGAAAGATATATAATTAAATTAATTGATTAAGTGGTCCCAAATTTAATAATATCCTACGGAACCTTTAATTAATTAATTTAATTATAAAAATAAGTAATGAATTACTTATGTCAGCATGCTTGTAACCCTTCGGGAATCTTCTTCCCTTTATAAGGTCGTGTTTGGCATTGTAGGAAGTCATAGTGGAGTGTTATGTTTCTTATGTATTTGTGAATTCCAATTGGAGTTTAGCACTGTCTATCATTTCGGAAGTGCACGATCCTCCCTATTCTAGCACTTAGCAGTTTCGATGGGAGTCACCCCTCACCCTATTCTACTGATTGGTCCAAATTTGTGAAGTCTTCACTTGAAGACAAATTTGATGTAATATGAGATATATAATTTTAAAATACAAATTCTTGGTCTGTCACAATTCATTCTGGTTGTTGGTGAGTGTCCTATGTTAGAATTTATTCATTAATAAATTTGGTGAGTGTCCTATGTCCAAAATGGGTACCAAATGGTGCCAAGTGTCAAAGGAAGCCGACGGGTGTCTTGTATTGAAGGAAGTCGAAGGGTGCCAAAAGGGGCCCTACCACACAAGGCAAAGAGGAAGCTATCAAAAGGGGACTTGTCGTACGGTACATCACATTGTCACTAGCACAGTAGGCTCTTATTTTCTTAGAGCTATAAATTGTTCAAGGAAAAGGAATAATGCAGCCTTCCAATTTCAGATTTTGAGAGATGCTATAGAAGAGGTTGGACCCTCTAATGTTGTGCAAGTAGTCACTGATTCAATCCGGGTGTGCAAGTTAGTTGGATTGATGGAGGGTGCTTATAAGCACATTTTTTGGACCCCATTTGTGTGCATGTATTGAAACATACCTTGAAGAACATTGGGAAATTTGATTGGATGAGAGCAATGGTGTCAAAGACTAGAGATGTGTAAATGTTTATTTGCAACTATCACACTTCTCTTGCACTCTTTAGGACATTTAAGAAGAAAGAATTTCTCAAGCCCATGGAGACTAGATATGTTAGCTACTTTATTTTGTTGGAGAGGATGCTTGAGGTCCAAGAGGGTCAACAATCCATGGTGGTCAATGCAGAGTGTGGTAAATGGCATGAATCAAACATACCAAAGGGAAGAATTATGAAGCAAAGAATCCTTGATGATAACTGGTGATCCACGATGATATAAGAAAATTGTTATTGTTTATTTTATTAAACTATTTCTGATTATGGCATTTGCTGTTTTTATTAAACTTGTAACTTGTTTGCACTTGCAAATAATTTGCTCCTTGATTGAGCCTTTTATGCAAGTCATTAGATATGTTGATACTGACTCTCCTAACCTTGGAGAGATTTATGAGACCTTTGATAGCATGCTTGGGCAGATCAAGCAAGCTATTCATAGCAAGGTCACCAATTCTAGATTTTATGTGGAGCATCTTAGGCCCATTGTGACACGGTTGTGGAACATTATGAACACCCCACTTCATATGGCAGCCTATGCTCTCATTCCCAAATGGCATGCACCGAGACTTGAGAAAGTGTCTCCATCTAGTGATGAAAAGGTGATTCTTGAGTTTTCAATTTAAATTTTATATAGCAAAGCAGATCTCTTATAGTACTGATCTTATCTCTTCATTATTTAATAAGATTTTTTTGTGTTCAACTCAGGTGTTGCAAAAATGTAAAATGAAGATGATGCTACTAAACTTCATGCTTAATGGCTTGTATTCACCAATCTTCGTTGTCCAACCTTTGGTAGACAAGAGGCGAGGACGAGTACAGCAACATTAGCTCAAAATGACCCTATTGGATGGTGTACGTGGCATGGTAGGGATGCATCAAAGCTGAGAATACTTGTCGTTTGTCTTCTTTCACGGGTTTCCAATCTCTCTATTGTAGAGAGGAATTGGTCCACATATAGCTTCCTCCAATCAATCAAGAGAAACAACCTTACCTCTAGACAATCAAAGAAGTTAGTGGTTGTTCACAGTGCATTGTGGCTACAAGATCAGCAAACTACCAAGTATCATCACTCCAGCTTAATTAACATTGGGATGTCAATCCCAAAGATGCTTTGCAAGTTGAGAAGGATGACACACCTCCGAGATTGGTTGTGGAAGACCCTTGTCCTGGCAATGACTCAAATTTTAGTTATGTTTTTTATTTAGATCCTAGACCTACCATGTGTTGTTTATGGACAGCCATATATTTACTCATGTCTTGACATTATGGTTATTATCGACAGCTGATTATGGTGTTGGACTTCTATGTTTACTATTTAGTAGTTTAGTTATAGTATGTCTACTACTTACATTTTAATATTTTATGTCATTTCATGCTTGAAACTTGGAGCCTTTGGGCATTTTTGCTATATGTATGACATATATTGACAATGAAAGCATTTGAATTTTGTTAATTTGATTATCAATTCAAGTCTAATGCAATGTATTAAGCTTCTAAAATGTCTATGATGAATGGTTTATCAATGTTAAGAAATGCATATTTGAAATATATATATATATATAATTCCCTATTTTTTTAATAGTCACCCCCTACCGTGCCCTAAAAATTGGCCCTAAAGAGTAATCGTATTGAAAACACATCTCGTCATCCCCGTCTACGAAACTCCATAGAGCATAGATATTTATATGACAAAATATGTAATGCATATGTCTAATGATAAAATTATTTGATACCAATCTTGTATGAAAGGTAGGTAAGCAAGGAGTTATATGATGGCTATTTAAGTAAGCCACCCTAGGGATGTCCATGTTGCCTGCCCACCAAGTCCAAGAGAGTGAGTGCCTTCTCTTGGGCTTAGTGTGGAGCTTGCTTCAACCAAATCTATCATGCTTCTTCCTCCAACCCCTAATGTGTTTGTACAATATTATAGATATTATATGAATGTTATGTGTTCTTTTCTAACATTAATAGTTGGAAATATGTATGTTTGTATATGTTTCCTTGGTTGTGATTGCAAGATTCAAATCGAGGATCACATTGTTTAAAGAGATATTTTACTTGGTAAAGATGTAACCCTAACCCTAATTTGTTGCAATTGTGATTCTTGAGCAAATTTGGAAGGGGACATTACATTTTCAATGCACTTCTATTGAGTTGAGCACAAGACCTTATAGTTGGCAAATATGTCTTCCAATTGTAGCCCTCGCAATTTTGTGATTTTCATTTTGCTCTCCTTTTTGGCTTTCTACACTACTTCCTCTAGGTCTTTAATTCTTCCTGCCACTTTATTCTTGTTTTACATTATATTTGTAAAAGGAGCAAGGGAGGGTGGCCTTTGTACCACAAAGCTAAGAGGACTTGGGCTTGATGTTGATGCAACATTTTTTATAACTGTTGATTATATACATCTTGTAATATTACAAGATCTTCCTGACACCAAGAAAACCAAGGAAATGCAATCACTAAATCAGGGAACATTATGTTATTTCTCTACAAATAAACAAACAATGGGGATGGAGGGACAAAATAAGTTAAAAGCTAACGTCAAGGTCCTCTTTAATGCATGATTTCTAGGTTGGATGTGCATCAACATAGTGTCAAATGAAGGATTCACAAGGAATGTTTAGCAGATTCCTTAAATATCCTACTTGCACGGAAGGAGCCTCTTTTGGCCATGTCCTTTACAAATTTGCTTGCACCAAAATGTTTTGGATATAGTTTCAACTTGCCTACCATTATTTATTCAATGGGTCCCTTTCTTGGTGAGATCCAATCATAGTTCCATAGAGTTTTGCAATGGGAGGGGGTGGATTTTAGGGATGAGTGAACCAAGGACCTTGATTTGAGGATGACGGGGATGGTAGCTGGTGGGAATTTGGGGGTACGCCTTGAGTAGGATTGAGGGATAGCATTCCTCACAAGGGTCTATTACAAGCACCTCCACCAGAGTTCCAGGGGTCAGTGCCTTGAGCACATTCCCCAAGCCCAAATTCAAGCCTTTGAAGCCACATGTGCCTTCATGGTACTAGCTATTTATATAATTTTATCACTATGTTTTTCTCCAACACCAAGTCCTCACTATTTTACAATTTCAAACCAAATGTTTGTTCTTCAAATAACCAACAGTGAAGCTGAATAAGCCAACCAGTCTAAATGAGGAGGCCTGTGCAATTTTTATAGCTTCTTTTTAGTGTTTACAGTGTGGGTGGAGCCCATTAGAATATAAGGGATGGGGTTAGTGGCCTAAATTTAATAAAAAATGTTTCTTGCTCAAAACGTTTCACTTTTTTAAGTGCTAGATCTGGGAGATGATGGCATGTTTCTGGGATGTTTAAGAAACATGGCTGAGCTTCTTGAGGGTCCTAGGGACATCCCAGCATCCCATCAATGTTCCTATTTAGGGGGAAGCCCCAAAAAATCCCCTCTAAGATAGTGGAAGACATTTCTTGTCAGCCTGCCATCTTGAGGATGTCCAGATCTCCAGAAATACCATTTTTTCGGGGGGGACATGTACCTATGGATGGATAAAGGTATTTGGAAAAAACTTCAGATACAACTTGCCAAGTCACCATTGGCATCCTGTGGAAGAAATGGCACTAATAATAGCATACCAAAATCTACCACTATTCAGACTCCACTAACATGAATTATTTTCCAAAAGAAAGTATTTACTTTTTTAAACATATGAATCATAAATATGCTTTCCTCATAAAACTATTTAAAATGAAGGCTAAAACAATAAATTGAATATATATCACACCTAAGCTACATTTAGTAGGTCTGGAGTTAATTTACCATCACTATGAGTAAGTTGAGCAATGCCCCCAATTGCCTCTTTAGCTTTACGAGGAACAGCCAGTGAATTAACATCAAAATCCTTCATGGCACTGACACCTAGGGCTGCTGGTATTGCCTGTGAACAAGAAATGCATAAATGTGAAGAGGCTTCATTCAAACAGATTAACTTTGTCATCTTAAAATAAAAAATGATGCCATATTATCTGACACATTCCATACCTTGAACAGTAATCCATTTGTGTCTTGGAAAAACAAAATCCATTTCCGGCCTAAGCTTTGCCTGCAGAATTACAAAACACAGAAGAGTTAGGATGTATGTGTTCAAGAAAAATAAAGGAGAAACATAATTTCTGGATAGTAAAATAAGCGTATACGCTTTTAGTTTTTTTCTCACTGTAATTCCCAATAACCAAATATGATGAACTTTCATCACTAACAAAAATTCTGTCACAAATAATAACTCATAATGAAGAAGTTATGTATCCTCTTACAATGTTCTTCTGTTGAAGTTTTGGAATTTGACTATTATACATGGATCAATATCATAATATCTAGCAAACATACCATTGGTCCAGAAGCCCACTGGAATAAAGCATTGCATGTATATCTCCATGCCCGTGCGGCTTTGTCTACGAACAGATAGAAATCAATCTATTAATATAAAACTTGGTATAAATTAGTATAGTTCAATGTCCAATTTCTACTTAGGAATACATCCTCGTTCTTTATTCTTTATAAAAAAACATAAGCTGTGCCTAACTTAACCATTTTTGTTCCAAAAATGTAGATATGAAAAAAAACTAGAGTTCCTCAATAATTCATCCTGAAATGCCTTCTAATCACGTGTGATTAAGACAGACCACAGACCTGAATTTTGTATTTGTCTGAAGGATCCAGTGCCACTCTAGCATCATTGTCTTCCAAGCAGGCCACCTTCTCCTGTCAAAAATAGAAGTTAACAAAAGTATATATTTAAAAGTTTGTGATGATCACAGTCCTGTGCATATATTTGAGAATAATCTGATGGCAAGAGAAACCTGCTTCAGAAGGTGGACTTGATCAGACTTCATCCCAAAATATGCATTTGATTCAAGAAGCTCTTGAGTTCGTCTATGAGTATCATCCGATGTCATTATGACGAGGGGAATTAGCAAATTGATATGTCCTACAGAGAACACAGTTAATTTCCCATTTTACCTAGAAGGGTCATGGCTCAGCTTATACCATTTACAATACAAAAATATCTAAAGTATTTTCTACCACTCTACTCAAAAGAGCTAGGTCTATTGTGACATGTATAATACAAGTGTGTGCTAGGTCTTTTTGGCATTGGCTACTAGATCAACTTAGCATAATTTCAGAGACATGCATTCATTTGTAATTTTGTACAATATTAAAGAAGAATAACCTGGAATAAAGAATATTTCGAGCCGTAACATCTATCAATAGTGTTATTATAAGCTAAACTAATTAATTGAAAAATGGAAGGAAACAATCTGGAAAGATAACATAATATGCAACTGCAAATGACAGAAACTAAACTAAAAATGCAAGCTTCCTAAGATGTCACATCCCTCTGAATTGTTTTATTTTAACGATCTAAGCATAATTGTGCTCTAGATGGTTTTTGGTTTTACTTAAACAGTGGTTTTGCATAATTGTGCCCTAGATGGTTTCTGGTTTTACTTAAATAATGGTTTTGCATAATTGTGCCGTAGATGGTTTCTGGTTTTACTTAAATAGTGGTTTTGCATAAATGATGCTCTAGATGGTAACTGCTTTTATTCTTGTTCATGATGCTCTAAATGCAGATAGCATGTATGGATGTCATGATGAATTTCATTGTATTTATCATGGATGTAATTGTTTATCTCACTTTATGCAATTATTATTCTAATGCCATGATATCAGACTGACTACTTTTGTTTTGGCAAGTGGATATAGGATCGACTTGGCCTCCGAGGAAAGGGGGGGGAAGATATCACCAGGAAAGGGGGAAAGGAACATGGTTAAGGTCAGTGATGGACTGGATATCAGAGGACTGGTAAGTACTGATTACAACCGGCTAGTGTTGCCTTATCGACCTAGGTCCCTAGTTGGATTTTTGGATGGGGAGTGTTCTCTAAAGCTTTAAGTCAATTTGGCAACAACCATGGAGTCATTTGATGAAAATGCCACCAACTTGCACCACACAGGAAATTGTAATCTTGACACATTGTTGCGGTTTCGTGTTAGCATTTCCTTGTTAATACTTTAATTATTAATAACTAATTTTACCAAGTGATGATATGAATATATGTATGTATAGTCGTGGTATAAATATGTAATTACATGAGTGTAGATAAACGGATTGGATACTTAAGTCGTATTATCTACACGTGTAATTACTATATATATCTATGTAGCTTAAATACTACGACTATATTTACATGAATATCTATATATCATTACTTAATAAAAAATTGAATATTTTAAACACTTAATTTATTCATTATGGCTCGTAAGCATTTGATATTTAAAATGAAATATATTTAATCAAATCTTAAGAACGTTTGAAAGGAAAGGAAAGGAAAGGTCTTTTTATAGTCCATGACACCAACCATATGTTTTTAGGTCTACATATGGTGACAATGATATGGGACTACCTCGTACTCCTTGCAGGAGGCATCTAATTGCACTACAAACAAGGCAAACATATCCTACCCCCTTGTGGGATTTGAACTTGTGACCTCTCTTTCAAGAGTACAAGTTCTCCACCACTAGGCCAACTAGGTCAAGTTCTCTTTGAGTTGATTGTCATTGAAACATTTAAACATTCATATTAATACAAACATTTTAAAATTAATTATCAAATTAATATTTGTGACTACTGCCACCTTGTACTTTGATTAATTTATTTAAATAGCAGAAAGAACTTGGAATTTAAAATTATAAAAAAGATAACATCAGGCACCATCGGGAGAATTATCAGCACTTAGGAACATTGTGTTTGAACTATATAATTCTTGGATTTTCTCTTGGCAAACATTCAAATGTTTTGCTAACCATCACGATAAACTTTAAACCTTCTTCCTTCAGCCATGATGTAGGGGGGCGGAATTTTAGAGCCAACGAGGATTATTAAAATTGCGGAGATTCGTTGTCTTGTTGCATGTCTCTTGAACAGCTTATGACTACCGTAATGGATGGTCATTCGATGAAATCAAGATGTAATTAAACCTAAATGAATCGTAATTGAGGGGGGAGAATTTGGCAAGCTATGTAAAACGGTTTTCTCTTTTTTCGAAGGGGGATTCTTGGCTCTTGGCTCTTTTAAAAAAAGGGAGCGATATCAGCTGCAGTAATGGTATTTCAATGGGCGTAGAAGAGGGAGTCTTGTCTCTTCCTCAGAGATTGGCAGCGAGAGGACAGTCAACTCACGTTCTTTCCTCTAGTCCGAGCTCTTACACATCATTACAAGCATGTAACATTCCCAATCAGCTTCTTAATACAATTGGAAGAGAAGAGTTACGTAAGCATAATAGTAATGACAGCAATACAAACCGTGTATGAGAAAGATGTTCTTTAGCTTCCTTCCTTCAGTAAGCTTAACTTGAATACTAGAGTGTGTTGATAACGTTAAGTGCTTAAAATAGAAGAAAGTTTGTTTAAAAAGAAACGAACGTATAGCTCTTATTGCATGCAAGAAAGATTTATTAAGTTTTCAGCTTTTTCAATGTGAAGAAGTCTCAGGGTGCTAGATTTTCTTTTGTCAATTTGAAAGTTAAAATTATCAAAATATAGGCATCCTTCAGTTGTTGAGTAAGGCTGCAACCTGTTAGTTAACAGATTGGTCTTTAATAATATTGACTCAAACCCTCACAAGACTTCTCTATTAACGAACAGTCGAAAGAGCTTTCAAATAGCTCAATCTTTGAATTAACAAGTACAGCTCCCTAAAATAGATATTCAATGAATATGTTTTTATTGGTTTTCAATAAAGATGGGGTATGCTCTTAACCAAAGAGCAGAAGAGGCTTCAAATGAATGTTCATCACTATGAGGCATTCACGAACAGATATGCAATCAAAATTAATGTTAACTAATTTCTACAGTTGTGCCTCAATTCTCACAACCATGAAAACCAAAACACAATGAAATCACCATAATTAATTTCTGCAAATGCACCTCCACGACCATGGAGATTACATGTGCAATGTACCCACAAGTGATATAAATCTGTCGAACAACATGAATATAATAGAAGAAAACAATAAATAATGACACTCAAATCACCTTATAATCACATATTCAAAAACACAATTTGACATCAATGACTAATTTATTGAATCATCCCCTATTCACCCATCCCACAGTAAAGAATAATAACCAAATTTTAATGAGTAGCAACCATGACTCAAAATTCGAGTCTCACTTAGTTGTCGCAATAACAGGGGGAATTCTAGCCAAAGATTGCCAATTCCTTTATGTCTTTCTATTTCCTATTTAAAGATTCCCAAACCTGCGACTTTTCAATTCCCCATTCCGTAATTGTTTCTTGAAATTCAAATTATAGAAGCCCTTCATTGTTGTAACTGCTCTTCATTATCTATATTAAACATTTCACTTTTTCCCTTTTAGGTCTTGCTCTTCCATAGAGTTCCTTCGGTTGTTGTAACTAATTCTTGGGCTTCTTAATTACCTTTAATTCTCGAAAGGCTCTTTTTGCCTTCATCAAGCCTTGATGAACTTTATTGGAAAATGAAGATACGTTTGGAACTCTCAATTTAGTGGTCACTGCTTAAATTGGAATCTTGAAACCGATGTAGAGGAGGTTTCACAATAATAACACTCAAGGTGTCAGGCTTTGGAAAAGTGCAGGCAGTTTTTCGGAATCCGATGGATCACTTTACACATCCACAGGACCTACTGGCTTCTATAATATAAATTCTCCGACATGTTACCATGTGCATTGGACATTTGGTTCTGCCAATGTTTATCAGACTTTTGAGTAATTGTTGGCACTACGTAGGGTTTTTCACCGCATATCTTCAGAATCCAATGATGGAGCAGCTACAATGACAATTTTTCGAAGCACATCTTCCACTTTGCAAATGTCGGAGACTAACCTTTATGAATTCCCACTTTCGGTGTTTCAAGAATTGCACCTTTGCTACTATTCGTGATTGGCTTTTGCACCTCTCAACTACTATTCCCAATCAGCTTTCGTGCCTCTCAACTACTATTCCCGATTTTTGAGAATTTGCACTTCTCAGCTACTATTCCCGATCGGCTTTCGCACCTCTCAGCTACTATTCCCAATTTTCAAGAATTGCACTTCTCAACTACTATTCCCGATCGGCTTTTCCTCTTTTTGGTAGCATTTTGTTCTTCTCTCTTCAGATGTAACATAAGACAAAGTAACATAATCTTGACATGCTAAATCATAAACATGAGGTTAGCGATAGGTATATAAAAAAAATTAAAATTTTAAATAGGGGCCGAATTCTTGGGCAACACAAGCGAACCTAAGGAGAACTCTAATTTATTTTGGAGGGAAATAAAGAATTAGATGACCTGGAATTAAACAGACATTATACCTTGCAAGATACGTAGAGCACCCATGTACATAACGTGAATAAGTTCTAACTATGTCAAGCAGATATATATAAGAAGTAATAAAAAAAACAAAGCAGCGACCATACAGCGGTAACAATACAACTGTAGATGCAGTCAAATTTACACTGGCTAATGCATAGTGGATAATGAAAGAACCACACTCTCCAAAGATCTGAAAAAGGGAAATTATGCGGTACTTAAACATTCTTTACAACCTAATGTGATATTTATCAGTACCAAGTCGTAATGTAAGCAACATTCAGATATATTCTATAGCTTGAAAGAAAACAACACTTGTTCTAGTCTTGAGATTTGAATCAAGTAAACCCAACCAGATAGAGCAGCAATAGCAATTATTGTTATTTTTCTTTAACCAAGATAGATTGATCAGTATGAACCTCGTAAAGACAAAAATGTCAGAACGCATAGAGGACAATTGAATCCTATTTGAGTATACACCGATTCTTTACTATGTTTTCTAAAGGTGCAAGTCAGATAGGGTGAGAATCTGACAACATGTTAATCATGTGCAATGAATCCTTGGCCAAGGTACATTAACCATAGGTTAGTGCTTGTCAACTCGTAAGTTCCCAAATACAGATTTTAGTCAGGATTAGCAATGACTAAAGGGTATAACCAACTAAGGTTGTAGGGTCTTACACCAGTTCCTTATGACTTGACATAACCATATTCTCTTCTCTTGCGGAGGGCCAGGCCCACTTCAGTGAGAAGTGAGCAAGGGAGGATTGAGTTATAATCCATGGTTGGGTGGATAAATGCCCTGGTGATATATTTTCCCCTTAACGCAGAAAAAGATAAAAGATGTTCCAAAGACAGTCAATTACTAGATGTAAAGTAAGATTCTTTCCATTCTCTGTATTTTGAATTTGATGTATAAGAAAACGTAGATTTAGATTTAGAGGTAAATTTTTACTTGAAAGTTAGCTTATAAATTGTTATGGCAATGATTTATTTTATTACTCAAAAATAAAATACAGCATGTCAGAGTAATTCCTTTCCTGTTTTATTTTTGTTTTCGAATCTTTGGTAAAAATTATAAATCCAGTCGTTACTTTTGTTCATGTTTAATGCTTGTTACATGAGAGGGGGCACAATTCTCCTTAAATTATACCCTTTAGCTGTGTTCAATATTCAAGGACAAATATAACACTGAAAACATTGGTATGAATAGCTTTATTTGTATTTTAAGATGCATCACAAATAAAAAACCAAGTAATCATGATGGCATTCTATGAAACAATACACGTTCTTTGGTTGATGTAAAGGAAAAAGAGGCTCGAGGAATTTGAAAGTTGAAACTATAGCTATCTTTTGAACAAAGGCATTCCTTGAATAAAACAATAACACCTTCCCTGGATTGAAATGGATAACCACTTTTGAAAAACTACCAGGAGTTCATCATACATTTATGTTATTTTGTTTTTTAAAATTAAAACAGTTCCAAAACTGAACATCTAAGAACTGTAGTAATGCAAGAACGTAGGAAGAGAAAAGACATAAACAAAAAGGTAGAGAGTCTGGAAACTTTAGAGTAGGCAGATCAATGTTAAAAGCAATCCATAAGGAGTGTGTGATGCCACTAAAACATAGAACCTACCTTATTAAGCAATTTTGTGATGTAGTAGACCTGTTAAAAAGTGACATAATTCATACAACTATTTTGCGCAAAAATTAGATCAATTTTTTCCATAGTTCCACAAAGTTTACAGATGGAGAGGCATGGGGATTTGGCGACAGATTTCGGAGACGTGGGGACTTAGGGTCTAAATTTGGGGACAGTGGGTGGACAGCAGTGGAGCAATGGTGGGGGACAGCACTGATATATAAATTGAGGTGAATTGAAATCTTCAAAGCAAAATCTGCATATAACAGCTCTATGAGTGCCCCATGAAAGGCAAGCTAATTTTCTTAAGTTAAAGGTTGCAATTAGTATGTAATGGCATAAGCCATATAGCAACTGACCTGGTGGCATCCCCAGTGGAGGTGACATGGATTTCCCTCAATCCCCAAGTCTTGGTAACATCCCCCTACAGGGGACATGGGTTTTTTGGGGGGGGCACATCCCCATGGAACACGGAATTTATTTCTAATTTTTTTCAGATGCTAATCACTTACCACAGGTAGTCCATGAAATTGCCTTGTAATGCACATCATGAATACTAGAAAACTCAAAGCCCGGAATATATTAGTATTAAGCTTAAATAACCTGACATCTTCAGAAATCAGTGAGAAAAAGGGCAAGTACCTTTATTCTTTTTGTAGCTGGCTTCCTGTAGAGCCAGTATACTCTCTATATAGAGTTGCAGGAAACAAGTTCCAGTTGTTGTTTCAGAGGGCAGTGCCAACTGTAGTACACCAACCATGTATGAAAGGATCCTATAATGAGTATCAATGGATATATTCTTGTAAACAAAACATTTAAAACTAGAAACAGAATACCAGTACTTTAAATGGCAATGGCAAAACTGTATAAATAATAGTTGGCAATTTCAATATATAGTTTCAAATTGTATCTCCCTGGGATTCAAAATGAAAGGCTCCACAAATAAACATGTTATATTAATACAAGGCTTCTGACCAGATTAATTCAATGTGATTTGCATGAAAATATGTTGGAAAAGCATAAGATTACTTTGATACCACTGTAACCAAGGCGTTCACCTAGTCCACCTGCTACAAGCACAAATACTGCATAGCATGCTTCACTGACCCCAGATTCTTCAAATTTGACAAAGTCATCTTCACCATATGACAAAACCTCCCCAGCTGGTACCTGTTAACAATAACATCAAAATAGAACTTCTCACCACAAAAGATCATATAAGCATGCAAATATAGGACTAAAATGAGGCATCATTTTACAAATAAGAATAGCAAGATAGCCGATGAAATTGTTTCAAGGGTGTGTTTGCATGGAAGTCCATTCTCCCAATTAAGACAGTGCAGGCAAATAAGTGGAAGAGAGCATTTTTGAACAAGAAAACCAACCCCTCAGAAGAATTTGAACATTCAGAGTGGGTAATAGGATATTGGCATATTCAAGACAAAAAGATCTGTACATTCCATTGTTATGCCTATGCACATTAGCATTTGTCCTACTGAAAGAATTCATTTCACTTAACAATTTAAATAACATTGTTTCTACTCTGTGAAAAAATGTTCTGGTGATGACCTTTTGCAATTCTCTCAAGAAATTTTACATATTTTACAGAAAAATAACAATAATCTACAAATGCAACATCTATTCCACTAAAACAAACAAGGGAAAGTTTTTACTAATTTAATTCCCAAGTAAATTATATTCACTTACACTAGGGGTAAATCCATCAAAGGGATTTTTTCCAGCTTTTGAATCTGCCAAGAGTTGTCTAGCATTATGAATGTATGCACGCAAGCCACCTGGGTAACTAGCATCAAGCTTTTCAACCTGTTCAACATGCATGCATAATTTGTTTAGTTGAAATGACTTCAAAATTTCTCTAGAAGAGTACATAAAGGATTATAATTGTTCTAGTTCCAGCCATTATCTAACTAAACGCTAAATGGAGGATTTGTTTGAAAAAAAGAACAGGTATAATCATGTGTAAATTAAAAAAATAGAATGAAAGATTAATGATAGTGATGATAGTAGGAGGAAAGAATAAATATTATCAAATGAACCAGCAGCATATACTACAGAAAAAGAGGAAACAAATAAGAAAAAACTGAGGCATGTGGAATCTCTAGTGACTCCATAATTTATAAAGAATCTTATGAACTGTTTGTAGAAGCAAAAAAAATGTAAATGCTAGTAAAATACTCTGCTCAATAAAAAATTGTGGATTACAAGAAAATGCAGATGATAAGCTGTACCTGGTCAAAGAAGCATTTTTTCTTTTCATCATCAGAACCTGGTTCAGGCCAATGAGCAAAGAGATGCTCTTGTTGCTCTTCCATCAACAATTTTGCAAGCTTTATCTAGTAGTCAAATAACAGCATAAAATCAGTCTTAAAAAGAATAAAGAAACTAAACCCTTTATAACCAACCTTCCTACTCATAGTCCCATTTAAAATACTCATTTGCAACCATTTTGTGCTATATGCACAAAACAAGTTAGAAACCGAAGAAAGAATACACATTATGCATCTGCATTAATCTACTCATATTTATACTACATAGGATTCATAGAAGAATGCATCCCCAATTCATATATTTCATTATTTTCAAGAAATATTGAATTTTCTGTGTGGCATAATCATTAACTGCAATTTGCAGGGCATCCATTCACATTGCACCATTTACGAAGTGTTTATAAAGCAAGTTCGCTACAAATTCTGGTTGCTGCATTAAATATATTTTTAAACATTCATGAAGATATTTGTAGTCTAATTTGATTTTTGAAAAGTAGATCACCTGATTTGTAGACAACAGCCCCAAATTCTTTGAAAGAGGGGGTGCAGCCCAACTCTGCGACTCGATCACATCTTCAATGTGTAAGGAGGATATATGTTGAGTACTTGACTCCACAGACGACATTCTCTCTATGCTGCAACTCTAGGTCAATATTATGACAGAAAGAGACTCCTGCATGCAGTGTCTCTGTGCACCAAAGAAGTTGAATATATAAAATTGAGACTACCCAAAACAAAACATGATGAATATCAAATAACGCAATTCAGATTTTTAAAATAAAACCCCGCATTATCGAAAATATATTTGGTTCACAAATCACAGCTGAAGTCGCAGAATTCAAAACTTCAAAAGAGAGCTCCATGCAAACAAAGAAATGAACATTCGTTAAATTTTTAGAATTCCGTGCAAAACATTAAATCAATCAAAAAACGATGTGACAAAAGCAGAATTAACCAAAAATGCAGTCACCATAACTGATATAATAGAGATTTGGAAATAACAAATATTTAGAAGAATCAAATCCGAGTAATATGTAAAAAATAAAAAAAATAAAAAATCAAATTCAAATTACCGAAGAAAGTTTGTCTTGATGGGTATCGATAATTTTTATCTTAGTCACCTCCTGCTTTCAGATCTGATGAAAAACCGATAAATGTGTGCTCTGCATCGTTAAGGTGAAATAGTCGGTATATACTCCAGAACTAATAAAACATTTATGTGTGCTCTGCATCAGCTTGATGAATAGTCAGAATATTCTCCAGAGAACTCGCATGGCTAAAGAATCTAATATGATATAATAGCATTTTTTCCCCCTACGCTCTTTTAAATTGTAGCGCTCTCAATACTAGCGATTGCATCGTGTGCGGATGAACGTTTACACCGATCTCTGATGTGACACCTGCGAAGAGTAGAGAGCTATAAATAGAATTGGATGTATGAATATCATTATTTACTTATTCTAATTTGAAAATACTCCTCTAATATAATGAAAATTATTTCAAAGTGATTGTTTTTAAGATCCTTAAAGGTTTAAAATAAAGAAATAGATTTTATTAAAAAAAAATATTTTGAAGATGTTAAAAGAAATTAAACTTAAAAATATTTAATATTTATACATATGAAGAAATAAAAAGAGTATAAATAAAAAAAGAATAAGCTTACTAAAAAAATATTTCATGGGTTTATCTATATTGTTACAATATGCATCTAAGTTATAGAATTGAGATATAAGAGATATATTGAATAGATTAGTTGATAAGAATCTCAATCAATTAATTTAGACATATATAATGAATTTATTTGAAATGTTTGAAAAAAAAATTATAAGAAAGATATACATGGAAGCAATCGAATATAACAAAACTTAGAGCTTAGCAAAATTGTATTTAATGAAACTTTGCTTTGAGATGAATAATCAATCTTTTTTGTTGTTATTATATTGTGCATAACCCTTTGTTCATCATCATAAGTATTTTCTTCCACTTGAAGTTTAAATGTGCATTTATTGAAAAGAACTTTTCGTATAATGTCTCCAAATTTGAAATCATCTTGTTCTTCATGCTTCAATATGTTTATTTCATTTGTTGCAACATCCAAAATTTGTTTCGTCAAAGCTTGGAATTCCCTAAGCTATTTTGTCAAATGATTCAGACATTGATGAATTATGCCAAGGTATGGGTGGAAGAAAACAGTGTTAGGTCAAAATCCCTTGATCTATCTATGTTTATCAAACAAGGTTGCCCTCTTGCCCGACATTGTTTGTGATTGTTGTTGATGCCTTATACTATCTATTAAGAGACAATTCTCTATCTACCAAAGTTAAAGGAATTAGATTACCTAATGGGGATGGTTTATCCAACATATAATTTGTAGATGACATAGTTATCCTTGTTGAATTGGAAGAAAAAAATATGTTAATGATTTAATGCACAAGCTGGACATACTATGTGTTGCCTCAGGGAGAAAAGTTTCACTCCCCAAATCTATCATGCTAGGATGGAATTATCACCCTCCAACATGGTCTAACAGATTCTCCTTGTCTTGGGGAGGACCCAACCATCAAATTAGGTACCTAGCTATCCTAGTTTCCATCAACCCGAACATGAAAGAGATGTGGAATGGATAAAATGAAAGATTGATAAGAAAATTAAAAAATGGAATACTCACTACCTCTCCTTAGCCGGCATATTTTAGGTATGCTAGAAGATAATGTCCTCTTGTATGGTTTATGATGCCTCTGCTTGGCTCTTTAATCAATCCCAATTCAATTACATTTAGAAGAAAACCAAAGATTTCTTATGGTTGGATGGAAAAGGGAACAGGAAGAAGCATGTTGTTAATTATAAATGGTTCTCTATGAGTAAAACCAAAGGTGGGTTGGGGTTGAAAGACTTGAGGACCCAAATAATTTTTGTAACAATCAAATGAATTGTTAAGGTCATCCAGGGAGAGGAGTCCTAGAAGATCTTAGTTAGACATAATATTTCAAGAGTGGTCCCCACCAAAGGACCTTCATGGAAGGGTCTACACTTAAGTGATATTATGGATGGACATCTCTCAACACAAGTGGCCAAGGCCATCTAAAAGGGATGGGAAAATGGTAGATTGCTAATATCTAACAATAGCTTTGTAGCAGATGATAATTTGATCTTGGTGAAAGATCAATTTGGTGAAATCTGAAACATGGGGATAAGCCTTTGGCCCAGCTTCAAGGTTTTTCTACCTAGAGTTGGGAAACCAAAGGTATTAGGTAGTTTTCATATATCATATAGTATGGAAAGCTCTTCAACTGGCAAGAAATTTGGCATAAGTTTGATGTCCCACGAACATAATGGAGGACATATTTGGTGTTGAGGGATGTTTGTAACACTCTTTCCCTACCCAGATGTTGCAACTTTAGTAACAATAGGATGACCCATTACAAATGGCTAGATAGATCATCTCTCCCCACTGCTAAAGCTAAATACATCTATAGCCTCATCACTGATAACAATGAGATTTTTTATCATGTCAATGGCCTATTGGAACACTTATATAGACTTCATAGATTGGCAGCAAATCTTTGATGATCTTTGGGTCAGACTCTAGTTGAGCCTAAAAAGAAACAATTTATGTGGCGACTCCTTCTACATATATTGTCAGTCAAGAAGCCTAATGGGGAACCAAACATTTGCTCTTTTGTAAATCACTTGAATTTGTATACCATATTTTTGTTTGAGTGTCTATTTGTGAAAGAAGTATGGGGTGTCTTTGGCTGATCTTTATATGGGAATTTTAATATCTTTAATGTTCTTTTTGGATCTATCTTAAGCCTTAAGAAATACTATAATGTTTTTTGGTCAAACTTGTCTATTGAAATACTATGGATTATCCAAAAGTTTTGTAATGACAATATATTCAATAGCAAAGATAGGCACCTTACTGAGTATCTACAAAGACTCATATTTCACAATGTTGTTGTGCAAGTTTCAATTGTCATGAGATTGAATGAAAAGGATTTCAAGGACCTCTCACAAGATGGGACTATGCGAATGTTTAAATGGAAAATCTCCCATGGATACACATAGTCCAGAACAACTCCAGATAGCTCTCCTTTTGAGACTACCCTAGAGAATTTCATGACCGATATCAATGAACAAAGAGAGAAGGAATGACAAGAAAGAGTTGCTCCAATGGTAGCAATACCACTTGCTTCCATTCTAGGACTACCAATGGCTAAAATAATAGATCATCCCAATAGGCATTTCATACAAGATGACAAAGTTTTGAGATGGATGGAGGGAACAATAGGCTGGTACACATGGGTGGACAGGAAGCACAATGATAGAATGAGAGGAAACAAAGATATTTTGTAATTTTTTGTATATATGATGTATACGGATGATTTAGATATGTATAGTAGTATGGTTAGGTTATGGTGTAGTAGATGTCCATATCATTTTATTGTATAGGCTAAGTACTATTATACAAGTTGTATATTCTCGTCATATCGGATAAGCAATTTTATCACAATCTAGTTTTTTTAAGGTCTACGAAGTCCCTCTTCCTTAATTTCTATCATAGTTTTAAAAAAATTAGTTTGTATAACGAATAGGATTTTTTTGTAATAGAATGGGAAGCAAGATGCTTTCCTTCTATATCAAACTAGAATATAAATTGTTGTCACTCTAGAAGATCCAGATATACAAGAAGTTAGGTTGTGTTGATAGTTCCTATAGATTTTCTATTGAAATCACTAATCCATGCAACTTATATTGAAGACATTCGGTATGGAAGACTCAAAACCATTTGATACACCTATGGTCACTGAATGCAAATTGACAAAGGATGACAAATCAACCAAGGTAAATCAGACCTTGTATAGATCTATGATTGGCAAATTGATGTATGTTGTGCATAGTAGACCAAATATTGCACATGCGGTTGGAATTGTAGCTAGATTTTCTACTAATCCTAAAGAATCACACATGACTGCTGTGAAAATAATTTTGAGATACTTGAAGAACACTGAAAACTATGGCTTATGGTATAAGAAAGAAGGCAATTTTTGACTAAAAGTTTATACTGATGTTGATTGGGCTGGAAACATTGATGATAGAAAAAGCACTACTGGTGGAGCATTCTTTTTGGGAGAAAGATTGGTTACTTGGATAAGTAAGAAACAAGGATGCATTTCTTAGTCCATTGCAAAAGAAGAATATGTTGTTGTTGTTGGTAATTGTTCAAATATTGCAAGGATAAAACAACTTTTGGAAGGTATAAACGAGGAGATCACTGATCAAATGATAATCTATTGTGATAACACAAGTGCAATTAATATTTCTAAGATTCCAGTGATGCATGCAAAGACAAAACATATATCTATAAAGTATCACTACTTGAGGGAGCAAGTTCAAGAAAAGCAAGTAAGATTGGAGTGTGTGAAATCACAAGAGAAACATGTTGATATATTCACTAAACCTTTACCAAAGGACACATTTGAGTACTTGAGAAGTAGACTAGGGGTCCATCCCTTGTCTAACAGTCACTAAGGTGATACAAGGTTGCATCAACCTGTACTTCATCAGAATATCTAATGATGTTGATGCATGATGTTCACACTTTGGGATTCCTAAGGTTGTGAAAGATGAAAGATAAGCTAAAATTGCATATCAATACATGCAAGGTACTAGAATCTGAACCAAACAATAGAGATATTGATTTGGCTACTACAGAGCTGATTATTTTCTTTTTGGAATTGTTGTCAAAGGGAGAGATGATTACATGAAATATTTATCTACAAGGAGAGATGATTGCATGAAGTTAGGGAGAGAAACAGAAAGGGGGAGACACTAATGTTGTGTAGTGATTAAATATATTAAATGCATAAGCTAGGGAGAGCTTACCAAGTCACAACATACACATACAGAGTTGTAGATAGATTTTTGGTATTCTATGGAATATTTCATATTGTGTTGCCATCAATGCCAAAGGGAGAGATTGATAAACTACAACTGATTGAATATCTTAAAGGAGACATTGATAGACTTCAAAGATAGTGATTGATGATCACCAAGCTACAAAGGTATATGTGACACACTAAATCATTTATTGTATTGTCATTGATGTCAACTAGTTTTGACTATAGTTATCATGATAGTTACAAACATCTGGAGAAGGAAATAATGGTGAAGGAAGGAGACATTAACATGAAGATGAGATGGATAAGAAAGATATGGATACGGTATTCATTGGGTAACTTATTGATGAGTCGATGACATTATGTTAGTGATTTGATTGTATAACATAATTCTATTATGGATTGAAGATCAAGAATGTACAATTTTATGTGGTCGGTAAATGAAGAACTTAGTATACACTGAGTTGAAATAGTGTACACCGAGAAAGTGTAGTGTATACTGAGTATAGTGTCAACTAAGTTTGAAGTCACCGACACAACACGGTATTGACCGAGTGAAAGAAATAAATGAAACATATGACTGCCGACTAAAGATGATAAGCTGCATAAATATGGATGATTCTGAGGTTAAAGATAAAGTTTTTTATGATGAGAAAATGACTAACAAAATTCAAGGATGATGAGACGAAGGAGAATAAAATGTGTTACAAACACAAATACCGAGGAAGGTTGAAGCGGCAAAATCAACGGTGAAGATTAAGAGGAAAAATCTATGGCTAGAAATAAAATGGTTTAACATGTCTATAAAAGGAGACAAGATATTCATTATAAATTCTAGAATGTGCGTGAGAAGATTGCATTCATGCGAAGATGGTCAAATGGGTTGAAGATAGAACTGAGTAAATCTACAGACAACACCGAGCGTCAAAGAAAGGAATTAATCGAGCATAACAGAATTGGAGGATACAAAGGAATTGAATTGAGTATATTGGCCATAGGTATTTTGAGCTTAGCATAGATCTAAAAATCTACAAGGAAATTTGTAATTGAATAAGATCATTTACTGTTGCATTCTAACCATTGCTATAGATAAATCTCTTAACCGAGTGGGACTTAATAGTCTTAATATTTCATTATGGCATTCAATGAATGTTGATTATTTTCATGTTGACCCCATAGTGAATGTTTGGTCATGGAGAAATGTTAGTGATAAATCCTCTAACCAGGTCACACCTCACAGTATGTTATTGTAACCTTTAACAAGGTTGTCTCATAACCGAGCTCACTTCATAAGAGTGAAATTATTTTGGGTTACCAGTCCTAGGTGGTTTTTTCCCTAACAGGGTTTCCACGTTAAAAATCAAAGTGTTGTATGTGTATGGATGTGATGAATTATTGTTTTGATTTACACATTACTATTACTAGTTTGACCGGTATATTAACTAGTTAATTACTGGTATTTGGTAAATGAACAGAAAGGCACAATTAATGTTTTACCAAGTTGATTAATTGATTTGAAAGATTTGTTTTATACATCAGAGAGTTTTTGGGATTGTAGGATAACTGGACTTAACTGATTCACCCCCCCTCTCAGCTATCTAACAACTCTATTGAATTCTTGAATTGATCCAACATGCATCATGCCTTAGTGAACATTGGATAGGGGAAGAACCCCTAACTTACCTCAGAGATACTCAAAAGCATCCTTCGTCAATGGTTTGGTAAATATGTCAGCTATATATTCTTTATAATTCACATACTCCAATATCACATGCTTATCTTGTACTTTCTCTCTTAAGTAGTGATACTTAATAGATATATGCTTTGTCTTTGAATGCACAATTGGATTCTTTGATATGTTAATAGAATTGGTATTATCACAATAAATTGTAATTGGATCAATAATCTCTTCTTGCATACTTTCAAGTAATTTTTTGATCCACACAATGTTAGAACAATTCATAGCTGCAACAACATAGTCAGCTTCGATAGTAGATTGTGAAATACAACTTTGTTTCTTGCTTAACCATGTCACTAGTCTTTCTCCTAAAATGAAAGCTCTTCCACTAGTGCTTTTTTCTGTCATCAATATTTCCAACCCAGTCAACATCAGTATACATCTTGAGATCAAAATATCCTCCTTTTTTGTATAACAAACCAAAATCTTTAGTCCCTTTTAAATATCTAAATATCCTTTTCATTGCAGACATGTGTGTCTCCTTTGGGTTGGTGAAAACCTTGTAACTATACCAACTGAATGTGAAATATCAAGTCAATTATGGATAACATATTGTAGTTTACCAATCATGGATCGGTAAAGTGTCTCATTCACATCCTTTGTATCATCTTCCTTTGATAATTTACAACCAGTAACCATTGGTGTTCCAACCGGTTTAGATTCTTCCATATTGAATGTCTTTAGGATCTCCTTGGTATACTTAGATTATGTTATGTAGATCCCATCCTTTACTTGTTGAATTTAAAGTCCAATAAAGAATTTAATCTCTCTAATCATAGACATCTCAAATTCCTCTCTCATTTCCTCAACAAATGATTTAGACATTATCTCATTTCCTCCAAATATAATGTCATCAACAAAAAGCTCAACAATCAGAATTTTATCAGTACCATCACATTTCAAATATAAATTATTGTTGTCACTTATCCTTTACAATCCAATCTTGATTAAATAAGAGTTTAATCTTTCATACCATGCTAGGGGTGCTTGCTTCAATCAATGGAGTTCTTTGTGTAGCCCGCAGACCATATCCTTATCAGAATTCTTAACAAATCCTTCAGGTTGTTCAATGTAGACCTCTTCTTCAAAAATTCCATTCTAAAATGTAGACTTAACATCCATATAATAGACTTTGAATCCTTTATAGGAAGCATATGCAAGTAATATTCTTACACCTTATAATCTAGCAATAGGGGAAAAATTGTTACCATAGTCAATACCTTATTCTTGTGCATATCCTTTGCAAACCAATCTTTCTTTATTTCCGATCACATCTCCTTTCTTATTGAGTTTATTTATGAAAATCCACTTTTTTCCAATCACATTCTTATCCTTAGGTCTCGGTACCAGTGACCAAGTGTTATTCTTTTCAATCTAATAAATTTTCTCTTTCATAGAATTCATCCAATCTTCATTTCCTAGTGCATCTTTAACTAATCTTGGCTCAAATTTAAAAATCAAACATGTGTTATCCTTCAACTTACTTCTTCTCATGACTCATGTGTTCTTGTCTCTAATAATTTTGCTATGTGAGTGGTGTCTTCTCACATATTTTGCTAATATAGGCTCGGTAGATTGTTAATTAATATTTTCATCTCTTGGTGGAGGCTCATCTTGCTCATCAATTCCTCCTTGTTGCAGCTGAATTGTATCAAACAAATTACCTTCCTCTACATAAACAAATCTTTTTTAATCCTTAGGTTCGTTATTGCTATCCTCTTCATTCCTTTCTGCAAATTCATTAATCCTCATATTTGCACTTTCAACAATTTTGTTAGTAGCCTTGATCAAACATTTATATTATTTTCTCTTTGATGAATTACCTAGGAATATACCTTCATCTCCTTTTGAGTCAAACTTTCCATTTCTAGCATCTTTTAGTATGTAACACCTACTTCTAAAAAATTTAAAATAACTTGCATTTGGTTTGTGACCATACCAGAGTTTATAGGGTGTCTTGTTGGTTCCTTTCTTCAATTGTACTCAGTTGAGAGTGTAAATCATAGTACTTATGACTTCTCTCCAATATGTTTGTGCAACTTTTTTGTCAATCAACAATGTTCTAGCACAATCAACTATATATTTATTCCTTCTCTCAGCTATACCATTTTTTATGGAGCCCTCGGTGCATATACTTGTATTTTGATTCCATTTTCATTACAGAAGATAGTAAATTCATCATAGATAAATTTACCTCTTCTATGTAATCTTAAACATTTCAGTTGTTTACCTATTTTCTTTTCAACTCTAGCTTTATACCACTTGAACATTTGGAATGCATCAAACTTCTCTTTTAGAAACATAACATACATCATTCTTGAATAATCATCAACAAACAAAATGAAATACCGATCTCCATAATAGCTTTGAACTCTCATAGGAAACAAAGGTTAGTATGAAATAATTCCAAAATACCATTGGTAGAATAAGATTTACTTGAGAAGCTTGACTTAGTCATCTTACCAATATGACATTCTTTACACATTACTTTATCAGGTTTGCTTAGTTTTGGTAGACATCTGACTCTATTCTTTTTACTCACCTTAATCATGTTATCAAAATTTACATGACAATTTCTCTTATGTCATAGCCATACATCTTCATTGTTAACAAATAAATAATTCTTGGTAGTAGTATCAATATAAAATAGACTACCTTTTGATTTTTCACTAGTTCCAATTAGATCTCCATTAGTACCATAATCTTCACTTATATATTCTGAAATTCTAGTTGGTGGCCAGTATTGTTCAGTTGTGCAACACTCAATAGATTATAGTTTAGACTTTTAACCCAATATGCATCATTACATCTCATCCTTTCATTCAGTATAATTGATCATTTTCCTTTCATAGGACATGGAGCATCATTGCCAAATATGACAAATCCTCCACCATACTCTTCTAGGTTCTCAAACTTATCAATATCACCAATCATATGATGTGAACATCTGCTATCAATAATCTATGGGTCAGGTTTACTTACATGAGAAATAAGTGATTTTTCATCTTCATATGTCTCCATTTGAGTCTTCCTTTACAACAACATAGACAACTTCATATCCTTCTTTAGTATCATCAAATTCATCATCGGTTACACCTTCCTCAGCTAGGTAACAAGACTTCTTACCTTTTTCCTTGTAGTATCTAAATCTTAGGTATCGGTTGTCTCTCTTATCATTCTTATCATTCGTCTCATTGTCAAGACATCTTGATGCAATGTAGCCAATCTTATTACAATTGAAACATTTAAAGAGTAATTTACCTTTATACTTTCCTTTACCTCTCGGTAATATTTTAGCCAGTGGTACCTCTAATTCTTCTTGTTCTTTCTCTTCGACTAGAATACTATCATATTCATTTCCATATGAACTACTGTGAATCTCTTTATCTTTTCTTAATGTACCAATGCTTAGAGATGACTTGAATGCAATTTCAATGGTTGGTAGACTATTATCATAATTACTTAGCTCAAATGCAGTCAGTTTACCGATTAAGGCTTCAAGAGTAACAACATTGTTTGGTATAGATCTCAATTCATGAATAGAAGATACACTCTAATAGTATACTTAGAAGAAAGAGTTCTTAATATTTCACTTACCACTTCTTTATTGGTCAATGTTCCACCAATACCTCTGATGGCACTAAAAACTTCCTTGATTATGCTACTATATTGAGTAATGTTCTCTTCATCCTTCATTCTCATTTCATCATACTTACCTCTGAGACTATCAACCTTATCTTTTTAAACATGCTGATCTCCTCCATATATAAGTGTAATCCTATCCTACATCTCTCTTGAATTAAGACAGTCCTTAACATTAATAAATTCAGCATCGGTTAGAGAAGAAGTAATCTCTATCATAACTGAGTTGTGTTCCTTCTTTTCTCTCATATGATCAACCGTCATAGGTCTAGGAGGCGATGGAGTGTAGTCATTGTCCAAAAAATTCAATGTAGATTCTTCAATCCCAAATAGATACAATCTCATCCTGCTTTTCTATGTTGAGAAGCTTTCCATATTCAGCTTAGGTACTTCTCTCCTATACATCTTCAGATCTTTTACTCAAGTATTTTAAACTTATCTCTTCAGAGTACTTATCTCTGATAACAATTATTGGATTACAAAGAGGGCAGGGGGTGAATCAATAATCCCTAATTCCAAATACCTAAAAATATTTTCTCTAATTAACTCAGTGACAGCTTGATAAAACACACTTGACTATTTACCGACAATAGTAAAAAAAACTTTAACAATCAATAAATCATTCACACAATTCATTCAACATATTTAACACTAGTATTTAACATGGAAACCCACCTTTGGGAAAAAATATTGTGGGAATTTTCATCCACTAAGAAAATACTCTTCTGAAGTATGCTCGGTTAGGAGCCAATCCTATTAAATATTACAATGGACACTGTTAGGTGTGACCCGATCAAGGGATTTACCTTAGATCTGTTAGGATCTTCACCTTATTAGGAGTGGCCTGGTTAGAGGGCTTCAAACACTCTTTAGAATGTTACCTTTTTCAAGGATTTTATAATAAGACTGTTAAGTCCACTTTGTTAAGAGATTTCTCTGTTACAAATGCTAGTAAGAAATAGTTTATGATTTGACCTATAAACTTGCAACTATCTTTGCATAACCAGATCAATTGTGCACTCTTCTATCTTCACTTCAACTCTTCACTTTCCATTGGCTTCAACCCTTCATCAGATCTTTCTTTTCCCACTCAAAATCTCTTTGTTCCTTCTTCACTGCTTCAATCGATGACTATTCCTTTCTTCAATTTTGCCATCCATTTGTTCATACAAATCCATCCTTTATATAGACATTTTTTTCCTCTTAAACTCCTCTATTACATTTTCCTCTGATCAATCTCAGCCATCGAATTCATTAAACCTTCGATCTGAATCTCGGTAACACGTTTTCTTTTCACCTAGGAACTTGAACTTTCTTGAAAGTTGTTCCTTCTTCTTTAATAGTTTAGATCTAAGCCATAGATCTTCACTTCAAATTTTCCTATCTATAGATCTGTGTAACTAACTTTCCATGTCATCATGACCATCCAACTTATCGTATATAATCGTTAAATGTCGTTCTAATCCATGTTTTTAATTATTGTTTCTTCCTCGGTAGATAACTCTAAATTTTGGTTAACTTTACTCGGTGCCTAGACATTTCTTTCTCAATGTCTTGAGCTCCTTTTTTTGTACTGAGTTACTTTGTTTTTACCTTTTACCTTTACCAAGTGAGATTTCCTACTCGGTAACCAAAACTCTTTTACTTACCGACTTGACAAATATTCATTACCATGCTTTACCTACTTACCATAATAATATGTTAGGTAGAAAAAATTTATATCAAAACAATCTAATCATTGTCTGATCTATCTCAGTTTCCCAATTAAGTTCTTCAACTTCACAACATCTCATATCTTCTTCTTCTTAACTCATTCAACTTATATCATATACCAAATGATATGGAAACATAATATAAACTAGAAATAAATTGTTTGACATCAATGACAAGAGAATAAATGATCTAACCTTTTCTACTATCTTTTATTCCTCTGATCTTGGTCAGTCTTCATCATCGCCACCATTAGATAATTAATCTTTAACATTAGTATCAGTTATAGTAACATTTCCTTATATCTTAAAAATCTCACTTCCTTTGTTTGTGTTATCCTCCCACACCCTACCTAGTGGCCACCAAGTCAAGAGCTTCCTCATTTAATCTAAATGTCATTCCTAAAACTAGAAAACACACCCCTATGACTACCACAAAACTCTAAGATCCTCCTAAACAATGTCATATTATTGTAATCACCTAAAAATGGGCTAATAGAACCTAAGGCCCTATTTGCTCTAATTCGGGATAAATTCCTAATTGTGTTAATTAAATTCCTAATTATTAACATAATTTAATAAATTTGATAAAATCAATGAAACTTCATAAATCAAGCATTAATCATCAATAATTGATCAAGAATTACATTAATTGTCTCTAGGCCTAATTAATTAAATCATTCTCATTAAATGCATGGCTAGAGTAATTAATTAAAGCAAATTAATAAAAGGCTCAAAAATAAATATCACCTCTCAAGGGAAAAAAAAAGACACATCCAACCAATGAGAATATAGCCACATGGATCAAGCATAGAGGCATCTCAACCATTCATCATGGATGCATCTCAACCATTCAATTCTTTGGAGTTCTATAAAAGAAGGATTTTCAAACCTCAAAATAGATAGTTAACTACATTTACATCTACATGCTGCTTTTTTTATATCCTAGCTAATTAAAGAACACTTCCTTTTCTTAGCATAACTGTGAAGAACTAATGGCTTTCTTCAATGAATCATGGTTTTTAGTTCATTTAGATTAGAATCTCTCATTCTAGCATTGCATTTTCCTTGTTTAGAGTCTAAGGTTGAGAGTAATTTAGGCTTTAAACATACTCTTGTTAGTTAGAGAGCAATAAGACATTTTTGTTAATATGTTTACGTGTTTTATTTGGTTGATTTTCTAACAAGATAAAGTCTTATTGAAGTGTTGTGTTATAGGCTAATAGGTACCACAAAATACACACATTTATGGCACCCACCATGGGGCTCAGGCCCATATTTTCACATTTTTAGCTAACTTTTACCATTGTTTAATTACCAAAGGATCATATACGGGAAATTGGATCACACCTAGGGTTTCCTAGATCGCACCCGATATTTCTTGGATCACATATGGTAGGTATCACATCTAGTTTGCTTTGTATCTCATCTAGCATCCTTAATCACATCTATGAAATAGGATTGCATCTGGTTAAACATTAAATCACATCTGAGAATTTTATCTGCAAATTTGATTTTCTGACAACTAATGAGTGATTGTTGTATTTTTTTTTATGACAACTTAACAATGGTTTGCAGGTCATTTTGTCCAAGATATCAGCAAGAAAAAGAGACTAGTAATGGATTGTTTGTAGGTTCCTTTGAAGAAAAATAAACCAAACTTCATGCTTGTTATTTTTAGGAATATTAATGCAATTTGAAATCAAGTTGCAATCTAATCAAAGGATTATTCTCTTTTCCCTTTAGGAAAATCAGAAACTCAAAAGTTAGATTGAAATTTGGATTCAAATTAGGGTTAATTTATTTTAAATTGCATGATGTGTTTGATAGGAGAAAATGACATGAGATAGGTGATTATGCTCTTCTCCTTCATGGAGAATTTGAAATCCAGACCTCTAAGCTGCCAAGCCTCTTTTCTTTATTACAATCCTAATTAGAGGGCCTGCCAGTTGGGGTAAAAAGCTCCTGGGAATGACCCAAGTAAGGACAGGTAGAAGCCAACCCTTCCACCTCACTATAATAAAGATGCTTCCTTGAGATGAAAATATTGGAAGACATAGTTGATCTTGTCCATGGAACCTTGAATTGATCTTTTCCATGGACATGCTTGGATTTTGTGTAGAGCGGAGCTGCTTTACTCTTGCTTGTGAGACTACACATATTTGAGTACCCATAGGGCTATAGGCCTAAATCTCTCTTGCAATACTATGAGAGGCAATTGTGAATGAATGCCTTTAATAAGAACCATAAGTTAGAAGCTACCCAAACTACCTAAGAAAGGTTGGTAATGCTTGTGAAAGGAAAATAATAATTGCCCCAAGAAGTTCATCATATTGAGCCCTCGTTGATGTTACTACTTGGCTAATATGGCCTCCAACATCCATTACATGTTTTTGGACTGTCATATTCTAGAGAGTCTTTGAGTGTGTTCCTAAGTCAATGAACAAGTGATGCAGGAGCATCCTGGGTGTAAGAGCAATCTTGCATCACCCAAAAATATTTTTATTTTTATATTCAATAAGGGCTATTTTGTGCAGAGCTGCGATTTATGGAAAGTTACTATTTTTGGTAATTTTCGCATGTGCTCAGAATGATCTGATTTCTTTCTTGGAGGTTCATTTTGGTCATATAAGTTTGCTAGTAAAGTTTCATTGCTAGATCAAGTGTATATTGGAAGATATTGAAGATTTTCGGTATTGGCAGCAGGGTACAGAAACTTTGAACTCAGTTTTGAAGGCTTTAGAGGCCCCGGATGAGGTCGAAAATTTGGGTGACAGGCGCTTGCGCCAATCAAGTCTGTAGAGCGCTTCGTGGCGTTTCTGAAATGGGGTTATAATAGCCGATCGGGTCAACTGGTGATGACTTATGGTCTTCGGAAGTTGGGCCACCTGAAATGGCGAAAAATAATTTTCTTCAAAATTTTTGTTCAGGTTTCAAAGGTTATCTTGAGCCGACTATGATGTAATAAAATGTAAAATAAAATAATTCTAAGTTTGGTCGGCCTTATTGGCTAAAATTCTGGAACCTTCCCAGGCGGTGGAAAATTGCCTATATAAGGAAGGCTGTATTATTGTCTTAGGCAGTTCAGAATAGTTCTGGGTAGTAGATCTGGGTATTGATTTGAGGCTTTGTCCTACAGAATATTGTAAGGAATGCCCATGTGGCTTTGCATATTGTAATTCTGAAAGTTTGTAATTCCACATTTGTGGAGATAATAAGAAGCCAATTTTCTGTTCTTGCATATGATTGTTGTTGTTTCTCTATTTCTGTTAAGTGTTTGTGGTATTAAGGGGAGCACCCTTCATCAGGTGGTATCAGAGCAGGAGTTCTTGAGTGTGTAAACAGATCGCCGACTGTGAGGCAGTTTGCACCAGGGCCGTGGCTAGGGTTTCAGCGCGCATCGCGAAAATACCTCCACGAAGGGAACGTGGCGGAAGAGCTGGTGTTGTAACACCTGAGGTTAGAGAGCTGCAGAGACAAGTGCGAGAATTGCAAGAAGAGATTCGCAGAGGAATGAATCTTAATGTCAGAGACGAAAGCGAGGATGAAGCCGAAGAAGAATATCAAGAAGGAGAAGTTGAAATTGTGAACCAGGAGGAAGAAAGACTTTTTCGGGCAATTTTCAAGATTGGGAAAAGACCTAAGATTGAGGTTCCTACATTTTCTAAAAATCTTAACCCAGAGGAATTGATTGACTGGATCAATGAATGTGAGGAATATTTTGAGTACGAAGATGTTGAGGATCCTGATATGGTCAAATTTGCGAAGGCCAGACTGAAAGGTCATGCGAAGATCTGGTGGCAAGAAATTCAATTGGAGCGAAATAGAAGAGGGAAAGATAAAATCACAAGATGAGATCGGATGGTGGATAAATTGAAGCGACAGTTCATTCCTGTTGATTATGAGCTTGACCTACTAAAGAAAATGCAAAGTTTGTAGCAAGCAGGAAGATCTGTTCAAGAGTATACAGAGGAGTTCTATCGACTTCTCATAAGAACAGGCCATGCAGAAGCTGATAAAGAGAAAGTTGCCCGATACCTTAATGGGTTAAGGCCAAGCATTCAAGAGGAGCTGAATCTAGTTCGAATGAACAGTATTGAAGAGGCATACCAGTTTGCCCTAATAGTAGAGGAAAAGCTGAACAAGAAGTTTGAGAGCAGACAAAATGGAAGAGGTCGTGGTGGAAGATCTAGCGGACGGTCATATGGTGGCCGAAATGAAGATCCGAAAAAGAAGGATGAGGCCAGTAGCAGTCAGAATCAAAGAGAAAATAATTCCAATCGTTTCCAGGATCAGAGTAATAGAGATCAGAGAGGAAGAGGAAGAGGACAAGGATCTGGAAGAGGAGGCTTCCGTGGAACATGTTTTCACTGTGGAGAAGAAGGTCATAGGGCATTTGAATGTCCTCAGCGCCAAGGTAGAACAGACAGAAGAAATGAAGGCCAGGCCAGAGTTGCACATGTAGATGAAGATGCCAGATCATCAAATTCTGAAGATGCTGAAAGAGGAGAAACGTTGATTAACAAAAGAGTCCTGTTGAGTGGTGAGAATGAACCTGAGCAAAGGAGGAGCCTGTTTCGCACCAGGTGCAAGTGTGAAGGTAAATGTTGTGATGTGATTATTGATAGTGGAAGCACTGACAATTTGGTGTCAGAAGAGATGGTGCCAAAGTTGAAGCTCAAGAGACAGAAACACCCACATCCATATCGAATTGCCTGGGTACAGGATGACCACAAGGTCATGGTCAATGAACAATGCCTAGTGAAGTTCAAGATTGGCGGATACCAAGATGAGGTATTGTGTGATATCATATCTATGGATGCATGTCATATGTTGTTGGGTAGACCATGGCAGTTTGACAGATGTGCTGTACATGATGGTCGTGCGAATACCTATTCCCTGACAAAGGATGGAGTGCGACATAAGCTAAAACCATTGAAGGAGACTGAAGAAAAGGTATGTGGTAATGTAAGGATAACTTTTGTTGATGGAAGAAATTTCCTAGATGGTATGAGGCATGAGCATGTATGTTTTGCTTTAATTCCAAAAGCTGGTAAAGAGGAAGTAGAAGATGTTCCTGTAGAAGTTGCAAATTTGTTGAATGAGTTTCAGGATATTGTATCCGATAATGTGCCTGATGGATTACCACCAGTCAGGAAGATCAGTCATCAGATGGACTTGATCCCAGGAGCGAGTTTGCCGAATAAGGCAGCACACAGAATGACACCTGCAGAAAGTGAGGAGTTGAACAGACAAGTACATGAACTGTTACAGAAAGGATTGATTCGTGAGAGTCTGAGTCCCTGTGCTGTACCAGCAGTATTAGCACCAAAGAAGAATGGAGAATGGAGGATGTGTACAGATTCTAGGGCAATAAACAAGATCACAATCAAGTACAGGTTTCCATTGCCACGAATGGATGATATTATGGATTGTTTGAGTGGAGCTGTGTATTTCTCAAAGATAGATCTGAAGAGTGGATATCACCAGATTCGGATCAGAGAAGGCGATGAATGGAAGACTGCCTTCAAGACAAAGGAAGGACTATATGAGTGGTTAGTCATGCCTTTTGGGCTAACCAATGCACCGAGCACTTTCATGAACCTCATGAACGAGGTTCTGAAATAATTTCTGGGTAAGTTTGTCATTGTTTACCTAGATGATATTTTGATCTTTAGTAATACATTGGATGAGCATATGATGCATATTCGTATGGTATTTGAGAAGTTGAGAGAAGAGAAATTGCTGATTAATTTGAAGAAGTGCAGTTTTGTGAAGAAAGAGTTAGTGTATTTGGGATTTGTAGTTTCAGCAGAAGGTCTAAAAATGGACCCAGAGAAGGTACAGGCTATCCTTGAATGGCCTACTCCAAGGAGTGCTACTGAGGTAAGATCTTTTCATGGTTTGGCTAGCTTTTACAGAAAGTTTATCCAAAATTTTAGCAGTATTTGTGGACCCTTGACTGAAACAATGAGAGGGGATAGAAAAGAGTTTAAGTGGACTAATGGGGCAGAAAAAAGTTTTCAATTATTAAAACAAAAAGTTACAGAACAACCTATTTTAGCACTTCCAGATTTTAATAAGGTGTTTCAAGTAGATAGTGATGCTAGTGGTACTGCAATAGGAGCTGTTATGAGCCAAGAAGGTAAACCTGTTGCTTATTTCAGTGAGAAGTTAAATGATGCCAAGAGGAAGTATTCTGTTTATGATCAGGAATTTTATGCTATAGTTCAGGCATTAAAGAAGTGGAGACATTATCTGCTTCCTAAGGAGTTTGTTTTGTATACTGATCATCAAGCTTTGCAATATTTGAATAGTCAAGGAAAGTTGAATCAGAGGCATTTGAAATGGGTTGAGTTTTTGCAGAGTTATACATTTGTTTTGAAACACAGGAGTGGAAAGTCTAATAGGGTTGCAGATGCTCTTAGCAGAAGGCAACTATTGATGACAGTAATGCAGATTGAAGTGGTTGGGTTCAACGAACTCAAAAATTTGTATCCAGAGGATCCTGATTTTGGTGAAGCTTGGAAAGCTTGTACAGAACCTGTTACTCTAGACATGACGAAATGGTTGGATTTCATCATCCAGGATGATATGCTATTCAGAGGAAGTCAGTTGTGCATTCCACAAAGTTCTATGAGGGAGAATCTCATCAAGGAGAAGCATAGTGGAGGATTGGCTGGACATTTTGGTCGTGACAAAACTCTTTCTTTGGTTAGTGAAAATTATTATTGGCCACAATTGCAGCAAGATGTGAAGAAGTTTGTACAGAGTTGCAGAGTATGTCAGATGGCGAAAGGAGTGAAGCAGAATATAGGATTGTATCAGCCATTACCTGTACCAGAGAAGCCTTGGGAGGATATCAGCATGGACTTTGTTCTTGGTTTACCGAGGACACAACGGGGACATGATTCAATTTTTGTGGTAGTTGATAGATTTTCAAAGATGGCACATTTCATTCCCTGCAAGAAGACTAATGATGCTGTTCATGTAGCAGAATTGTTTTTCAGAGAGGTAGTGAGACTTCATGGTTTGCCAAAGATCATAGTTTCAGATCGAGATACTAAGTTTGTTGGATATTTTTGGCGTACATTGTGGAAGAAGTTAAAGACAGATTTGAAGTTCAGTTCATCACATTATCCACAGACTGATGGACAAACAGAGGTGGTGAATAGGAGTTTGGGAAATTTGCTGAGATGTTTGGTTGGAGATAAGCCAACAGGATGGGATTTGATTTTACCACAGGCAGAATTTGCATACAATAATTCTGTCAACTGAAGCACTGGTAAATCACCATTCCAGATTATATATGGAAGTAGTCCAAGAAATGCATCTGAATTAAGGAAGATAGATAAAAGAGAAATAAGTAGTGCTGAAGCTGAAGATTTTGCAGAACACTTGAAGAACATCCATGAGGAGGTGAGGAAGCATATTACCAAGATGAATGCACAGTATAAGGCTAAGGCAGATGAGAAAAGGAGGTATAAGAAATTTCAGGTTGGTGATGAAGTCATGGTTCATTTGCGGAAGGAGCGGTTTCCAGTTGGTACATATAACAAGCTGAAAATGAAGAAGTTTGGGCCATGTAAGATACTGAAGAAACATGATTCAGGAAATGCATATGAGGTAGAATTGCCTACTGAGCTGAATATTTCACCAGTGTTTAACATTTCAGATCTGACAGAGTATCATGAAGGAGGTGTTGAAGATGAGATCACAGCAGCACAGTGGAGTATTCCAGCAACTAGTTCAGACACTAAGGAGATTGAAGATATACTGGATAGTCATGTTGGTAGAAGCACAAAGAACAGGACATATGAAGAATATCTGGTCAAGTGGAAAGGATGACCTGTTGAAGATTCATCATGGCTGACAAAGGAGGAGGTTAGCCGTCTTGGTTTTCCTCTGCACACCTGAGTCGTGACAGGGTCACTTCTCAAATTACCCCGGGTGTCTGATGCAGGAGCATCCTGGGTGTAAGAGCAATCTTGCATCACCCAAAAATATTTCTCTTTTTATATTCAATAAGGGCTATTTTGTGCAGAGCTGCGATTTATGAAAAGTTACTATTTTTGATAATTTTCGCATGTGCTCAGAATGATCTGATTTCTTTCTTGGAGGTTCATTTTGGTCATATAAGTCTGCCAGTAAAGTTTCATTGCCAGATCAAGTGTATATTGGAAGATATTGAAGATTTTCGGTCTTGGCAGCAGGGTACAGAAACTTTAAACTTAGTTTTGAAGGCTTTAGAGGCCCCGGATGAGGTCGAAAATTTGGGTGATGGTCGCTTGCGCCGGTCAAGCATGTAGAACGCTTCATGGCATTTTCGAAATGGGGTTATAATAGCCGATCGGGTCAACTGGTGATGACTTATGGTCTTCGGAAGTTGGGCCACCTGAAATGGCGAAAAATAATTTTCTTCAAAATTTCTGTTCGGGTTTCAAAGGTTATCTTGAGCCGACTATGATGTAATAAAATGTAAAATAAAATAATTCTAAGTTTGGTCGGCCTTATTGGCTAAAATTCTGGAACCTTTCCAGGCGGTGGAAAATTTCCTATATAAAGAAGGCTGTATTATTGTCTTAGGCAGTTCAGAATAGTTCAGGGTAGTAGATCTGGGTATTGATTTGAGGCTTTGTCCTACAGAATATTGTAAGGAATGCCCATGTGGCTTTGCATATTGTAATTCTGAAAGTTTGTAATTCCACATTTGTGGAGATAATAAGAAGCCAATTTTCTGTTCTTGCATATGATTGTTGTTGTTTCTCTATTTCTGTTAAGTGTTTGTGGTATTAAGGGGAGCACCCTTCATCAGGTGGTATCAGAGCAGGAGTTCTTGAGTGTGTAAACAGATCGCCGACTGTGAGGCAGTTTACACCAGGGCCGTGGCTAGGGTTTCAGCGCGCATCGCGAAAATGCCTCCACGAAGGGAACGTGGCAGAAGAGCTGGTGTTGTAACACCTGAGGTTAGAGAGCTGCAGAGACAAGTGCGAGCATTGCAAGAAGAGATTCGCAGAGGAATGAATCTTAATGTCAGAGACGAAAGCGAGGATGAAGCCGAAGAAGAATATCAAGAAGGAGAAGTTGAAATTGTGAACCAGGAGGAAGAAAGACTTTTTGGGCAATTTCCAAGATTGGGAAAAGACCTAAGATTGAGGTTCCTACATTTTCTGGAAATCTTAACCCAGAGGAATTGATTGATTGGATCAATGAATGTAATGAATATTTTGAGTACGAAGATGTTGAGGATCCTGATAGGGTCAAATTTGCGAAGGCCAGACTGAAAGGTCATGCGAAGATCTGGTGGCAAGAAATTCAATTGGAGCGAAATAGAAGAGGGAAAGATAAAATCACAAGATGGGATCGGATGGTGGATAAATTGAAGCGACAGTTCATTCCTGTTGATTATGAGCTTGACCTACTAAAGAAAATGCAAAGTTTGAAGCAAGCAGGAAGATCTGTTCAAGAGTATACAGAGGAGTTCTATCGACTTCTCATCAGAACAGGCCATGCAGAAGCTGATAAAGAGAAAGTTGCCCGATACCTTAATGGGTTAAGGCCAAGCATTCAGGAGGAGCTGAATCTGGTTCGAATGAACAGTATTGAAGAGGCATACCAGTTTGCCCTAATAGTAGAGGAAAAGCTGAACAAGAATATTGAGAGCAGACAAAATGGAAGAGGTCGTGGTGGAAGATCTGGCGGACGGTCATATGGTGGCCGAAATGAAGATCCGAAAAAGAAGGATGAGGCCAGTAGCAGTCAGAATCAGAAAGGAAATAATTCCAATCATTTCCAGGATCAGAGTAATAGAGATCAGAGAGGAAGAGGAAGAGGACAAGGATCTGGAAGAGGAGGCTTCCGTGGAACATGTTTTCACTGTGGAGAAGAAGGTCATAGGGCATTTGAATGTCCTCAGCGCCAAGGCAGAATGGACAGAAGAAATGAAGGCCAGGCCAGAGTTGCACATGTAGATGAAGATGCCAGATCATCAAATTCTGAAGATGCTGAAAGAGGAGAAATATTGATTAACAGAAGAGTCCTGTTGAGTGGTGAGAATGAACCTGAGCAAAGGAGGAGCCTGTTTCGCACTAGGTGCAAGTGTGAAGGTAAATGTTGTGATGTGATTATTGATAGTGGAAGCACTGACAATTTGGTGTCAGAAGAGATGGTGACAAAGTTGAAGCTCAAGAGACAGAAACACCCACATCCATATCGGATTGCCTGGGTACAGGATGACCACAAGGTCATGGTCAATGAACAATGCCTAGTGAAGTTCAAGATTGGCGGATACCAAGATGAGGTATTGTGTGATATCATATCTATGGATGCATGTCATATGTTGTTGGGTAGACCATGGCAGTTTGACAGATGTGCTGTACATGATGGTCGTGCGAATACCTATTCCCTAACAAAAGATGGAGTGCGACATAAGCTAAAACCATTGAAGGAGACTGAAGAAAAGGTATGTGGTAATGCAAGGATAACTTTTGTTGATGGAAGAAATTTCCTAGATGGTATGAGGCATGAGCATGTATGTTTTGCTTTAATTCTAAAAGCTGGTAAAGAGGAAGTAGAAGATGTTCCTGTAGAAGTTGCAGATTTGTTGAATGAGTTTCAAGATATTGTATCCGATAATGTGCCTGATGGATTACCACCAGTCAGGAAGATCAGTCATCAGATGGACTTGATCCCAAGAGCGAGTTTGCCGAATAAGGCAGCACACAGAATGACACCTGTAGAAAGTGAGGAGTTGAACAGACAAGTACATGAACTGTTACAGAAAGGATTGATTCGTGAGAGTCTGAGTCCCTGTGCTGTACCAACAGTATTAGCACCAAAGAAGAATGGAGAATGGAGGATGTGTACAGATTCTAGGGCAATAAACAAGATCACAATCAAGTACAGGTTTCCATTGCCACGAATGGATGATATTATGGATTGTTTGAGTGGAGCTGTGTATTTCTCAAAGATAGATCTGAAGAGTGGATATCACCAGATTTGGATCAGAGAAGGCGATGAATGGAAGACTGCCTTCAAGACAAAGGAAAGACTATATGAGTGGTTAGTCATGCCTTTTGGGCTAACCAATGCACCGAGCACTTTCATGCGGCTCATGAACGAGGTTCTGAAAGAATTTCTGGGTAAGTTTGTCATTGTTTACCTAGATGATATTTTGATCTTTAGTAAGACATTGGATGAGCATATGATGCATATTCGTATGGTATTTGAGAAGTTGAGAGAAGAGAAATTGCTGATTAATTTGAAGAAGTGCAGTTTTGTGAAGAAAGAGTTAGTGTATTTGGGATTTGTAATTTCAGCAAAAGGTCTAAAAATGGACCCAGAGAAGGTACAGGCTATCCTTGAATGGCCTACTCCAAGGAGTGCTACTGAGGTAAGATCTTTTCATGGTTTGGCTAGCTTTTATAGAAAGTTTATCCAAAATTTTAGCAGTATTTGTGGACCCTTGACTGAAACAATGAGAGGGGATAGAAAAGAGTTTAAGTGGACTAATGGGGCAGAAAAGAGTTTTCAATTATTGAAACAAAAAGTTACAGAACAACCTGTTTTAGCACTTCCAAATTTTAATAAGGTGTTTCAAGTAGATTGTGATGCTAGTGGTACTGCAATAGGAGCTGTTATGAGCCAAGAAGGTAAACCTGTTGCTTATTTCAGTGAGAAGTTAAATGATGCCAAGAGGAAGTATTCTGTTTATGATCAAGAATTTTATGCTATAGCTCAGGCATTAAAGAAGTGGAGACATTATCTGCTTCCTAAGGAGTTTGTTTTGTATACTGATCATCAAGCTTTGCAATATTTGAATAGTCGAAGAAAGTTGAATCAGAGGCATTTGAAATGGGTTGAGTTTTTGCAGAGTTATACATTTGTTTTGAAACACAGGAGTGGAAAGTCTAATAGGGTTGCAGATGCTCTTAGCAGAAGGCAACTATTGATGACAGTAATGCAGATTGAAGTGGTTGGGTTCAAAGAACTTAAAAATTTGTATCCAGAGGATCCTGATTTTGGTGAAGCTTGGAAAGCTTGTACAGAACCTGTTACTCTAGACATGACGAAATGGTTGGATTTCATCATCCAGGATGATATGCTATTCAGAGGAAGTCAGTTGTGCATTCCATGAAGTTCTATGAGGGAGAATCTCATCAAGGAGAAGCATAGTGGAGGATTGGCTGGACATTTTGGTCGTGACAAAACCCTTTCTTTGGTTAGTGAAAATTATTATTGGCCACAATTGCAGCAAGATGTGAAAAAGTTTGTACAGAGCTGCAGAGTATGTCAGATGGCGAAAGGAGTGAAGCAGAATACAGGATTGTATCAGCCATTACCTGTACCAGAGAAGCCTTGGGAGGATGTCAGCATGGACTTTGTTCTTGGTTTACCGAGGACACAGCGGGGACATGATTCAATTTTTGTGGTAGTTGATAGATTTTCAAAGATGGCACATTTCATTCACTGCAAGAAGACTAATGATGCTGTTCATGTAGCAGAATTGTTTTTCAGAGAGGTAGTGAGACTTCATGGTTTGCCAAAGACCATAGTTTCAGATCGAGATACTAAGTTTGTTGGATATTTCTGGCGTACATTATGGAAGAAGTTAAAGACAGATTTGAAGTTCAGTTCATCACATCATCCACAGACTGATGGACAAACAGAGGTGGTGAATAGGAGTTTGAAAAATTTGCTGAGATGTTTGGTTGGAGATAAGCCAACAGGATGGGATTTGATTTTACCACAGGCAGAATTTGCATACAATAATTCTGTCAACAGGAGCACTGGTAAATCACCATTCTAGATTGTATATAGAAGTAGTCCAAGAAATGCATCTGAATTGAGGAAGATAGATAAAAGAGAAATAAGTAGCGCTAAAGCTGAGAATTTTGCAGAACACTTGAAGAACATCCATGAGGAGGTGAGGAAGCATATTACCAAGATGAATGCACAGTATAAGGCTAAGGCAGATGAGAAAAGGAGGTATAAGGAATTTCAGGTTGGTGATGAAGTCATGGTTCATTTGCGGAAGGAGCGGTTTCCAGTTGGTACATATAACAAGCTGAAAATGAAGAAGTTTGGACCATGTAAGATACTGAAGAAACATGATTCAGGAAATGCATATGAGGTAGAATTGCCTACTAAGCTGAATATTTCACCAGTGTTTAACATTTCAGATCTGACAGAGTATCATGAAGGAGGTGTTGAAGATGAGATCACAGCAGCACAGTGGAGTATTCCAGCAACTAGTTCAGACACTAAGGAGATTGAAGATATACTGGATAGTCGTGTTGGCAGAAGCACAAGGAACAGGACATATGAAGAATATCTGGTCAAGTGGAAAGGACGACCTGTTGAAGATTCATCATGGCTGACAAAGGAGGAGGTTAGCCGTCTTGGTTTTCCTCTGCACACCTAAGTCGTGACAGGGTCACTTCTCAAATTACCCCGGGTGTCTGATGCAGGAGCATCCTGGGTGTAAGAGCAATCTTGCATCACCCAAAAATATTTCTGTTTTTATATTCAATAAGGGCTATTTTGTGCAGAGCTGCGATTTATGGAAAGTTACTATTTTTGGTAATTTTCGCATGTGCTCAGAATGATCTGATTTCTTTCTTGGAGGTTCATTTTGGTCATATAAGTCTGCCAGTAAAGTTTCATTGCCAGATCAAGTGTATATTGGAAGATATTGAAGATTTTTGGTATTGGCAGCAAGGTACAGAAACTTTGAACTCAGTTTTGAAGGCTTTAGAGGCCCCGGATGAGGTCGAAAATTTGAGTGACGGGCGCTTGCATTGATCAAGCCTGTAGAGCGTTTCGTGGCGTTTCCGAAATGGGGTTATAATAGCCGATCGGGTCAACTGGTGATGACTTATGGTCTTCGGAAGTTGGGCCACCTGAAATGGCGAAAAATAATTTTCTTCAAAATTTCTGTTCGAGTTTCAAAGGTTATCTTGAGCCGACTATGATGTAATAAAATGTAAAATAAAATAATTCTAAGTTTGGTCGGCCTTATTGGCTAAAATTCTGGAACCTTCCCAGGCGGTGGAAAATTGCCTATATAAGGAAGGCTATATTATTGACTTAGGCAGTTCAGAATAGTTCTGGGTAGTAGATCTGGGTATTGATTTGAGGCTTTGTCCTACAGAATATTGTAAGGAATGCCCATGTGGCTTTGCATATTGTAATTCTTAAAGTTTGTAATTCCACATTTGTGGAGATAATAAGAAGCCAATTTTCTGTTCTTGCATATGATTGTTGTTGTTTCTCTATTTCTGTTAAGTGTTTGTGGTATTAAGGGGAGCACCCTTCATCAACAAGAATTTCCAATCTCTACCAAGTTTAGGGAAAAATAGGTGTGTTTGTGGATCTTAAAAACAACTGTTTGATGTGTTTGAAATACAAATCTAAGATAAATCCCCTAAATGAACAAACTACAAGTACTTTCAGACAATTGAAACTCTTTGGAATCAAACAAACAAGACAAATTATTGCAAAATTGATAGAATTTTCCCTCAAACTGATCATCAAAATGTCACATCGAGTATCCTATGTCACACCTCGTATTCCAGATCATATATGATAAATTTAGAATCGTATCTCGTATACCCTAGGTTGCATTAAGATAAGGGATTGCATACAATATTTCTTGGGTTGCATCTGGGGCCATTAACTAAAGGTCACATTTAGAGTGTCACATCTGGGACCAAAAGTATTTTTGCACATATTATAAACTAGATTTTTGGATTTCTAAGTACTCTTTTGAGCCATTTGTTAGAATCTGTTATCAGAACCAGTAAACCTGCAAGCCTCAGAGACTCAATTCTTGAGTGTGTCTTATCATCCTTATTTGGTCTATATCCCACATTGGTCAAGTCATGTAGTCCCCTATCACATCAGATTCAATCAAGTTCACAACTCATAAATAGGGCATTCTAACCCTCAAATGTTGGATCTTTCAAACAACACAAATCCATTTCTACTTTGTTCCCAAATCACTGACAGGGCACTATAACCCTTTTGACATTGAATCCTAAAATATTTTCAAACCCACAAGTGCAACCTTGGACTGACAGAATTGGACACATTTTCAGACCCACTTACACATAAGGACACTCAAAATTTATTAATCAAGTTTTCATGGTTAATACAAGACATAAGTCTTATAAATTGGAAAGAAACCCATTCTCAAATGAAGTGTCTTTATTGACATTTGAACAAGGGTAAAGCTCATGGATTAATCCCTTATTTGGAGCTACTCCTATCACTACCCATATACTGACTCCTAACATGACAAACATGTCAAAGTGAAATGAGTTCCATTGGGAAGAGTGACATAATGAACAAAATGACCAAGAAGAAGAATGAAATCAGGAAGTACACTATGATTTTGATAGTGCTGAAGACCCTACAGAACAAGAATACCAAAGGGCTTTGAATAGCAAAAGATTCAAGAAGATCCTTGAAAGAACGTTAGATGAGAACAAAGAAAAGTACTTTTTAGAACTTGCATCACAAGGAGAAAAATTGACAAAGGACTATAATGTAAACCAACTAAAACAAAAATAAGATCTTAGTCCTATATCTATTTTGACACGACAGTTGCTCGCCATGCAAGCATAAATACAAGATTTAAAGAAAGAAAAGGACAAATAGATAAAACAATATTCCTTGGAACACATTTGTCCTTTTCCCTTTGATAAGGGCCTAAAAATGATACCATTTCCTCAACATGTTATAATTCCAAAATATGATAAGTACACCGACAATTCAGACCCTCAAGATCATGTGAGGGAATTTTGCACATTAAGTATGGAATTCATGCATGAAAAAACCTATCTAATGAGGTTATTTACATGAAGCTTGGGTGGACAAGCAATGGACTGGTTCTCAAAGATACCCAAAGGAATCAAAACATTCGAGTAACTAGTGGAGAAATTTATCCAATAATACTCATACAATATCTAACACATGGTGACCATGTTAGATTTATGCAATACAAAATAGAAAAGTGGAGAATCATTCTTGACATTCCTACAACAATGGAGGAAGATATTCACAAGATAATCCTGACATATACCTAAAAATAAGAAGATTGACATATTTATCAATAACTTGGTACCCAAAATGAATTTTCCTATACAAGTACAAGGTCCACCTAGCTTTGATAAAATGATAGATAGTGCCATCAAGATTGAATAAGTCTTAATAAAAAATGGAGAAATAACTATCAATAAAGAGAAAAAAGACAAGTACTATCCCAATAAAGATAAGTACAAGTATGTAAATAAGAAAAAGAATGTGGTTAATGATGGAGTTGTGGATACTCCTAATATGAAACCAAAACCAGAAGTGTTCAATCTTACATCAAGTCTCCAAGCGAACAAGAGCTTGAATACGACAATGACACCAACTACTAATAAAACTTTTAATAAACCTAATACTTGAAATGAGCCTTAGTTATCAAGACCCAAGAGGACATTTACACCTTTGGGAGACACACTAGAAGTGGTCTTGAAGTCACTTTTGGATAACAAAATCATCACAATCCTTGATTCCAAACCATGGGAACCAGAAGTAAAACCAAGGTGGTGGAATGATAATGACTATTGCAATTTTCATCACAATAAAGGACAAAAAACTAATAACTACATGAAATTGAGTAATGTCATTCAGGACTTAATTAAAGAGGGAAAGGTTAAAGTGGATGACCATCACACCCATAATGATCATAAAGCATTCCAAACTCCACTACCCAACTATGGAAAAGGTGAATCCTCTAAGAGTAAAAAAATCAATTACACATATACTAACAATGACAACGTGATTCATATGATGGAACCATACAAACAGTCCATCCATGTGATTACTCTTAAAGGAGTACAAAATAAAACTAAATCCTCTAATGTTGTGATGAGGAATCAAGCTAAGCTCACTCTCAAAGGGGCTTCAACATCAAACCCACCAATTACAACAATGGTTCCTAAACAACTGGCTATACCTTTGAAGTTTAATCTTGTAGACCAGTTCTAGTGTACACAGCCCAAATTTCCATCTTGGAGTTGTTAAAAATCTCTATGATCCATAGAGAGATCCTTGATCAAGCCTTTCTCAATACCAATGTGCCTAAAGAATTGGATGTGGACAAATTCCAAACTATGTTTGGTCATCTAAATTCCCCACATTACTTGTCTTTCTCTAAGGAAGATGATAAGTCATTAAACCAACCACATAATCAACCTTTGCATATAGAAGTACTCATTCATAAACACTATGTCAAACGTGTTTTGATAGATGGAGGTGTTAGTTTGAACATATGTACCTACAATTTGGTGAAACAATTGGGATTTTCTAAACACACAATTGACCCAAGAAGGAAGATAACCATCAAAGATTATTATGAAGAAGAAAGATCCTCCAAAGGATTGGTTGTCTTACCGATTAGAGTGGAACTAGTGGAAAGAGATGTGATATGCCAAGTTCTACCTTCTACTTACCACCAATGTATAAAATTTCCTCACAATGGAGTGGAGGAAACAATTCTGGCTGACACAACATATCCCTGTACCAATCTCAAATAGATAGATAGCATGATCCCACACAACAAGGAAAGTTCTAACAAAGTAGAAACCTCCAAAGAAATGGTCCAGCAAAGCTTTTCCAAGAAAGTCAACATTCAAGAAACAGGAATGGGTGAATATAAGATATATTCTTCAATTTCCCTAACATATCTCCCAATATCTCCTAGATCTCAAGGATGATCTTCATCTACATTTACACCTTCAAAAGGAAATACTTTAACAATCCATGAAGGAATAGGAATGGTGAAAGAAAAGGTGTCCCTTGAAGAAGAAAATGAAGAAAAAGTTATTTTGCAATGACTATACAAAAGGAATAAACAAGATGGGAATATCAAGAATGTAGAGATAGCCACTGAAAAATATGGAAAAGGCTATGATATATGGAACAAATGGGTTACAAAGGTAAGGGACCATTGGGTCAAAACAAATAGGGAATTATGGAGTTTATACATATGGATTTCAGAAACCCTAAGGATAAAACTAGAGTAGGCTTCAAGGAAGCAACATCTCAATTTATAGCGGAGGACACTCCAGTGTTTGACATTCCAAAAGACTCAGATAATGAAGAAGAAGTGGAAGGACAACTAATTTCTTATGAAAGGTTACTACTCTTACAAGGAGATCCATTATCAAAACTTGGCACTAATCTCAGACTTGAACAAGAATAAGAGGAAGAACAAGCTGAAGAATCTGAAGGAGAACTATAGCAAAGACATCCTAGTAGGGATAAGTTGATTACTACCACTCCTATTCTTGACATGCCTCACTTTTATGAAGAACAAAACATGACATCTTCACAAACACCTTTACAAGAGAGAGAGAGAGAGAGAGAGAGAGAGAGAGAGAGAGAGAGAGAACCATGTTGATAAGGAAGATCAAGTACCAATGACTATTGCCCACTTCTTGGGGGTTTCAAATGATATTCATGTTGACTCACATGAATATGAATAGGATGTACTCTCTAATGCCACGATGGATATAGAAGTAGATGTGGTACATAAATATTCTCCTAGGGTTCTAATTGAAGAAGGAGAGAATTATAATGCTAGGTCATTAGAGTTAGACTTACATAACATTAACATGAACTCTGATAATAACGATAATGACTCTAATAATCTTAACATCTCTTTAGAAGAAAATCTGATAGAAAACATCTTACATTGATAATAACATGGTGTTGTCTCTTGAACCTAATGAATCTTTTTCCTTAATACATACTGAGCTGGTAGACTGGAATGAGACTATATCCGCATGCTTGTTATCTTTTGACAATGACTATACCCTAGCCTATTATCTAAATACTTGTGAACCTTTTATTTCTTCCACCAGTGTAAGGAGAGAAAACATGACTGAGGAGGATATCAAGTTTCTCAGTCTAAAAATGAAAAAAAAAAGAACAAGAAATCTGATGGTGAAACCATGTTGTGGCAGTATCATATTCAAAAAGAGAAAAAGAAAAAGATGTATTCAATGGTGAAAACCTCCTAGAGGTGCCAAAGGATGAGATCCTTGATATCCTACGATATCATTTTCAAGAGAGGTCTTCAGTACTAATTGAGCCAACAAAACCCATCAATCTAGGAACAACAGAAGCTCTGCAACTAGTTCACATTGATCAGTCATTGATAGAAGAAGAAAAGCTCCAATTTACTAGTTTCTTTAAAGAAAAGAAGATAAATTTTGCTTGGTCTTATTTAGATATGCCTGGGCTAGATACAGATTTGATAATGCACCATTTATCTATCTCTCCTGATGTGAAACCTGTTAAGCAAACATTAAGAAAAATAAATCCACATGTGGCATTGCTAGTGAAAGAAGAATTGGAAAAATTATTAAAGGTTGGATTCATAAGAGCCATTGACTATGCGGAATGGATATCAAACATAGTTCTTGTTTCCAAAGAAGATAAATCCATAAGAGTTTCCGTAGACTTTAGAGACTTAAACAAGGCTTTCCCGAAGGATGACTTTCCGCTTCCAAACATAAACATGATTGTAGATCTTACGACAAGATATGAGATGTATTCATTGATGGATGGATTTTTAGGATATAAATAAATTAAGGATTACTCCTAAAGACTAAGAAAATATTGCATTCACATGCGTGTGGGGAACATATTGTTGGAATGTAATGTTGTTTGGTCTCAAGAATGCAAGCACAACCAATCATAGATCAATGACTATAATATTCCATGACATGATGCATATAAACATGGAAGACTATGTGGATGATACATTGGAAAAATCAAAGGTAAGAAAAAAACATCTAAAAGATCTAAGAAAAATATTTGATAGAATAGAACAATTTCAACTAAGGCTTAACCCAAGAAATGTGCATTTGGGGTATCATCAGGAAAGTTTCTAGGATTCATAGTCTCGACAAAAGGGATTGAGTTTGATCCAAAAAAGGTAAAGGAAATTCTTGAAATGCAACCACCTAGGAACATTAGTTAAATGAGGACGCTTCAAGGTAAGTTGTAATCTATAAGAAGATTTATATCCCAATTAGCAGATAAGGCTCAACCTTTCGCAAAGCTAATGCACAAAGGAGATACATTCACATGGGATGAGAAATGTGAAACAAATTTTGCACAAGTCAAGGAATATTTGATCATTCCTCCAATCTTAATTTCTCAAATATATGGGAAACCATTTTTGTTATACATATTAGCGACAGATACATCATTAGGAGTATTACTAGCACAAGAAGATGAGGTTAAGATGGAAAGAGTTATATATTACATTAGTAGGACTTTGGAAACCTATGAGTTGAATTATTCCATGATTGAAAAAGCATTCCTAGCAGTGGTATTTTTATCTCAGAAGCTCAGACATTACATGTTGGCACACAAGGTGAAGCTAGTTGCTAAGATAGATCCACTTAAGTATCTGTTGAATAAGGCAACATTGACAGGAATACTTGCAAAATGGGTCTTGGTACTAAGTGAGTTTGATATTGAATATGTTGATAGAAAATCCATTAAAGGACAAGTGATAGTTGATCAACTTGTTGAAGCACCATTGATAGATGACATGCCATTACATATAGAATTTCCTAATGAAGCAATCATGCACTTAATAGAAAATTCATGGAAGATGTATTTTGATGGCTCCTTCACATAGAAAGGATCAGGAGCTGGATGTTTATTCATTACTCTACAAGGATACAAGATTACAAAGGCATACAAAATGATATTCCCATGCACAAACAATGCAACAGCGACATATGAAGCTCTATTTAATGGATTGAAGCTCACAATAGAATGGAAGATCATTGAGTTACACATCTACAGAGACTCATGAATTATTATCAATTAGGTCAATGGTGACCACCAAACAAAGGATGATAATATAATGCCTTATAAAAGAATGGTGGATGACTTAAAGAAATATTTTTTCTTCATCACATTTGAACAGATTCCAAGATCAGAAAATAGAGTAGAAAATGCGATGGCTACTTTAGCATCCATGTTACAACTGGAAGAACATCAATTTCTCTATGACTTCCTAGTGGAATAAATTCCCTTTCCAGCCTATGAATCACCTAAATCCTAAATTATCTATGCCATTGAAACCCAATTTTTATCCAAAAATGCTCATATCTATTCCTATTTAAAAGACCAAACATTCCCTGAAAACTATTCAAGAAATGAAAAAAGATGTCTCATAAGAACAACATCATATTATATAATCATTGCTAATGACTTGTATAGACGTGCTCTAGATGGTACGCTACTTAGATGTCTAGAAAATGAAAAGATAAATCATGCATTAAAGGAAGTTCATGAAGGTGTGTGTGGGTCTCACTCGAATGACTTTTCATTATCCAAGAAACTCTTTAGGGTGGGATACTACTGGCCTATAATGGATAAAGATGAAATTCAATATTCTAAAACATGCAACAAATGCCAAGTCCATGGTAACCTGATACATGCTCTGGCTAGGGAGCTAATTCATTCCATAACACATTGGCCATTTTAACAATGGGCTTTTAATTTAGTCAGATATATTTACCCAAACTCATCCAATGGACATAAATATATTGTTACTACAACTGAGTATTTTACAAAATGGGTGGAAGTTGTGCCACTAGCCAATGCAATAGGGAAAAAAAATTCAATGTTCATCTTGAACTACATCATCTGTAAGTATGGAATACCCTCATCAATTATGACTGACAATGGGGATAAATTAAAAAACAAAGACATGGATGACCTGTGTCTTCAATTCAAAATCACTCAACACTATTCCTCGATCTATTACCCTCAAGGTAATGGACAGGATGAAGCATCAAATAAAACAATATTAAAAATTTTGCATAGAACAATGAGTATATCAGGAAGAGTCTAGCATTTGCAGATAAATCCAACATTGTGGGTGTATTGTACCAACATCAGAACAATAATTGGCGCAACTCATTTTGCAATAATATATGGATCTGAGGAGTTACTTCCAGTTGAAGTAGATATTTCATCACTAAGGGTATCATTGAAAAATCTAGTCACTGATGAGGACTAAAAAATATCTAGGCTACAAGAACTAGAATTGCTAGATGAGCGCAAACAATAGGCACGTGATCATCTCAAATTCTATCAAAAGAGAATGTCAAGAGGATACAATAAGAAGGTAAAACCAAGAACATTTCAGGTAGGAGATCTAGTTCTAAGATAAAATCCAAAAAATCAGCACCATCAAGAGAAAAAGGGAAAGTTTCAACCCAACTAGTTGGGTCCCTTTGTTATCACAACATCATTTGGATCAGGAGCCTATTAATTGGCTACACCTGAGGGAGATGTCCTACTAGATCTAATCAACACTATCCACTTGAAAAGGTTCTATGCCTGACATTCTTGGGATAACACCTGTACAATGAAAAGAGTTCCTAGAAAAAGTACAAAAAAGTAGAAAGAGTTCCTGAAGAAAAGAAAAAACAACAAATATTGATCTTGAAAAAAATAAAAAAACAATGGAAAAAGTTCTGAAAAAATGACCATCTCGGTGAAAACCTGGTAAACAAGCACCTTGGTGAGTCCAAAAAAAATACAAAAAGAAAAAGTACAAAAAAATTGAAAAAGAGAAAAAGTGTCTTGGTGAAAACCTGGTAAACAAGTGCCATGATAGAAAAAATAGAAAAGTTTGGCCAAGTGGTGAAAACCTGGTAAATAGGTGCTACTTGTAAACTAATTATCTATTTATCAAGAGAATGCTTGAACACTTGGCCAATGTAAAGCTCAGCTTGTATATATCTTTCAGTCACTATTGTGACAAACCAAATCCTAAAATGTACTATCAAAAAAACATATCTTCCTAAGGAGGAATTTGTCTATATCAAAGTCTTAGGTAAACCATTTTCCTAGGGGGAAATGATTAAATTCATGCATGTCTCAAAGTCGCCTAGTCACTCTTAGGACTTTCTGTTAGGGTGTCACTTATCCCTAGTCCTCAATTGACATTAAAATATGAAAACAAAGGTATTTCTTAATGCCACCAACAATAGTATTTTTTAATAATTGAACCTAAAAAGTGTTCCTAAACACTATGTCATGGGGATAAAGGTGTTTCTAAACACTTAACAGGTGAGACATTTATTGATAAAAGAAAATTCCATGATTGATAATGTGTGTTTTCAAATTAAAAAAATATGTTTCTAAACACTACAATAACAACTACACATTGATTAGAGAAACTAAATGAAGGAATCATGAATTTTTATTAGTATCTTATGACTTATTATCAATTTGTGATTGTTATGTTCCTTGAGTGACTTGATGATGTCTAAAATTGACTAGAGAAACAAGGATTGGAGGCATAATGTTTTCTTTGTCTTTTGCTTGTGGTAATAAATTTGATGATCTAAGGTGATTATATGGAAAGGGTGTCTAGGATAAGTGCCTCCATCATGATTGGAATGCCACGTATACCTCGACCTGTTTCCTATGAAAACTTTAGTGAGGTCATATTTATTTCCTTGCCTCTTTTAAACTAAAATAAAACAACTTCCTAGTAAGGTGCACAGTAAATCAAGAAAATACCCAAGGATATGAATATAAAATAAAAGGTCATTGTGGGTATACATTTTGCACAAGAACAGAAAAAGGTTTATATTAACAGGAAGTAAATGATAGAACATTCTAGCCTATATGCTTTAATGTTTAGGTTAACTTTCGACATGATGAATGAAAGGGAAGTATTCATATTTTCATGATTACAAAATCTATCAGTGAAAATTGTAATAACCTATGAGGTTCCAATAACAAACGCTCTATGATGATAATAGACTCACTTTGAATAAATAGTGACTATCCTAGGTGTCTTAGTCTAGGTTCATTTCATTGTTACTTGCATTTAGATTCATTTTCATATTAATTTGCATTTCATGTGTTAGTTGCATTGAAGTTCATTTTAAATTACATTCATTTTAATATAATTGAATTCATTTTAAGTTGCATTAGTATGATGGTGTAAATGTAATTAATCAATATAAATATAAAGGAAAATCCTACAAACATAAACATTTTCCAAGTTTGACTGAGTACATCATATGATCATCATAAAAGCTCAAATAAAATGACTGAGTATTTATCAATGATATCCATACATCTGCATAATCATGTCAGTACCATAAATATGTTGGCATAATGCATCCATAACCATTCATACATAAATAAAGAAGGATATGTCCATACATCGCATCGCATTACATCTCATACATACATGTGCATGCATAAAATAAAAGAACTCCATCATCATAAAGCATCACATGCATTTGCATTCATACATCCATAAAGCGTTCAAAATAGAAAAACATACGCATATATCAATGAAGGGATACAATGACATCAATCTATCATCCATCTAATCTAATCACATGGCCAAGTATCCATATGACAATAATGAGATCAATATCCAAAGCATGAGAAATATATCAAAGATCACGACACATGTGTAGAAATCAGATAGCATCATATAGTTGCAGAAATCAGATGGAATCAACATAGTATCAGTGAATCAGAAGAGAATCAAAGTATCAAGGTATCAATACAAGAGTCCAAAATATGTCACAATGTATATTGATAAAAATGGTACAAGGTACATCATAGTGTATATCGATGAAATACAAATATCAATATGGTGTAAAATATGAGTATACAAAAAAATAATGTTTGGCTCACGCTCTCATCCTCTCGAGGAGAGTCAAGAGGAGGAACATCTACCCTGTCTGGAATAGGAGGCATGGAACCCTCAGACTGCTATGTAATAATAGAATACAAAGGGACTCTCTGTGTAGCAGGTACGACTGCACAATATAAAGAAAAATAGTATGTGGCCCTCTGTCCCTGGTGGGTGGCCATATGAGCATTTTTGTCTCGCTCTACCCTAATATCAACCAATTGTGTATCACACTCTTCCAAACAAGCTCACAAAGTGGAAACTTCTAGGCGTAAGGTTGTCTGATCCTTCTTGCACTGAGATAAGGGATATCCACCATCGCCACCCATGCGAGGACCTCTAGGAGGTTGTTGTCCACCTCCTCTTCCATTGTTATCCCTAGGTTCTCTTTTTTGTTGTGCCTATTGTTGATGTTGATCATGATGTAAAAATGGACCTGTATTCTGATGAGGAGGAAAAACTCTGAGTCTCCTTTGTCAACTCTATTGGTCACCACCCCTGCCAGGTGCTCATCTCCTCTCTCCACCACCACCTCCTCCACCTCCATATCTGCCATCACCACCATCCCCTCCATCTCCTCCCCTAGCACCATTACCATCTCCATCTCTACCTCTCTCTCTACCCCTATCTCTGCCTCTCCCAGCATGACCTCGGCCAACACCATCATCTGCAAGATCATAATCTAAAGAATCCTCAAGGCGAGGATAAATCTCATCATGAGAAGTGAAATGAGGAAAGGGATGTTGTGAGTAATGCACATGGAATCCATCAATAATACTCCCATTAGAAACCTCAAGCAAATAATCCCATGCTACTGGTACCATCTACGAGATCTCATGGAGGATAGTCTCATAAATTAGTATTGACCCCATTGTGCCTCCTCATCATGAATATAGGCATATATAGTTGTCTCCTGTGGCATCACCTGGATGTGTCCATACTATTT